>CM031239.1:814747446-815001705 GCA_018340775.1 Taxus wallichiana var. yunnanensis
GATGTCCAAGGCTATCTGCAAAATAGGCTAAAGGAAATAATGATCTTACAATTCTTTGCTCTAGAATTGAAAATGTTTGAAAGGAAATTCAATAACTAAAAATGAATCTAATCTAACAAACTGAAACAAATGACTGAAATAAATAACAAAAAATAAATGAAAGTAATAAATGAAAGTGAAGCTTCACAAAAAAACAAAATAAAACACACAATATTGATTTGAACAATCTAAGTAAAACAATAATAATTCTATTCTAAAAACATAAACCATCCTCCTCCTCCTTGGGTAAGAGTGGGCCCTTTATCTTCCCTCAGAGTTGGGTTAACAAAACTAAAAACAATTTTTTTGCCAAAATACTTGAACTATGAATTTTATTAATAAAAATGATAAGAAAAAAGCATCCATCTTCTATCATTGTTACATTGAGTGCTTTGGAGATATATTTATAACTCATCCCTTGGAAAATACTCCAAGATTATATAACTATCTACCTATAATCTTGGGCAAGACTTGACTTCATCTTCCACTTTATAATGAGATAAATGTGGAAGAAATTTATTTAAACACTACAACTCCAGATTTAACTACTTCTTCTTCCACTTGCAAGGAGACAAATATGGAAAATATTTAATCAAACATTACAACTCCATATTTAACTATTTATTCTTCCACTTTACAAGGAGACAAATGTGGAAGAGAATCAATCAAATATTACAACTTTATATTGGACTACCTCTTCCACATGCAATTAACTACTTGTTTCCATCTCAAGTCTACTGATTTTTGATTGTTACATGTAAATTCAAATTGAAAAATATTTTTAAACCTTTTATGTGATTTTTTCTTCTTATTGTAATCTTTCCAAAACATCTTGAAATTCTCATTTTCATTGAGAAATGAGGGAGATATCATAGTTTTACTTGAACTTGTGTTTTTTGTCTTATTTACTTTTCTTCAACCTTATTCTCATTGAAACTTAAAATGAAGATATCTCCTCAATTATTGCTGCTGTGTAAAAACAAGAGAGAGTTTTTCCTCCTAACAATAAGAGGAACAAAACCTCTCTCATATTCTCATTTGAAGGTCTTAAACTTTAATTAGAGTGAATGTGATGTTGATTGTGCGAGTCTGCGCACTTGAAAACCTTATTCTTCAAATGTTGATATATTTGAAACCATTATTGATTGTGTAAAAATGGAGAGATTTTTTTCTCCTAGCAATAATAGGAACAAAAATCTCTCTCAAATTCTCATTTGGAGTTCTACAATTTTAGTTAGAGTGAGTCTTGTGATGGTTCTTTTAGTACTACATTTGAAAATATTCTTCTTCAAAAGTTGATATCTTCAAAACCATTATTGTTGTGTAAAAGAAGATATAATTTTTTTCCTCCTAGCAATAAGAGGAAAAAAAACCTCTCTCTAATTCTCATTTGGAGCTCTACATTTTTAGTTACAACGATTTTAGTGTTGATTTTACGAGTTTTGTGCTCCTAGCTTTGTGATTCCTACGCTCTTTATGAGTCATGTGCTCTTAGCTATGTGAGTCTTGCACTTGCTGTAATACATTCTAGAGATCAAATGACCTACTCATACATAATACTACACTCCAAATTACAAGAAATATTAGGAAATGAAAACATTCGATTGCAATGGACTTTTCAAAGATAGATCAAATATATTCTACATTTAATCTTAAATAAGTTATCTAGTTCTTAAGACTACATCTAAATCCACTTTATAAGATAAGGAATAATGTTATTTTTGCAATGGGTGAGACTTGGTTTGGTCTCATCAATTTTTACCTCATATAGATTAGCATGTTGACTTGGTCATTGTGCAAGAATCAGTCAACAACATTGAATGTTTTCCAACCACTCCCCCTTTTCTCTCTTCCTCTTTCTCTATAAATAGAAATTGTTGTGGCATTGTAAAGGGGGATTATTCAAGGAGCAAGGGATTTCATACTTGGTGGTGAAAATCATTTTTGGAATTGTAAAGAGAAGAAAAACATTGTATTTTCTATCTTTGATATGAGGAATAAAAGAGACTACGTTACAAAATTTATGTTGAATGTATCTCTTTGATTAATGTATTATTCTTAAGTTCTATGCATCATATTTTCTTTTAAATTATAACTTATTTATTTTTTATTTTCTTTCATTTTATCACCTTTTTTCTTGTGTTAGTATCTTTGGATATGCGTTTTCCAAAGAAAAAGCATGAGTATACTCTCTATTCCCTTCTATTTCCCTTCCATTTTCTCATTCATCCATTCCATTCCAAATCTACTTTCCCTTTTGAAGCAAACCCATATACTGGGATGAGATCCCAACCCCCAATGGTTAAAATAGTGTAAATATTGTGAATACTCTTTGGTGTTTGTAAAATAGTAATAAATAGGGTGCCTCCCCTTAATAGAGGAGGGACTTTGTCCCGCATGTTGTGGTTGAACCTCATATTTTGTCTCTTAAAAATATCCAACAAACAATGATAATGTTATCCGTTTCAAAGCCAAATCTCTTGTGATAATGTGTGTAGAGTTTGGGATGAATCTAACTTATGCCTTAAGTTATAATCCTAAAGAAATGGATAAGTGAATCAAATAATACAAACTTCTTGAAGATACTTAGAATAACATTGGAGGTCAATAAGAGAAAGTGGGGTGAAAAACTAAAATTTACTTTGTGGGATGATAGAATCACACCCAAGAGATCCATTTGAAAGAGCCCATTTGAGTTGGTGTATGGGACCTAAGAAGTTATATCTCTCCATTGCATTATCTGTTTATCAATTCATGCAACAATTGAGAGATGAGGAAGGAGTTGATCCTTATGCTACAAGGATCAACCAAATTGTTGAGGTTGATGAGATAAAAGGGAATCTCATCAGAGACACCTTAGATTCAAAGAGAAGCTTAAGAAGATATTTGACAAGAAATTTTCTCCAAGATGTTTCCAAATTGGTGATTTTTGTATGCTATGGGATAGAAGACATGAGGATGAGGGAAAACATGGGAAATTTGAAGATTTTTATATGGGCCCTTATTACATTGATGTTAAAATTGGAGAAAACACCTTTTTATTAAGATATTTGGATGGAGAGATACTTGAATTTCATGTCAATGATAGGCATCTCAAACACTTCATGGATTGAATGTGTCTTAGTGGTGTTATTGTATAGTGTATAGTCCTTCATTTCTAAATTTGTTTCCTTTTGGTTATGTGTCTTGTTCTTGTTAGTTTTTTTCACTCATGTTGGTTTGAATTGCATAAAAATAGTTCTTTGTTATTTGAATCCTTACCCAATGGATAGGCATATGGTCTACCACCCATGATTTTTTTTTGTGGCCCTTAGGACACTCACTGGGGGTGTCCATCCCCGAGCTAGAGCCAATGTTGGTTCTTGATTTTTTTCCTATTAAAATCTTGGCACAATTTGTTAAGTTCCCTAAAGTATGTTTAAATAACCTTTCCATTTTTTATGAAAAGTTTATATCACCTTCATGTGCATTCAATTACTTAACAAGATATGAATCACACAATAACACTAAGTACCTTGTTTTGATGATCTTCTTAAGTAGCTTTAATTGGCTCAAACATGTAAAAATGGACCTAACTCAGCTTAGAATTCCTTCACCCATCACTATACCATGTTCTCATCTCTCTACTCTATGCCATCATAGTCATCTTGATTGAAAACAAGAAATTCAACTACACATCGCATTTTTCCAATGTTATCACTCACTAATCTTCTATAAATCAAGCAACTTTTGGACCTTCTATGTTTTAACTGATCATGACAATAGATTTCCCTACCTCCAAAACCTCATTAAATATGAAAACAAACCATTTGGATGATCAATATTGGAGAATAACTCACCTTACTCTTCTTTTGCTAAAATTTCCTTCTTGGTGCAAAAGAACAATGCCTATCAATCATTTCATAGTTACAGCATATGGGGAAAACCCATAACAAAGTAGAAGGGTATCAAGGTACCATTTTGGGCCTAGATGACATGCATTTTTTTTAAAACCCAACTCTTTAACCTCTTCTCTCACCACCCTTTCCACTCTCTTAGCTTCCAAACCACCTTCTAGCCCTATTTTCATGCATTTTAAGACATAATTTTTACTCTCAAAGGTTCCAAGACAAACCAAGGGCATATTTAGATACCCATTTGATCATTTATTATGTGTGTAAAATTATAATATGAGTTTATCTGCAAACATACCTAGAAATCCATTGTCCAAAGGCTAAATTTAGGCCTCTAGCTTGTATAGTCCTCCTATAGACACAAAATCATGTACTTTAGACATTATTTAGTCCCAGGTATCATACTACTATTGAGAATGTTTTGAGTGAAGAAAGTACTTATTAGCCCTTGTCTTTTAACCATCTTGTTTTTTTTACTTCATCATTCTTGACATCTTACACCTACATGTCTAGTCATCTTTCACCACTTTGGGTTATTTTAGCCTCAACTGGGGTGCCCAAGATAGTATGGGGGTTCCCATGGGTGCCTTGGTCCCACTAGGGGTGCCTTGATCCTTTTTCACTTTCCCGCCACTTTTTGGGCTCTTTCTAGCCATTTGAGATCTTTATCTTTTTGGTGGTTGGCCATTTCGGGGTTAATTATGAAATTAGATCAAGAGAACCCTATAAATATAAAGTTATGAGACCATAATGAGGTACCAAGCACTAATCACTACTATCATCCACCTAGAGTTGCATCCATTTGGAGATCATTTGTATCCATTAGCTCCATCACAAGGACAAGGCTGGTTCATCTGCATCACACAAGCATGGGGGAGGGATTCTATTCTATTCCATGCACACATTCTATTACATTTTCTACATCTAGTTATTGCTCACTACTTCACAAAGCATGATTGGAATAAGAGCACCTAGGGTGTGTGATGAACACACACACCAGAACTACATTTGAGTGAAATGTAGTGCAATGCTCAGTAGTAAGCCCACTATTGTGGCAACTGAGGTCAGTTTGAACCATTCATTTGCATTATTTTTTTAGGGTTTTGATACTTCTTTTGGGTCTTTTATAGGTCTTCTATACATCTTGGATCACCAGTGACATCCGAAGAAGTGTAGAAAATATAATGCATTACACAGTGAGGGTTTTAGACCACCTGTTGGACATGTGAAACTCGCAGATCTAGATCTTTCACACAGAGACTAGGGGGCCATTTTGTAGAACATAGCTCCCATAGGAACCCCATCCCTTTTAGGTGCTCCATTCCAACTAATCATCCTAGATCCATCCTTTTCGAGGCCTTTGCACAATCATTCCCATTTTCTCTTCCTTCAATCATTTCTATGACACGGTCCCGCAAGATCATCAAATCAACTAAATTATTTCCTCTTCTCTCTTGCACATTAGGGTTAGCATTTACTTTTGCATAGTTTCTTGGGTCATTTACATACTTCTTTATTGCATTTATTTACTATATTTACATGTCCTCCTAGATTAGATTAGCTATAGGATATTCCCACATTTTATTTAATCATTTTGGTGAACCTAATCTTCAAATCCACCTTTGTTTTAGGGATTTTCTCATCGTTTATATCATGTCTTCTAAGTATATGTTAGCATCCCAAATGCTTTATCCAAGTTCCTCATGCTTTTTTTATTCCTCCCTCCCTTTTTTTTAGCGTTTTTTGACCTTTAGTGATGAAACCACCACCCCAAGGTGGGGGTCCAGAGCTCACGAAGGTTAGCCCCAAATGCTTTATCCAAGTTCACCTTGTTTTATGCCTTGCCCCCTTTAACAGGTGCTTTGACCTTTAGTGTCCTATAACCACCACCCTGCTCAGGCTCAAGGCGGTCCCTTCACACATTTTCCAACACGTTCTTTTGATCACGACTTGCGTAATTTTCAACTTTTACCAGCTTTTCTCCACCGCCTTGCTCGTATTAATGTTTTATGTCCCCTGAATAGTGTTTCTCCATTGTTTAATGGTAAAAGAGTTCTAATAGGAATTACCTTTGGGTGAATGTGAAATCTATAAATAGCCAACTTGTTTTCAAGCAAATGGCCCCTCAACTTCTCATTTCCATTGTTTAGTCTGTCAATTTCTTGTTTAGAGCTCATTTTGTTTTCATGTTTGCATCCATGCTAGTTTTTCCTTTGCTTGTTAGAAGCCATTCGATCTTCTTGCTTCAGTCTTGTTCATTGTTGTTCATACAAATTAGTTTAGAGCAGAGTAGTGTCATTTGTAGATTGAATCCATTAGAGTTACAGGTTGTGTTCTTCATAGAAGGTAGATTCTAGAATCTCTCAGTACACTTGTGTTGTATTCCCGCAATAAATCCCGCTAGGAATTACATATGCCAAGCTCTGTCACTTGCGTATCCCTCTCCTACTCGCATTTTATTCGGTCTATATCCAAAGCTGCCATTGTTCAAAATACCTTCTTCTATTGATGCTAGCATATACACGCTCTTCTGGATTCACGTGAACACGAAGGAATGAGGAGATCATTCTGAGGGGACAAAATCATACACTACTGGATTCACCACTGTTCTAAATTCCAGGTTTTATCTGTCAAAGTTCTAGTTAAAACATATCAAATAGAGTAGTGAAATATTTCATTTCAATTAAATTTCATTTTTGATATTGCCAGGAAGTTATGGGGATTGATAGTTTCTGAGAAACTATGATTCATTCCTCACTTCTGAGGTAGGATCGAGAATCTTTCAATTAAGTTAATCAACTATCTAGTTATTTAGGATAAAACTCACAACTACACAGGCAAGTAGCTACACCGGCTACCTTGTTTGTTTTAATTTTGTTATTAGATTAGTTGTCATTTTCTAAATATATTAGATTAGTTTCTCTTTCAATTCCATTCAAAATCTTATCAAAAATACAAAAATAGAGGAATATATATATATATATATATATATATATATATATATATAGATATATCTCGCATAGTTAGTTTATTTCATTTTAGTTAGGCTTATATTGATCTTGTATGACAATCACGGGACCTAGGGAGCCTAGGGAATACATTTTTGAGCCAATCGTGCCTCAACCAAATATTGTTGCAGCAATAACTGACATAGACCAAAATCTCAGAATTCAGGTCTTCCGAAACAACAACAGACCTACAAGAAATCAGCTCACAGTTAAGGGGATTAAACATAGAAGACGACAAAGCACACACGTTCTGGTCAAATCAAAAAATTATAGATTGCCTTGATAGATATCCGTATGACTGTAGAAGGACCTAAAGAGAAAAACATTCATGGTTGTGATCCACTAGTCCCACAGCCAGACGCAGAGACCTCCTCGTTGATATAGACACTAGCTTACGTATCCAAGTTGCTAGAACACCTGTTAGGTACTCCGAGAAAATCATGCAACTTCTAGTTCTAAACGTAGAGGCCAAAAAGGCATACGACTACTGGATACTCGGAATTAGGAATTGATTCTTCACATGACCATAGGAGGTCCACAACAACCACAAACTTACGGTTGTGATCCACAGGTCCCACAACCCAACGGGCCTACAAATCAATCCAACATTGACGCTGGTTTGTGAACATTAGTGTTTAGATCCTCTCCACTCCCACCAGACATTATCACACAACTATCATTATTAAACGTAGCAGCTAATCAAGCTAAATATTTCTGGACTAGACCAGAGAATCATCCATAAAACACCAAAAGATCCACTACATATTTAGCCATTCCATTTTCATGACCTTGTCGGGAGACATATACGAAGCACCCATAGGTTATCTTCCACGTATTCCACAACCCATAGATCGGATCACGACAGAGCTCGATATTGATTGGAGCCTTCGAGCAGCTATCCTCACCGAACGATCTATCACACCGGTTCAGGTTAGGAGGGCCTTCTTTGCCTTAGATTCACAGATCCCGCCATTATTGCATGTTGAAGACATAAGATTACCTAACTAGCTTATCTACATCCCACGTGTGTATTCCATCCCCACCGCTATCTCGGCATGACCTCGGAGGTCGGGTGTGGAAGAGTCACTTGTAGATTCCCATGCTCGCATGTCACTTTTCCATCGTACAAAATTGGTGAACCCAACGTGAAACTTCCTACCTTCTAGGTTCGAGTCTTATTTCTACTTGTTCTTCCAATTAGTATACTTTTCATCTTTTCCACCGCATTAGCCTTCACATCAGCTTTACCAACAAAATTAGTGAAACTTACGTAAAAGGAACAATTGTTTCACTTTCACACTCTTCTTTTAATTTTATCCACCTTCACTCTTTCCCATTATTCTACGGGTATTCATATACCCCCCGAATATGTCGGGATACGATGCATATGGCAGACCTCTCCTAGGTCTTGAAGCATACTACGATCAACTAAATAGACAACCATCACCCTCGCTCTCAGCATGGGGTGACAACTATTCAACTAACCGATTTTCAACACAAACTCCACCTCAAAGGACTAGATATAGTTCTTCTTTCCAAATAGAGGAGTTGGATCAGCTCACTCAAACAACAAACCAGAGCCTTCAAGCTCAAACAATATGACGCTCACTGGAGAATCTGTTCATCTCCTCAAGTTTTGCTTAGACCACAAATTAGTAGACAGTCAGATCCATATCTATTGTTAGATGATGAATACTTAGCACGTTATGCTAGGAGTGAACAACGCTCTCAAAATATGTACCCATCTATAGGAGGTTTGCAAACACAACCCGAGGTCTCATTCCAAGAAAACACCCCCATCCCTCCACCTATAGGAAATGCCCTCAGTGAAACTTGGCAGGGCACCGATCAATTCATAGTTAGGTACCATATGCCTATACAACCTCAAGGTATACAACAAACACCACTAAGGAAAAATACCGTGTCTTCACCAAACGAGGTCATCTCAGCCTTAGTTGAGAAAGTTAGAGGGTTGGAACTTGCTCAAGCAAGTCAAAATTCACAATTCATGCAGCAGAACTTCCAATCCTCCACATCATCCTAGCCAAGTAGACCTCCTCACAGGAACAGGCACGTTGGGCATGCCTCCTCAATATTCACAACAAACACCAACTAGAACCACATTTTCTAACGCCGCTCCAGGGAAAATATGATACCTCCCGGTTTAGTACAAAACAATCCATTCCTAAGCAATGCTCCTCCATACTTAAACATGTATTCCAAATCACCACAGGGAGATATGTTCTCTTCTCCTAGGCATATTCACTCAACCACAGGGATTCCCTTATGCCCCTACAAATACATATGCTACGCCATATCAACAACCCATTCCACCTCCACCCCCTCAGCAAACACCATCAATGGTCAAACCTATGCAATAGGAACTTATTCAAAATATTTGAAAGAACCTTTGGACTTCACTATACGAAGCATCATGCTTCCAAGACCTCTCCCCGATCTACCCAAGTACAAAGGAGAGGGAGACCCAAATGCACATATTAAGGCCTACGCCACAACCATTCGAGAACTACTCCCTTGGGATGGAGTTGTTGCTAAAATATTCCCCAAAACTTTAGAGGGTATCACCCTCGATTGGTATTACAGAATACCTGAAGCCTCAATACATTCATTTAAACAACTCGTTTCAGAGTTCATCAAGGCATTCGACATGAACAAATTGTTGAGAATAGGAATCAGGAATTCTTGCATATTAAACAAGAACACAATGAATCTATTGCTCATTTCATCCAAAGATGGCGTACAATCCTCTATTCTTCAAAGAAGCACTCCAAACATGGATCAGATGGAACTATGTGATTTATTCCTTCATTCTCTCAACAGAGAGATAAAGGAAGAAGTCCAGAAGTTCCCACTAAGAACTTATGATGAAGTACTCGAGAGCGCTCTCCGAATAGATCAAGCTGCAATAGATAGCGGTCACAAGACATATGGAACAAATGGGAGGTTAATCATCCCCAACCAAAACACTACGACTTATCCTACTACCACAAACGCCAATCAAGGACCTAAAATCCTTAACAAAAACCACAGAGTGACAATAGATGGAGTGACTGACCAAACTAAAAAAGCAAACGTTGTAAATGTTCCACCACCAGTTAACAACCAACGAAACAACAATTTCACCCCAACAATCAACGCGGTGGATTTTAATCATCCCCAACGACAACAACAACAACAACAACAAAAATGGCAGATCCAAACACAGGGTCCAAGTCAAAACTCAACTGGATATCAAAACCAAAGACAACAAACACAAAACTTTAATCCTAATAGTCAATAGTTTAATCAGAATTTTGGACCACAACACGTGCCAAACCAACAACCTAGGAGTTATAATCCCAACTCATATTGTGGTTTCCACAAAATTCGAGGCCATGACACTAGGACTTGCCACGATTACAATAAGTTCATGCAACATTTTCCAGAAGAACAAAGACAACTCTTCATAGATATGTTCTTAACAGATTCTGTGACACCGATGCCAAATACTTTCACAGGGGCAGTTTCCCCTCAAAACGCACCTCTTAAGATCTTCAATGATCCACTTCCAAATCACAATAACAATAATAAATTAAATCCAAATGGGACAAACAAAGGTGTAATGACAGGAAATAATGATCATGAAGCCTCAACTTCACTAAATCCACCTTGTCACACCACAATTAGGAAATCAGCCACGAACCAAGATAGTTGGTCTAGTGGAGTTAGATACTGAGCTGCACGTAGAAGCCATAACAAGAACACGAGAATATTCTTCTCAACCAAATCCAATCTATCCACTAGAACCAGATAACATTCAACAAACATTGGTAAAACCCGTGGGTGCTTATGATTTAATTAATGACTTAACAAAGACCTTCTCTCACATCTCCTTTTTGGACTTATTGAAAAATTCTCCTACCCATAGGGCTGCTCTTTTAGAAGCACTAGGTCTAGGTCATTTAATTAACATCACTCCACCTCCCGAAACACAAGTAAACCATATAGACTTCGATATCCACCCTCCAGGGCAGCCAGATAGGGATACCGAGTTTATATTCGACATAAACAAAATGCCAACAGATGCTGAAATTACACGTAGAGGTGATCCGGCCTTGCATTTACAGTGTGGGTTTACAATAATTATGTTAAACATGCAATGGTGGATGATGGGGCAGCAGTTAACATTGTCCCCTTCTCTTTCCTTCAAAAGCTAGGATATGGAGAAACAAACTGTTCCACAACAAGAAATACGCTAAGAGGTTATGATAGCCTTAAAGCTACTTCAATTGGGACTATAATATTACCAGTCACCTTAGGACCCAAGACAATCCTCACCAAGTTTTATATCATAGATCGGGAAACCAACTATAATATGATCCTCGGTCGACCATGGATACATCGCATGAAAGCAATCCCTTCTACGTTATTCCAGGAAATAAGATTCTTACACCTAGGAAAGATATTCATAGCAAAAGGTGACCCAAAACCATTCGACATACACCTAGCAGACCTAAGAAAAGACCAGCATTCACTCTGAGTTTGAACTCCCAACAAACCAACTTAACAAACCAATCGACTCAAAACCAAGAAAAATTAATACCTACAACAGAACTAGAAATTACGAACCTAGTCAAGGGCATCCCAACCCTCAAGGATGAAGCTAACATTGTAGAAACAATGTCATTAGGAACTACTACAAAAATTGTCAAATTACTGGAACAAGATCTACCAATTTTCCTACCATTTGATTCCACAGGTATGGGATGTACCCTAGGAGTTGGTTCTCTTCCAGCAGAGGAACTTTGCATGGTAGAAGTAACCAAAATAGAAGAAACAGATGATGAAGAATGTCCCAACATCCATCTTTCCTAGTAAATATTGGACTCTCCATTTCGATGGAGCTAGATGTCACTATGGAGCCAGGGTAGGTGTGATCTTTACTTCTCCCGAGGGAAAGATCCTACCTTTTTCTTTTAAGTTGAACTTTGAATGTACAAACAATGGCACTAAGTACGAAGCCCTCCTCCTTGGCCTCATCATAGCCAAAAGGATCGGTGTCAATAACATCAGAGTATTAGGAGACTCACAGTTAGTTACAAACCAAGTCTCTGAAGTATATGAGACTAAAGCTGAGCACTTACAACTCTATAAAACAACGGTATTAGATCTAAGCAAAAGATTCAACTTCATATCCATTGAGGCAATCCCACGAGAATAGAACCTTCTCAGATTCAATAACAACCTCAGCTTCACATTTTACCCCAAGTAATGAGTTAGAAGATACAAGTTTCAAGGTATCACTTCGTACTGAACCATTGGTGAAGAAAATGTCAACAAACCCTCTTCTAACACATACAACTGAGAATGAATCTCCTATCTTACATCATGTTGATAGTGATAAAGTCACTCTCGAATATCTAAACACCTATGCGGAGCTACACCTTGCTCACCCTATAGTTGATCTTTCCCTAATACCACACTCCTCTTCCTACTTTGGAAATCCCACGGTAGAGTCTCCTCCATAGAAAGATCTCGATATCTACGAGATAGAAAATGGAGAAAGCTTGGAACTACCTCCAGCCCCACCTGAATTTGAAGAAGGTAACGCTTCTTTGATAGAAGAAACCATTGACATAAACATTGGAATGGAGGAAGAACCAAGAATTTTGAAGTTAGGATCCTCGCTAACTCCGAAGAAATAGAAATACACACCCAAATCCTCAAAGAACATCAAAAGGCTTTTGCATTTAATTATAAAGAAATGACAGGTATCGCACCACAAGTTACGGTACATAATCTTGTCACTAAACCAGATGCAAAGCCAATTAAATAAAAATCAAGACCAATGAAGCCAAAAGTGGCTCTCATGGTAAAAGAGGAAGTAATAAAACTTCTCCAAGTAGGATTCATCAAACCAATCGATTATTCACAATGGGTATCTAATATCATCCCCATTCTCAAAAAGAATGGGAAGATACACATTTGCATAGATTTTTGGGATATTAACAAAGCTTGTCCCAAGGATGATTTCCCATTACCATCCATTGACATCATCATTGATGCAACAACTGGATTTGAGCTTTTGTCTCTCATGGATGGGTTCTCGGATATAATCAAATCAAAATATCCAAACAAGACCAAGCCAAAACCACGTTTATAACTCCCTGGGGAACTTATTGTTATGTTGTCATGCCATTTGGTCTTAAGAACGCCGGCGCTACATATCAACGGCAATGACGTATATATTCCATGATCTTATCCATAAAATTGTGGAATCATATGTGGATGACTTGTTGGCCAAGGCCAAGAAGCACTGTGATCACCCGAGGTGCTCCGTATCATCCTCTCATGACTAATTGAGTATGGTGTCACATTAAACCCAGAGAAGTGCATTTTCGGTGTAACAGGAGGCAAACTTCTAGGATACATTATATCTTCACGAGGGATTGATGTTGATCCGCCAAAATATGGGTTGTTCTCAAATGATCCCACCTTCGATGAGTCTGGAATCAGGTCATTTCTTGGGAAACTCGGTGCAATCCGAAGGTTCATCCTAGATTTAAGCTTTTCCATTCATCCAATCAACAATCTACTCAAGAAAGATTATAGTATCGATTGATCAAGACTCGCAATGAGGCTTTCAAGCAGCTTAAGCACTTCTTGTCACCACCCACGCTAATGCCTCCTAAGCCAGACCGCACCCTTTGATCCTATACTCACGAGCCACTCATGTCTCGTTGGCCTGCATGCTTGGCTCAAGAAGATGATGATAAATGAGAACGCGTGATCTATTTCATTAGCCAAACATTACTCGATTATGAAACACGTTATACACAGTAAAAAGAGAATGCCTTGCCATAATCTTCACCACAAAATGTTTAAGACATTACATGTTAAATCAAGAAACAAGGGTCATTGTGAAGACAGACCATTTACGGACATTCCTCACGCAAGGGTCCTTGTCTAAGAAGGTTGGACGTTTCATAACCCTAATGGGAGAATTTGAGTTAACATTCATAAACCAAAAATCCATCAAAGGACAAATCATTACAGACTGGTTAGCTGACAATCCACTAGATGGAGGTGAACTGGTAGATCTAGACTTTCCCGATGAATGTGTATTCTTTGTCAAACCAGACCCCCCATCTCTACATGTCCCTGGTATACTGATATCATCAATTTTATCATGGACCATACATACCCGGAAAGTGCCACGTCACAACAAAGAAGGTGGTTACGCATTATTACCACTAAATATGTTGTTTTAGACCAAGTGCTCTATCGTAGAGCCTTCGACGACATGCTTCTAAGATGCGTCGACATAGAAGAATCCAAGAGGATCCTTCATGAATCCCATAGTGGGATATGGGGGGCCACTTCGGTGGTCACGCCACCACTCACAAAATACATCGATGGGCTATTTTTGGCCCACTCTCGAACATGACGCAGTGGAATTTGTACGTAAATGCCACAAATGTCAAGAATTCTCTCACGAGATTCACATGCCAACACAATCCCTACAACCAATAGTGACTCCGTGGCCCTTCTCCACTTGGGGTCTGGACTTAATAGGGAAATTCTCTCCCTCATCAACCGATGGCCATAATTTTATAATCACAAATACCAGGAATATTTTACCAAATGGGTGGAGGCCATGCCTCTCACCACTGTACTAGGTTCGGTGATTGCCAAATTCATTTTGAACCAAATTATCTGCAGGTATGGTGTCCCACAAATCATTATCTCAGATAATGGCACATCCTTTAAGAATGATGAAGTTCATGAGCTATGTAGCAAGTTCAAAATAAACCATCACACGGCCTCTCTTTACTACCCTCAAGCCAATGGGCAGGCTAAAGTGACAAACAAAACATTGAAAGCTATTCTCCTCAAAATGGTAAAAGAAAACAAACGAGATTGGCATTTAAAATTATATCCGGCCTTGTGGGCCCACCAACCTCAATAAGAACACCAACAGAGCAACTCCTTTCTCACTGGTATTCGGGTAGAAGCAGTTCTCCCGCTTGAGGTTGAAATACCTAGTCTCCGCATCTCACTACAAGGGATTCTAGATGAAGAAGCTTATAGAGAGGCACGCCTCTCCCAACTAGAAAGCCTAGATGAGGCCAGGTTAAACGCCGAACAACGGCATAGAGCCTATGCTGACCGGATGTGCCAACAGTATAACAAAAAGGTCTATGAGTGAGAAATATATGAAGGAGATCTAGTTTTAAGACTAGACAACCGGATCGATAAGAAAACCGCGAAGGAAGAAAGTTCCAGCCCAAATGGTTGGGCCCATATCGAGTCATGAAGGACTACGGTAATGGTGCATATCTCTTGTGCACACTGGAGGGTGAGGAATTCAATGAATCAGTCAATTCCTTGCATCTTAAATGATTTTACGCATGAAGCATCAACACTATTTGTATAATTATATCTACATTACATATTCATTTAGATAGGTTCATTTTGTTCACTCGTTTCATAAAATTTGGTGATCAAGGGACTTATTCTTAAGCAATTCATTACAAACTTCTGATAGTATTGGCAGGAGCTTTCAAATCATACTTCTTCATTTTCATAACATCATCAACTGATTTCAGAATCATTTCATCAATTAAAGCTAGATATGACAAAGTCTTAACGGTAGCCATACCAAGGCCTGCATGCTTGTTCTCACTTTTGGTTTCTTCCTAGGGTAGGTGTCTTGCCTATGGTCTGTTCTAGAAGCTTCATGGTGTCACATCTATCCCGCGTATATATCTCTTTGGAAATAAGAACATACTGACATTTTTCTCAAGTAAGTAAGTCAAATATAGATCAAACAAAAAAATTTTACTTTTACACATTTCCTTGCCCTACCAACCTTCGGTGATGAGCTTGCATCTCTTACTAGTGACGTAGGGTTGGGAAAGGATGGGAATGCCTTTACTCACCTATGCCTTGTCCATGGTGATAAGCCCATGCTTCCTACTAGTAGCATGGGGCAAGGTGTAGGGGGTCCGCTTGACAGAAAACGTTAAAAGTCATAAGCAAATAGTTCAAACAAACTTTTGAAATCTTGAGTCAAAACAAATGAATCAGATGTCCAAAATTCCAAGAGAGTTCAAAACCCTGAAAACCAGATTTTGTCAACCAAGTGGCCATCTACGGATCTAAGTCTGGATAAACTACAAAGCAAGTTGCATTCTAAACTATGGAGTCACTTGAGTAAGATAGGTTTGTAGCATCCTAATTTGGTTCCACCAACTCTTTGTCTATCTCCCATCATTACCATTTCAACACACCTCATAGCTTGTGCCCTTTCTAGCTCTCGGTGGTGAGCCCTCGCATCTTACTAGTTGCATGGAGTTAGGAGTGGGGCAAGTTCATCTGCTCATCATACCAGCTCATCATCACATTTTGTCAAAACAATATGAAGTACCGAAAATTGCTTATAGAAACTAAAGTTCAAGATCACATAGTGTCCACATCATCATACATCAGCATCACGAAATACAAAAAGAAAACATTTGTGATATTTGTTCTCCATTGCATACATTCTGAAAAGCATATAAAAACAAAATTTTTACAAACATCTAATATACATGTGAAAATGAATCACAAAACTCTAGGTACAAAGAGAATCTAGATCCAAAAAGAGATGTATATATATATATATATATATATTTTATGTATAATGCCATCATGCACTAGGCATGGTCAAAATGCTCAATGAGCCCGAAAAAATACAAAATGGTCATATAAAAAATCTAGCAAGAGTCACTACAAAAAGAGCCAAGTGGCCTCTCAATCCCTATGGGATCCCTCAGAAGGCACACGATCACGTCTAGGACTCGCTACGCCGCGCTCTAAGTGCACTGAGGGCTCACGATCCTGAACAGTAGCTATAGCCTCGCTATGAGAGCGGCTCCTCCTCATCAAGCGCTCTGCAGCCCTATACCCAGCTACCTCAAGACGGGAGGGAAGTCACCATCTTGGCCACATGCCATGGGGGAAAAAACATCGGTATGCCTACCAACCGCAAGGCTCCCCATCCATGGATATAGCTCAACACGAGTCTTCTCCATGGGGAGCATCAGGGTATCAGTACATACCCGATGAATCAAGTCTCGCCACTCATCAACAGTCTCTGCAAGCAAAGGAGAAAAAAAATTAGAAAATGATCAAAAGGTAAAACCAAGGATGAACAAAAAGAGAGGTAGCAACTAAGGCAATTCTAGCTAAAATAAATATCAAAAGAAGAGTGACAACTCACTCGATCTCCGGCCTCCAAGAAGGATCTCTGGGATCCGCCTACCACCATGCACACCATGCCGATGACATCGATCCGATGTCCTCCTCCCACAGTCTGGGACAACATGGCATCCTACCACGGACTCATCCTCTCCACCTAAGTCCTAGAAAGTAACTCCTCTGAGACTAGAGTCACCCTCTCCGCGCTCTACTCTGCCCTCTCTCACCTATAAAATCTCCTGAGTGTCATGCCACTCGGGATCGCTATCCTCTCCCCACCCGACTCACTGACCTCCATGTCCTCGGTCTCCTCCTCTGTCTCTCCCCCTATGAACTCCTCAGACTCGAGTCTATATCAATGGGGTCATCACTGCTATGGGCAGGACCGCGGTAATCCGAAGTAAAGGTGCCTGAGGAGCACCGACTCTCTCTCAGGCACATACCACCCTCCTGGCTGCAATAGGGATGCCAGAGTAACAACAGTCCAACCCCGGCCTCTAGGACCTCCCCTAGCCTCCCGAACTGATCTGAACACTGGCACCACTAGGGGAAGCATGTCAATATAAGCAAGGCCAAACTACTGAGGCACTCGATCAAAGGGGTGTGTCTCTACCTTCCCCGTCCTATCCACAAGCTGCCCTATAGTAGAGCAGAAATCAAAGTGAAGGTCTCCTCACCCCACAACCCTACCATGGCCTGATAAGGTGTGGCCTCCATATCCTCAGTAGTCAGGGAAGCAACTGGCTGGTGGGGTGCTCTAAGCACCATCATCTCTATCCATCTAGCTGCCCTCACGGCTCCGGATCCACCACCTCTATGCCTCTCCCATAAGGGATGATGCACTCATAGACCCAACTCATAACTAAGGTCGATGGCTCAAATGATTGTCCCTGTAATCGAACCACCCTGTATAAGTCGTGATAGGTGGTCCCAAGTATATCGGCTCCCCAGGCATAAATCCGACCATGTGCCTCAATCTGTGCGATGATGGGGGCCCAACAGTAGAGTAAAGTATCCCCTCCCTTGTCTCCGATCAATCTCAAGCAAGGATGCCCATAATGGCCTGACGGATCAGAGGGATGGGCAAGCCAGGAATAGAATGGACCTTCACCCCCTTCTTCAAACCAATGGAGACAACTCACGTCTCCCATATAGGTGGCCCACTGAGTCACCTGAGCTCTGGATACTGCTATATCAAATGAAAGTCTCCTCCCAATAATCGACTCCCAAAATGTGGTAGACATCCTCTAGGGTGATAGTCCACTCACCCCTAACACCTGAAATCGGAAGGTGTTCCGATCTACATCCCAGTAAGAAAATAAGTCACATAGTATGTGACTAGGCAGTGTAACATGGGGAACCCGTGTGATCCTCAATATACCTACCCTCTGAAGAGTATCCTGCTCATCCTGAGAGAGTGCATCTAGCACTGCTGGAAGCCAATCACTCTCTCTCTCTCTCTCTCTCCATCTGATGTACTCTTCCTTCTTCTACAAAACACACAAAAACACGCAAAAAGGAGCAAGTTAGTATCAAGATTGCATTAAAAAAATCATTAAAGCAAATAGAATACTAAAAATGCAAAAATAAACTCAAATCAATGTTGTTTTAACATTCTGAAGAGAACCGCCACCCCGAAAAGGCGGCGGTCCCAAACCGCCACCTTAAAGGCAGGTCCTCGTAATCCCACTGTTTCAAAACGGGTCACCGCCCTCCCTAAAATGCTCAAAAATAAAAATTTGACCATTTTAGCTAAAACAAAAGCCTACCCATTAGGCCCCCCCTAAAAGACACATTTAAAATGACATTTCTAAAATGACAAAAAATGACCATTTTAGCTAAAACAAAAGCCTACCCATTAGGCGCCCCCTAAGAGACACATTTAAAACTGACATTTCTAAAAATGACCCCCCAAGACAAAGATTTCGACATTTTAACATTTTTAGTGCAAAAAACGTTAAAACAAGAAGAACTAACCTGAGATCTCGTAGGTCGATGTTCCACTCATGGAGGCATGATCGCTATCTCACTACGAACGTTTTCAACTATACTCTCATCAGAAACCGTCACCGTGGGTCCCAGAGCTCAAAAACTATCAAATCGACACGCAAAATGAATAGGAAAATGGTCCCATTATATATATATATATATATATATATATATATATATATATTTGACTCATTTTGAATGCCCTTTCGCACAGTTTAGAGCACCGACGGAGGTAAGTTCTCATCCCCACACAAATGGTAAGTCCTCATTTCATACTAATTTAGTATTTATTTTTCGATTTATTTTATCTATCTGCACTTGAGTCCTCTTTCCATTTTACAGGTAGCAGAACTCGATGGTGGTGAAATTTTTCACACACAAGTGTCGTATAATTTCTAACTTCCCATTTTGGGACCACCATACTCATACCCACCATTTTATGCCTCTTCATGGTTAAAATGCTTCTCTCGAGGGGGCAATATGTACGTACCCAAAATTGTAGGGTACTTGTACCACCGAAACGATGTTACACATGCCCCAATGATGATACAGGTCACCTCACAAGGTGTTCGGGTCCGTAGAAGCTCACGAAGTATATATATTAGCATCCCAAATGCTTTATCCATGTTCCTCAGTGCTTGTTTTATTCCTCTTCCTTTCTTTTTAGCAGTTTTTGACCTTTAGTGATGAAACCACCACCCCTGGGCAGGTGGTCCTCAGAATCGCCACCCCGATCAGGCATGGTGGTCCTATAAACCGCCGCCCGCTCAGTGGCAATGGCGGTCCTTCACGCATTTTCCAAAGACATTCTTTTGATCACGACTTGCATAATTTTTCAACTTTACCACCAGCTTTTCTCCACCGCCTTGCTCATATTAATGTTTTATGTCCCCTGAATAGTGTTTCTCCATTGTTTAATGGTAAAAGAGTTCTAATAGGA
This sequence comes from Taxus wallichiana var. yunnanensis, assembly GCA_018340775.1. Lineage (NCBI taxonomy): Eukaryota > Viridiplantae > Streptophyta > Pinopsida > Cupressales > Taxaceae > Taxus > Taxus wallichiana. The sequence goes on from CM031239.1 coordinate 814,767,558, forward strand.
ATTACCTTTGGGTGAATGTGAAATCTATAAATAGCTAGTTTGTTTTCAAGCAAATGGCCCCTCAACTTCTCATTTTTCCATTGTTTAAGTCTATCAATTTCTTGTTTAGAAGCTCATTTTGTTTTCATGTTTGCATCCATGCTAGTTTTTCCTTTGCTGTTGGAAGCCATTCGATCTTCTTGCTTCAGTCTTGTTCATTATTGTCATACAAATTAGTTTAGAGCAGTAGTAGTGTCATTTGTAGATTGAATCCATTAGAGTTGCAGGTTGTGTTCTTCATAGAAGGTAGATTCTAGAATCTCTCGGTACACTTGTGTTGTATTCCCACAATAAATCCCGCTAGGAATTACATACGCCAAGCTCTGTCACTTGCACTATCCCTCTCCTACTCACATTATATTCGGTCTATATCCAAAGCTGCCATTGTTCAAATACCTTCTTCTATTGATGCTAGCATATACACACTCTTCTGGATTCACGTGAACACGAAAGAATGAGGAGATCATTCTGAGGGGACAAAGTCATACACTACTGGATTCACCACTGTTCTACAAATTCCAGGTTTTATCTGTCAAAGTTCTAGTTAAAACATATCAAATAGAGTAGTGAAATATTTCATTTTAGTTAAATTTCATTCTCGATATTGCCAGGAAGTTGTGGGGATTGATAGTTTCTGAGAAACTATGATTCATTCCTCACTTCTGAGGTAGGATCGAGAATCTTTCAATTAAGTTAATCAACTATCTAGTTATTTAGGATAAAACTCACAACTGCACAAGCAAGTAGCTACACCGGGCTACCTTGTTTGTTTTAATTTTGTTATTAGATTAGTTGTCATTTTCTGAATATATTAGATTAGTTGCTCTTTCAATTCCATTCAAAATCTTATCAAAAATACAAAAATAGAGGAATATATATATGTTGTAGATATATCTCGCATAGTTAGTTTATTTCATTTCAGTTAGGCTTATATTGATCTTGTATGACAATCACGGACCTAGGGAGCCCAGGGAATACATTTTTGAGCCAATCATGCCTCAACCAAATATTGTTGTTGCAATAATAACTCGACATAGACCAAAATCTCGTAATTCAGTCTTCCAACAACAACAAACCTACAAGAAATCAGCTCACACAACTAAGGGGATTAAACATAGAAGACAAAAAAGCACACACGTTCTGGTCAAATCAGCAAAATTATAGATTGCCTTGATAGATATCCGTATGACTGTAGAAGGACTTGAAAGAGAAAAACATTCGGTTGTGATCCACTAGTCCCACAACCAGACGCAGGAGACCTCCTCATTGATATAGACACTAGCTTACGTATCCAAGTTGCTAGAACACCTGTTAGGTACTCCGAGAAAATCATGCAACTTCTAGTTCTAAACGTAGAGGCCGAAAAGGCATACGACTACTGGATACTCAATTAGGAATTGATTCTTCACATGACCATAGGAGGTCCACAACAACCATGAACTTACGGTTGTGATCCACAGGTCCCACAACCCAACGGGCCTACAAATCAATCCAACGTTGACGCTAGTTTGTGAACATTAGTGTTTAGATCCTCTCCACTCCCACCAGACATTATCACACAACTATCATTATTAAACGTAGCAGCTAATCAAGCTAAAGATTTCTGACTAGACCAGAGAATCATCCATAAAACACCAAAAGATCCACTACATATTTAGCCATTCCATTTTCATGACCTTGTCGGAGACATATACGAAGCACCCACAAGTTATCTTCCACGTATTCCACAACCCATAGATCGGATCACGACAGAGCTCGATATTGATTGGAGCCTTCGAGCAGCTATCCTCACCGAACGATCTATCACACCGGTTCAGTTAGGTTAGGCCTTCTTTTTTAGATTCACAGATCCCACCATTGTGTCAAGACATAAGACCTTACCTAACTATTTGTTTATTATACATCCCCATGTGTATTCCATCCCCACCCACCTTCTCTACAATAATTCAAGCACCTCTAAACAACCATCCCTCAAAATTAATTCACACCTCCTCGGAGGTCGGGTGCAGGAAGAGTCACTTGTTTCAATACCCGATGACACACTCTTTTGCTTCAGCTTTAGACTTAACTATTGAGCTCATTACTACACATGAACCCCACACACTGCATAATAGTTACTACACACTACATCTATTCACACATCACACATCTTACATCACACATTCTATAGTTCATTTACATATTTTTTTACATTTACACATCCACCGTCATACATTGTACTAGTCCTCATCATACATGTGTCACACTTACATCTAGCATTACATACTACTCATCATACACATCACATAACACACATTTCACACTATTATTCTATCTATGCCTTTTTGCATTGCATCCTATACATTGCATATCACACATCCTACACATCATATGGTCATCTATTATTATCACACATACTACATTGTCTTCTATGCGCTACACTCACTACCCTATGACACACTTTAGTTCCTTGGTCCATACTCGATTGCTTTGAGGGTTTACAAATCAAATGGACCTTCTCTTCATCACACATTTATCATTCGACCTTTCATCATGTGACATTACTAGGTTAGTGTCATATGCTTTAGGATAAATGGTCACCCATTCTATCATTTTGTAGTGGTATACACCTTAGGTTACATCACCACTCCCTCTTTTCATCTCATAGTGATATACGCTTAGGGCTAAATCATCACTCATCCATTCATCTTATAGTGATATATGCTTAGGATAAATCATCACTTATATGTTCATTTGGTCATGATATACACTTTGGCTATAAGGTTCATGCACACATTGTCACTAGGTCGCATCTCATCACTACACCTACACATTCATCACAACGTGCATTAGACACAACACACACTTCGACCATTTCCCAATGACGCACTCTTGTTTATGGTTCATTCTTGAATTCTAAGGGGGAAAACTAAATGAAACTCATTACATACATTTCCATTCACTTGGGGGCACGTGGATCCTATCACTCCATCTTGTATTCCATTCCATCCATATAGAACATACAACATATTATGGTTGTTCTTACTCTTGTTTACTTTTTATTATTCATGGTCACTTTATTACACATGTTGGTTAGATTTATTTTATTTCATTTATCTATATCATCCACACATGTGCATTCACATATTTTTCTATTTGTGATCACGATATAGGTCTCTTGAATGCAACATGGATTCTCGCCTTCTACCCTTCCTACACTAGTCACTAGGGGCATCCACATTCATATCTTCTAGGTGTTATTGTTTCATTTTTTCCTTAGCACTTTACATTACTTGGTTATACACACTTTTGACATACTATTTATATGTCAAACATGCTAATGGGTGCTTCATGTGTAGCATTTTTATGCAGGGATATTTGTTTCCATACTTGTTTGTTACATTGTTTGTTATTTGTTCTTGTATGCGGGCCTTGCCCTATATTTAGTGTGCACACTTGTTTGTTTGTATTCAGACATGATGGCCTTTGCGTGTCTTGTGACATCGTGAGTGATGTCCCATGTTTGCAACCCACTTGGTGTGACTTATTTTGTCTTTTTGCGTGTTTACATTACTTTTCTTAGTATCTTGTACATTGTTTGTGTCGCTTACACATTGTCTTTTACATGCATTATTTTCATACTAACACTTGTTTTTTTGCTATCCATCCTTGTTTATGTGTGCCTTGGTTTCTACCAAGTGCATTCCCTCCCCCTTACATGGCATAGTTTTAGAGTACATGTGGTTGGTCCTCTTTTGGGGCCACATTCTCCTATTAACAATGTCGCATGGGCCCCAAGGAGGGGGGCATCATTGGGGATTTTTATACACACTACACAGAGATTCTACACTGGTTCAGTTGAGTTATATACATCGAGTGGATTCATACCAGTCTACGAACCCCATACACAACATATTTTACATGACATGGTTGTCCTTATCATTTTGGGAAGAAATTAAAGGATTGGAGGTTACAGTTGGTGTGCCTCGCTACACTACTTAGGCCAGCGGCATGAGATCACCCAAAAAACCAAGACATACAAAGATATATTCACACACATTCAAGGAAGCACTTACAGTTTGGAGAATAATGCAACTTTCTCCAGGGTGGTGTGAGATCACCCAAAAAACTCACAGTACAGGATATCCTTCTACACTCTCTTTCTCAACATGGATCAGGTGCACATATTCCATTTACACTCTTTTCATTTGTGTATTTTACATTTACATAATTTTACATGTGTCTTTTACATTACATTTTTATACATACATACATACATATTTGACTACTTGATCATTTTCTCCTTACAAGTCCGACCGTATGAGAAACAAGCAATCAAATGGGGGCAACAAAAACAATGTCAACAACAACACTTCATGACAACACACACTATACTAACCATGCAAGTAAGTACATCACATACAACAGTAGCTACACATGCGTCTCTACCATAGGTTCACTCTCATCACTTTTTTTTGCACATTTTCATCTATAGTTTCCACGCTCCATCATCTTGTTTTCATTCAACACTTTATCTAGTCCTTCGGTGTGTTTATACTACAATATTCATGGACATCAGGTATGCATCTCTATCTACTTTATGTTACCGAGATTTTCACTCACCAACATAAAGTGGGGGCAAAATGTAGACACAAAATCATGCACTTTAGGCATTATTTAGTCACGGTCTCATACTACTATTTAGAAGGTTTTTGAGTGAAGAAAGTACTATTTAACCCCCATTTTTGGCCATCTTGTTTTATTTAACTTCATCATTCCTGACCTCTTACACCTACATGCCTAGTTAGATTTTGTCACTTTACGTTATTTTAGCCTCAATTGGGGTGCCTCGATCCTTTTTAAAAAATTTTGCCACTTTTTGGGCTCTTTCTAATCGTTTGAGATCTTTATCTTTTTGGTGGTCAACCATTTTGGGGTTAATTATGAAATTAGATCAAGAGAAACCTATAAATATAAAGTTATGAGACCATAATAAGGGACCAAACACTAGTCACTACTATCATCTACCTAGAGTTGCATCGATTTGGAGATCATTTGCATCAATTAGCTCCATCACAAGGACAAGGCTGGTTCATCTCGCATCATACAAGAATACAGGGAGGTGTTCTATTCTATTCCATGCACACATTCTATTAAATTTTCCACATATAGTTATTGCTTGTTACTTCACAAAGTGTGAATGGCACAAAAGCACCTAGGGTACATTATGCACACACACCAAAGAGTTGCAAAACCATAAAAAAGAAGAATGTAAATGAATGCGTTGGATTGACCTCAAAACTACATTTGGACTTACTAAAATAGTTGCACTACATTTCAGACCCAAATTAGTAAGTCCATTGTTTTGGTAGATTAGTTAGTGAAGTCCATTGTTTTTGTAGATGAGGTCAATCTGACGCATTCATTTACATTCTTCTTTTTTTATGGTTTTGATACAACTCTTTGGTATTTTGTAGGTCTTCTATACAACTTGGATTATCAACAAAACTCCGACGTAGTACAAAAATCTAATGTGACACACAACGAGGGTTTTAGACCACTGTCAAACCTGTGAAACTCAGTTCATGATATTTTACATAGACCAAGGCACCCATTCTATAGATCGAGCACCCGTAGCGCCCCGCCTCCTCTCCAAGCACTCCATTCTAGCTAATCAGCCCAGATCCATCCTTTTTGGGGCCTCTGCATAGTCGTTCCTATTTTATGTTCCTTTATTCATTTCTATGACACAGTCCCGTAAGATAATCAAATCAGTTGAGTTATTTCCTCTTCTCTCTTGCACATTAGGTTTAGCATTCCCTTTCACATAGTTTGATTAGGTCATTTACATTCTTTTCTACTACATTTATTTAATACATTTATATGTCCTCCTAGATTAGATTAATTATAGGATATTCCCACATTTTAGTTAATCACCTCCTATAAGAAAATTGCTAAGCATAACTCAAAAATATCCTATTGTTTTCATCTAATTTCTTCATAATCCTTTCAAGGTACTTGTAACCATACTATATATTAGGTTTCAAGTCAAAATTCAATGTATAAATGCTTCAAATCTATTTTCTTCCACTAAATCCTAGCTAAAGCTCTATCATAGTGCTGCAATTAAAAAAATGATGTAGATCAATCGAAAAATGGTTTACTAACATCTCAAACATTTACAAATAGTTCCTAAATTATCCTTTGAGGTTTTTTAGAATATTTCTTGTCTTACAAAGTAAGGAGAGGCTTTAAGAGTAAAATTTTGTGTTAAACCCTCATTTTGGATCTGAGACAACCCGTGACCCTCAAAATCTTACAACTTGTAAGTGACTTTTTCAACTCTTCTAAATCCTACAAAGTAGGTATTAATGCAACTTTATAATGTTTCTATATATACAAAGAAGGAATGTAATCATCACATTGCATAAAATATGTAATTTCTTAGTTGTGTAAATTGTATGGAGCATGGTTTTGAGAATGTAAATAAAGTATTCATATAAAGGTTATCTTTCAACTTGTTGGATGGCCTTTCCACATTTTTTCACAAGTCTTTACAAAAAAATATCTTCTCCCTCGAGCTTTAATTTTTCTTAAATCATGCATGCAATGGCCTTAAACAAGATCTTGCATATACACACATAGTTTTCTAAGCCAACACAAATGCAAGATGTCTTGTGAGTCTTATTACCTGTAATGAAGCCCATCATGGGGGTTTTTCCAACATTGACACAAGATTATATCATCTAAATCTTATTACAACAATCAATACAAAGGTGATAATAAGTTCAATAAAAATAAGAAAATAACTTCTCAAGATCAAACAATCACAAAATGCTCACTAAAACAAAGTTTTCATATCTTCAAACTATATATTTTCTTACAAATCTTCATACTCCTCAATTATTCATCTCCTCATATCTCATTTTCCTTGAGAAATATCCCCTAACTAACTTCCCTTGATATTTTTAACTTATCATTTTCCTCTTACATAATCCTAACTAACTTTCTTTCCATTATAACTTCTAAAACCTAATAAAGGCATTTTCTTCCCATCTTTAAACACATCATTATACATATTTACTCCTTAAGATTATTTTACAACATAACTAAAACTTTTATGGGACCTACTAACATCTAGAACTCCTAATCAATAGGTTTTGTGTCTCATTACATGCTTAATAGGCTTCTTTTACAATTTCAAATTTTTGAATTACAAAGTTGGAGGAAAAGTGCTCTTTATTTCTATGAAGGAAATATTGACCTCTTATGGACCCCATTTTCATCCTACAACCTCCAATGATGTTTAGGAACCAAAAATAGATGTCTTGAAGTTGATGCCCCGCATCAATTTTCCTCATGGGTGTTTTGTTCTGAAAATCACTTGTTGGTGCCTTAGTCTTTAAAGTCATATTTATGTCATACTTCAACCTTATAATGTGGATTTACACTTACATATTAGCTTTCCATTTTTTTTTTGATTATTGCATAAAGTTATAACGTTATGTGAGTTTGAAAAGTAGTGTTCGTGGATTGAAGAGAATGTGGTCTTTAGCGGGTTTTGAAGTGAACAAAAAAGCAACATAAGTTTAAGGTTAGTGTTCAAAGAGTTGAAGGAAATTCAATGTTGGAGTTGCAGGTTTAATGGTGTCAAGGACATGTTTTAAACCTTAAAATTTATATTAAACATTTGAATTTGATATTCCATTTGAAGGACATGGATTTTTGCAAAGGGTGATCAAATTGCCTTGCCATCTTGTGGAATTTACTATGTGAAGTATTCCATAAAACAAAGGGAGGTGAAATTTGTGCTTTGTGGACTTGGTGAACATAAGTGTTCCATGGAATTAGTTATTTGCATGAAACAAAGGATGGATCCTACTTAGGAGAATATGTGATGCAATAAAAGGGTTCTATGATCCACAAAGAAAAGGAGAACAAGATAGGACATGATGAAGTTCAAAAGCTTAAAAACACTAAGTTAGTGCTCTAAAAATTTTACAAGAAAAACCATGGAACAAAGTGATGGAGAAGGTTAGAGTTGTGTGGGGTTTTCAAACTATAGTTTCATGTGGAACATTCAAACCATAGAACAAAGGATAATGATTGCAAGTGAAAAATGCCACGTAAAAAGAAGCGAGCTTCACGACATGAAGGGAGAGTGTTAAGCAAATTGAATATTTGTAATTTGTAACTTTGTTACCTTTCATTATTTCAAGTTAAAAATTCTCCTTTGTCCCTACACCCAATCAAAGGTGAACATGTGGAACTTTTAGGGAATTTCAAGGAAGAATGTAGTTTCACATTTTGCAGGTCTCGCACAATGTTGCGGACTGCAAAATCATTCCCACGCTGGACACTAGACTAATTTTTAGCCATAAATTTTGATCCATATGTCCATTTGACATGAGATCGTGTGCATTTGAAGCATCTTTCAGAGACCTTCAAAAAGGAATAAACTTGAAGAAGAATGGTGTAGAGTCTTAGGAGATTTAATTTATATAAGTTTGGGGCATTTTCAGACACTTTTATGAATCATATGATGCCAAATTTAGTTGGGGATGCTCTATTTGATCCATATTCACCTCGTGATTCTTCTTGGATGACATGCTCCTATCTTAACCCCACCAAAATGAAGGATGATGATCATAATAACAAGAAGTGAACACTTGGCAGTTTCCTCTTCATTCATCTCCCAAATATTTGTGGGTATCCATTGATTTATAGTTTGAACTCATCATTGGAAAATATATCATGGTTCCCTATAATTGAAGGTGCCTCCATAGACATTTTTCATAATTGCATAATCCTTCATAGGGCATCTTGTGGATATTATTTTGGGGAAATTTTTTTGTATAAAAGTGAAGGTTTGTCTTCACTTTTGAGGGTTCAACGGTTTCAAAATGTTGGGGTTGTACTAAGGTGATTCCATGTGTACAAAGTCATTAGAAGGCATTGAGAGCATTTTCATGTCTCCCTTATTAAGAAAACACATAGGGTCATTATGTCATGCTTAAATATGATTTTTATTAGTGTAATTTGAGGTGGAATTAAGAGATCTTGTCATTTCTTTGTAAATCTTGCATTTATCATGTTAATAAACTAAACATTGCATGTTTAATTCATTTTCTAGATTGGGTGTTGAATGAATGTTTCCTTGTAGTGTTATCTTACAATATTTGTGTCAATTGTAAACTTCCTCTTCAAAATTTTGGGAATGAACATTTGCTACCTCGAGGTATCCTTTAGTTTTAGGATTTTTACATGGTAAATGCATGAAGATTCGAGTCTCAAGTGTTTATGTTGAATTAGGGATTGTTTTATATTATTTGCACTGCATTAGGTCTCCATGAAAGAAAATAACATTTGAAGGGTCATATTATCTTGATTTCAAATTTGAATACATTATAGGATCATCAAATCAAGATGGTGAATGTTGTGGTTTCTTCCCATTAGATTCCCTATCCCATCTTCATATCCATAATTTTTTTATCTTTTTTCATTACAATACATTGTCCTACCCTCATATTCAACATGTTGTCTAATATAAAATCAAACCGTATTTACATGTTTTTAGTGAGTTCTCTTTGATTCATTAATTTTAGCATCTTAAACATCATTTTACTCACAATTTCTAACAAAGTACCCCCTGAATGATGTTTTTTTATCATGGGTAAATAGTTTTGAAGGGACTATACCCTGAGTACAATCAAAAGAAGAGAAACCAAACCTAGATAGGCTAAACACCATAAACTAGGAGGCTCAACAGCCAGATAATACAATATAGAGAGAAAACAAGATCAAGACAGACAGTGATCCGATTAAGAGAAAAGAGACAAAAAATGAACAAGAGGGATCCACAACTGGTCATCCCAGCCAAAAACAACATCAAAATCACCAAACAACAGCAACTTCACTACCAATAAACAACAACAGGGCACCGCATCAATTGACAGCTCGGTCAATCTTGGCCTTAATCGTTTGGAGCGAGATGAAGAACACAATGGTCATGGCCTAGGATGGATCTTTCATATCCCTTTGAATGATGTTTATGATCACATTATTAGAGCTCAAAATTTCACCCTGGATATGATTATAAATGACCATGAATTTTAAGGCAACATGGGACCTGCTTTCGGTTGTGGGACTCGTGAACCGAGACAAACCTCCAGAGAAGGTTGACTTCCTAAACCTATCCTAATGCTAACACCACTCCTAATATTGAAAGAAAATCCTAACATAAATGTGCCAAGGGACTAGGGATAGAAGGAGACACATAAAAGGTAAATCCTAAGACAAGAGGGGCAGCGATAACACTAGGAAAAATGGTCGATCACTCTCCATGAAGGTGAAAGAAAGAGGGAAACGTGAGAGATACGGTGGATGAGTGTGCCACATTCAAGAACCACGTAAAGCATGCATTCCTATGCATGAAAACCACATGCAATGGATCCCAAGTAAGGAGGACACACACATGCCAATAAATGCAAACAAATATGTAAAAAGAAATAAAACATGAGATTGGGGCAGAGAGAGAAAAAAATCCAATTTTATTGCTTAAGGGATGCACAATTGTTTACATTCATGGAAGAAGGTAAAAATACATTACAGAGACAAATTTTAAGGTCTGAAACCCGTGGGAAGTCAGCCACCATTTTGTCATGGTGCCTTTATAACAAAGAGGGGTCAATCACTTTTATAATGCATAAGTTCCATATTTATAGATGAAGAAGGAGAGAAGAGGAGGAGAAAGAGAGGGAAACTTGAACTCAAATTTCCAACCACCAACAAGTAATAAATTCCCTAAAAGATCTTGGTGCCTCTGATTATCCACTACCAAATGCCTTATTGGGTGCCCATGCTGCATTAAATTATGGTGGTTGTGTCACTGGAACAATATCTTTTACATTTTGGAGAATTCTTCCCCCTTTACACATATCTAACCTAAATAAAATTAATAAATCCAATTTCCATTACATAGAGGATGTTGAGACATTTCCATCAATATAAGGTTTGCAAAAATAGATCATTAGATCGAAAGATATGGCGATTTTAGTCTCCCATAGAAAACTGTCGTTTTCCTTTGATATGTGGCTTTCTCCTTTCAGTCTTGTGTGGATTTTGAATTCCATGGTTCTTCCTAGTGTGCTATGGATTTTTCTAAGATTTCACGGCTTTTACATATCCTCTCATGGCTTATTCTTTATAGTGTGGCTTATTTTCTTCTTCCCGTGGCTTCATCAACTACTCTATTTTGACCTGTGGCCTTTTCTAGTTTAGCGCAGATTTGAATTATCACATGTGGTTCCTTTTTTCAACCCATGGCATTTTATTTTGCATTCATGACCTATTCCTTTTATCCGCAGATATGTTCCACTTCTTGCAGCTTTCTCAAATCCCTCCATGGCTTTTTGTTTTGAATCCTATGAAATTTTCCAAGCTCAATTTTATCAAGTTGTCCAAATTTTACAAGGGGTGAAAAAATGGACAAACACATTATATTGGTATTTAACATCTTGTGTTTGAATCTCAAGTGTTTTCATCGTTTATGTGACTAATATCTTGAGTGAGCATTGTATTTTATGGCTACACTTGACTCAGATTGACATACCAACAATTTTAGGGGATTGAATCATAAAATCTCTCCTTACCCCTCAAGTTACCATTTGGATTCTCTCACCTTGGTTCAGGAAAATTCAAAATCAACATCAAAACAACCACATCCCTTGTTAAAGTGAAACATTTTCATTCCCAAGACTTGTTCATGAAATAATTCTAGATCCATCCCTTAGTACAAACAACACATCATCTATCTATCATTCTTCTTGTCCTTTATTTTATGTATTTGTAACCAAGACTTCCTAGGGTTTAAATTTGGAACCAACATAGTGTTAGCATTAGGTTAGATAAGTAGAGTAAACTGACCTTCTTTGAGGTCTTTCCCAAGGAACAAGATCCCACACCTTGGGGACATTCCCATTTTTCACTCGACATATTAATATCTAGTATATTCAACAAAGGTGGAATCTCGGGAGAAAATAAGTCTATTAGGAACTTCAATGGCATATGTGCAATGATCACAAAGATAATGAAGGGATATTACAAGGAATTAATATGGATAGAAGAGGCGAGACACAACTTCTAGGAATTGAAGTTGAGGATTATAGTGCAACCATTTTTGCAAGGCTAATTTTTGATAAGGTATTTCGGGTGGATTGTGATGCGAGTGGAGCTGCGATTTGTGTAGTGTTAAGCCAGGAAGGGAGATCCATTTCCTATTTCAACGAAAATTTGAATGATGTAAAGAAAATATATTCAGTCTATGATAAGGAGTTCTACGCAATTGTGCACACACTAAAGAAGTGGTGACATTACTTGTTTCCGGATGAGTTTATTTTGTACACTAATCATCAAGCACTACAATTTTTCAATAGTCGATAAAATTTGAACCAAAGACATATGAAGTAGTTGGAGTTTCTGCAAATTTATTCCTTTGTGTTAAAACATTGAAGTAGGAAGTCCAACAAGGTTGCATACGCACGAAGTAGGAGAATGGTAGTGTTGAAAGAAATACGTAATGAGGTCATCAGTTTTGATACCATGAAGGGACTATATGCACATGATAAAGACTTCAAATAATCATTAAATTAATTCATGTAATTGATTTGTGTGGATAAAACACTAGGGCTAGATAATTTCATCCAAGAAGGAATGTTTTTAGAGGAGCACAATTTTGTATACCTCAAGCGTCAATGAGCAAAAAATTTATCAAGAGAAGCATAATGGAGGTTTGGGAGGTCACTTTAAATTTGAAAAAACTTTAGTACAATTGGGAGAGAGTTATTATGTGCCAAGGATGAGCAAAAAGTGTGTAATTATGTGAAAAGATGTATATTTTTTCAGCTTAGCTAAAGGGTGCGAGATAAAACACAAGTTTGTTTCAACCTTTACTGTATTAAGGAGTCCATGTGAGAATAACAACATGGATTATGTACTAGGATTTCCAATAACACAAAGAGGAAATGAATCCATATTTCGATAGTTAACATATTTTCAAAAATGACACATTTCATTGTGTACAAGAAGTATAGTGATGTGACAAGCATTACACATCAATTTTCTAAGAAGCTAGTATGACTACATGGATTTCCCGTAAGTATAGTTTTTGATAGGGATACAAATTTCATAGGTCATTTTGGAGTACCTTTTGGAAATTAGGAATCAAGATAATGTATAGCTAAATATACCATCTATAGACCGATGGAAAAACTGCAGTGGTGAACAGGTTCTTAGGTAATCTAATGCCTAGTTTGATAAGAGACAAGCAAAATGGTGGGATCTAGTATTGGCACAAGAATACTTTTCTTATAATGATTCAATCAAAAAATTATGGGAAGAACTCTATTCCATAATGTTTATGGATAAATTCCAGGGGAGTTACAAAATTAAGCAAAATGGTGGATCATCAAAGTGTAGAAGAAAAAGAATATGTATAATATATACACTAGTTACATGAATAAATACATGAGAAGTTTGATAAAAGTAACCATGGTTACAAAGAGCATGCAGATGAAAGGCATATAGTCAAATAATTTAAGGAGATCATTTTTGGCATGTTTACATAGGGAAAGGTTTCTAAAGGGAACCTATAACAAGTTAAAGCTAAAGAAAATAGGGCCAAATGCATATAAAATAGAGATAATTGAAGGATGGGATTTTAACCGATATTCAATATTTCATATTTGTATTAATTCCATGAAGGATAACTTAGTACAAAAAGTGCAAGGAATCAGTGCATAGAAGATTCAGATGAAAACACACATAAAATAAAGGAGGCCTTGGACTTGAGAAAGAAAATAGTATAAAATTAAGTAGATAGGATTGAGGCCATATTGGATTCCAAGGTAACAAATGAGATGCTCAAGAAGGAGTATAAGTAGTACTTGGTGAAGTGTAAGGATTGTGTAGAAGAAGATATGACATAGATAAGTGTGAAGGAGCTTGGTTATCTTGGTCAAACTTTGAAGCATAACTAATGAGATGGAGCTCAATTTTATCTTACAGGGTGATTGATGCATGAGCATCGTGGGAATGCAAATATCTACATGCATTTTGGAAATTTGGATAGGTATTGGAGCATGTAGAGGGTTGTTGAAGTTGGTCAAGAATAAAGGTGTGATAGTGTGTATATATTTTGTGTAATAATATGGACTCGAGGAGTGCATGAAAATAAGGCGCATAATTTTTGGCATGGTAAAAAGAAATGACACTCATGATCACACAAGGAGGTAAATGAAGGGGGCATAAATATTTCCTTAGATTTGCACACAAGACTTAACGAAAGACATGTTATGCGAAAGCATGAATGTAGAAACATCAAAGTGGTAGGTGAAGACCAATATAACTAGCTAAGCAAGTAATGTGGAACTTTCTCAATGAATGTCTCTCAACAACTAGAACATGGTTTTGGATACCATTGATGCATATGGATTCAAATTCTATTTTGAGTGGGCTAAGGATAGTATTATAGAAGTAAATTCAAAAATCTAAATGGGCGGGAGGATAAATAATAAAATTCCACCCAATTTTTCATTTGAGAGCTTTTGGTGAACCTAGAGAGAGATCGAGCCATTGCTTAAAAACTATGAAGAAAGGAAGCTTGATTATTTCATAAAACACCACCCCTTATAATTATTAAGTTTTTACCAACTTTCAAAATGCCCCAGAGAAGGAAATTAATTATATATGTTGTTAAGGCCTTGTTATAATCAAATTTGTGTTGTGTTAGATTCATGTTGAGATCTACAAATGATAATAAATTATCTCAACCCCAATTACCATCACAATTTATAAATATCCAAGAGTGGGGAAATTAATAGGATTAGCTCCACATTAAAAACTAGATGCAACTCCGGGTAGGATGGAATATTGAGCTCAAATACAATATCACCATTTTTTGGTTATTGTGTATGGCCCATGTCATAGATGTTTGGGTTTTCTATATGGACCCTATAGTTGCTCTTTTTAGAGATGTAGCTTGACCTTATCCCCCACTTAGAATTGATTAGGAAATTGATGGGCATAATAATGCTACTTGTACTTCATGTTGGTTTATTCTAGAATCTCATGAAGTTGTTGAATGTGTTGAATTCATTCTAAAATTTGGTTTCTTTGTCCACTTATTTTTATGTATAGGCATATTATTCTTCCAAAATGAAGGGTAATGCTACATCAATGGGAGCCAATGAATGGAATCCAAGACAAACCTGAAATGATCTATGTCTTGTGGATCTATGAATATATTGGTTTTAGTTATGTTGGACATACACCCCATGTGTGTGAATGTTTAGAGTGATACATATGAAGGAGATGCATAATAATATGATTGGATACCTCTATTTTCCCATTAATATGATGGTGGAATGTAGTGGACTTGTTTAGTTTTGTGACCATCGTGGACCATAGTGCAGACTAGAACAACCTCACAAACCCGGAATCTTGATTTGACATAATACTTTTGGAAGGCCAAAATGAACCCAAATATGCTCAAAGAATAGCTTTATAGTCTCCTCTGTTGATATTGTCTTCTTGCAAGGTGTCAAGATTTCCATTTTTGAGAACCTGTCAACCACCAAAAAACACAGTCATGGCCATTCTCGTAGGAAGAGATATCTAACATGAATACCATTAAGACAAACTCCCATGATGTTCCTAGAATTAGTATAGGGGTATAAAATCCTTGGTCTCGATTGGATGGCTTGGAAATTATGAAAGTTGTACAAGACTTGATTTATTTGGTAACATCATGATAAATCTTTGGCCAATATAAATAATTCTATAATCTGTCACTATATTCTCTGCTTCAAAGTGACTTGAACCTAGCTATAGTGAACCTCCTAAATCAATTTGCAATTCTTCCCTATAGGAACATAGAGGTGTCCCATGTGGCATAGAACCCCTTCATGTAAATGATATTCTATAAATAATTTCCATCCATTATCCTTTGATATATTTTAGAAAACTCAGGGTCATGTGCATACAATTGAGACCACTTTAATGTCTCATGCCCATATGATTCAAGGAATGTTGTCTCGAGAGGTGATCCAAGGGATGAATCAAACAATTAAAAACTTGGTTGGCACTCCTTTTTATGTAAAATGTTGAGATGGAATTGGTGTAGATAAGTGGAGTGCCTCTGATGATGATTATTCTACAACTTTCCTTGGGTTTGCATGAATTACAAAGGATTATGATCTCTGTGTATGATAGTTTCTTTTCCAAGAATGTAATACTTCCACTGTTTTTAGACTCACACAATGGTGTACAATTCCTTTTCATATGTCGGGTACCTATGCATTGTGTCAAATAAGGTATAATTGTGGTACGTCATTGGGTGCCCATGTTGGGTGAGGATTTTTCCAAGTGTACATTCAAAGTATCTATTTCTATCCTGGAATGATTGTTGTAGATCTAGAAATGCCAAAACTAGTGTAGGGTAGAGTCTCTCCTTCATTCATGAAAATGGCTTATATTGTACCTTTATCCATGTTTAATTTGTTTCAATCATTCGTGTATCACTTGATACAAAGGCCATGTAATGTGAGAAAATCCAAGTTCAAACTTGTGATATAAGTTATCTAGTACCAAGAAACTTAATAATTTAGTGATGGTTTTAGTGTCAACCTAATGGATGACCAATCTTTTATGTTTATACATGCATATTGTCCTTGGTAATGATGTATTTCAACTACTATTTTCTCCCCATTCCAAAATAACTCTTATCTATATTGGCATAGATATTGTGCTAACACAAGGTCGTAATAAAATGTTAGATGTGTTGAATGTGTTCCTCCCATGTCTTACTGAAGACAAAAATGTCATCTAGGTACACGACCACGAATGAATCAATGAATGGTCGCAGGATATCATTCATCATCCTCATGAATTTTTAGGTGTATTTGTGAGGCCAAAAGGTATGACCAATCAATTCAAACAAGCCCTCCTTGGATTTCAATGTATGTTTTCAAAAATCTATGAGATCAATGGGAACTTAGCGTACCTTGACTTCATATTGATCATCGTGAAGAATTAGCTCCCTCATCAATTGATGGAATAAGGCATCATTTATTCATTGTGATTTTGTTTTTTTATCATCTATTTATGCCCTTTATGCACGTGGACTATGGTAAATAACATGTGTAACTATCTCTATTATTCACGCCAGAGTGGGAAACTTTGTGAGCTCACCAAGCACAAAGAATTCTAGGTTTCTATCAAGGTCAACATAGTGAAGTAAGTTAAATAGTATAAAGTAAAAATAATCAAAAGAAACATATCTTAACATATTGGTGCACAAAAACATTATTTCTCACAAACATGTTCCATTAATCACTAAATAGATACATAAGTATCAAGATACTTTCACACAATAGAAAACGAATACCACCACTCGCCTAAATGCTCACAAAACTTAACTTTCTCCTCTCCTTACAACAGACCCTTCATTGAGTATTTATACTAGTGGGTACTTGTCATTCATTATTCTTCCAAGAGCTATTCTTAGCCCTCAATTCATAACCACTAATAAAATATTACATTCGTGCAATGGCTAACCCACATGCCAACACTACTAGACCCTACATGTTGAGTGTTTTGATAGTTTCTTAGATATAAATAACTATATCTTTCATTTTATCTTCCTCATGGGTAATCCTTGTCTTAATGGCTCTATTTCCCACTAATTTTTCCTTCACCACTTTCATACAAGTAACATGAACTGATATTCTATTCCTAGATATGTCTATTTTTGGCTTCCCTTACTCTTTCTTGTTCT
The DNA here is from genome assembly GCA_018340775.1 of Taxus wallichiana var. yunnanensis. Taxonomy (NCBI): domain Eukaryota; kingdom Viridiplantae; phylum Streptophyta; class Pinopsida; order Cupressales; family Taxaceae; genus Taxus; species Taxus wallichiana. Next base: position 814,785,409 of record CM031239.1, read on the forward strand.
TGTCAAATCTTATCCTTGTTGCATGTTAATCCCTATATTTCCTCATTATTTTCCTACATTATCTTCACAATTCTTCTATGTTAGGTTATCCCATTCCTCATGCGCTTTACTTCCTCCTCCTTCTTACGTTTTTATTTTCTAGTCATTATGTGTGCCCCTTCCTATTTTTCTAGCACATAACCTACATTCGATGTGTTGTGCATATTCCAAGGAATACAAAGAATAAATAATTTTATTAGTCACAATACAGAACACAAGAATAAATAATGAAATAAATTAGCGATCTAACATCACCCCGCACTACTTCTATTGTTGGCCATCGGGAAACACATTTATTAGTTCTTCAAACAATTCTAGCACTTCAATATTGAGTACATATTCATGTGCTTTCCAATTTTGGATGGCCTTCTAGAGGAGAGTGGTTAGGTAATCCAAATGAGTATCCAAATTAGTAAAAAAATTGGTCTTTTGACACCAGCTTTAGTTATTTATGTAATTCTTTGAATTTTGTGTCTAATTCTACATGCACAAATTTGTAACTCGCTTTAGCTTTCTTGGTGAGCTTCCTTAACCCTACCACTATTTTCTTCACCTCCTCATGTTACTTAGTGGCTTCTTCACTAACCATCTCATATTATTCCATCACTTTATTTTAGAAATCCTTATCAAGGGAATCATCTTCCATCTGAGCTTCTAAAGATGTTTTCTTGGATGTTTATTCTCGCATAAGTGCACTTATAATTCAATTCTATTTGAAAAACCCTTTTAATAATTTTTTAACATACACAAATTTCATCTCTAGTTTCTTAGTGAGTGCCTCACATGCATCAAGTTTCTTTCTGTAAATAATCCTTATGTTAGCTTGATCACCTTTTTTGTTTGGATGTTCTCTATTCACCTTAATTTTTTAAACAACATATTCAAGAGTTGTTCTAATTCATCTATTTTTCACCTTATATGAGTGGGTGTTCTTTTTTGGGCTTGGGATCATAGAAAATAATTCTTTCACCTAACTTTGTGGCCTTAGATTTTTGTTCTCATACTTTTCCTATAAATCCCTATGCTCTTGTTGCAAGTCACAAAAATTACTCTTTGTTTCTTTAAGTTCCACCTAAAACTTATTCACCCACATCTTTGGATTATGGATTCATTGATATTATGGATATTATTCTACACTAATTCACTAGAAAATTTGAGGATCAATTCACCTACTTTTATTTTGGAAAGCATATATGTTTCCGTGAGTACCACTACGTCTCTCTCCTCTGGTAGAACCCTTTTTATACAGTCACTAGGAAGATAAATTTTTGGAACTTTTGTAAATGCATCTATGGAAAAGGATAACTTTCTTAGAGTTCCTTGTGGCCAAGGAGTCCTTCATACATTCCTAGGAAAACAAATATTTTATTGTTATTCCTTGCTACAATCTTGTGCACGTGGAATTTAGAGGTTTGTGTGGATTGAGTTGAATCTCTTCATCTTATTATTCATCCTCACCACCTGAATCCTTTATTGGATGTTTTTTTATATCCTTTCTCTCCTTCCTCCTCATCACTTCCATGTACTTGTTTTGTGTCGCCATGACATCCTCCTACACCTTCTCCTTCAATTCACACCTCTTCATCATTCCTATTTCTTCCTCCACCTCAATCACTTATGGAGGTGATTTAGGATTAGCTCTTATCCTTGCACATGTATCCTTGGGTTTCACCATTTGCATATCATCTTCTGTGCAAGATTTGTGTTTAGTGTTTTGGATTTTTTTCCTTTGTATTCACTTCTTCTCCTTATTTTGATGATGTTGGCCCTCCTCTGCCATCTTCATTTGATTTTCTTATGTATAGGTTGGCGTGGACACATAGTTTCTCTCTTGTGCTACCAATTTTTTCCTCATCCCCCTTACGCTAGTTTAAAGCATGACAACGAGAGTTTGAGAAGGGATTAGTTTTGGTTTATTTTGGGGATGGCCTTATCTTTTATGGATTGCCTTCTCCTATTACAACCTATTTTTTCCCTTCTTTTGGTATCTCGATGGAGGCTTTACTCATATTAGAATAATCATTTTTTCATCTAGACCTTATTCTATAGTGGATTTTATAGCTCTCATCTTCTTTTGTCGTAGATAAAAGAACAAATTTTGCACCACGTTGCCTTCTACAATAGTCTCCATATTTCTTAGCATGCAGAATGTCGACTCATGCATTTACATTTACTCGTGCTTCTTTGTTAGGGTACTTATAGGTCTTATGAAGGGCATGGATGGATGTATACATTGACTTTTAGCACATTGATCCTTATCTTCTTTGCCTCCTTTACCCTATTAAAAATCATACAAAGTAGTATGTCGTGAAAACATAAGGAAATTTACCCCATGGAGAGAAATTTCCATCTACTTGATTGAAATACACCAAAATGTAGTGAATCCCTATAACATATTTTGTTTCTCCCTCCAAATATTTTGGAAATTGGCACAAGATCCTCTAGTCTTGTTCAAATACATTATACAAATGACTCAACCAATTTCTAAACCATGCCTTATATGCATTGTTTCCATTTTTGAGTGTCATAAATTGCTTGTATTTTTGGTGGGGATGTATTTTCTTCAGGGAATATTCACATTGCTTCTCCATCACCCTTTGGTATGCCAATTTTGTTGAATACTAAGAGTAGAAAGAGTTATCCCCATAAAATTTAGTACCTCCCTTTTTATGAGAAAGCTCCACATATTCTACTATAATCTCCACAATAAAGTGGGCCAAGTTATACACTTTTCCTTGTGCCATGTTGTGTGCAATACACAAGTAATTTTTATTCACCTCACTCCACCTTTCTGTGCATGTTATCTTTGATGTTATCGATGTATTAAGGCTTTGTTCCTAGGGTCATTAATCTTGTCAATTGAGAATGGATTTCCTCCTCATTTGTAGTTAAGGATGTTACCAACCCTTTTGACCTCTTTCTCATCCTCTAGGTACTACACAAGATCTTCTCCATTGTTGATCAATCATGTTTCCTAGATAATCAAGTAGCTATAATTCTCATGCATCGTAATGCAAATTAAAATATCCCTCATGGAATCATGTGATTAAATATTGAAATAACTCTAATACTTTGTTGAAAAACGTAGATGTGCCAATTGAATAACCCCTACTTTCTCTAGCATTTTCTTTACATTGTCATCATAAATGTCACTTCCCGTGCTATGTTTTTTTCTATTGCATGCACCAAATCCTTGGCTAACAACCCATCTATCCCCTATGTAAGATGGTTACAGTAAGACATTTTGGTCACTCCCAAAGGTGATTTCCACTTCCCTATTTCAATTTCCTATTTAGGATATCTCATCTCAAACTTTAGATGCATTACACTAGATATTTGCTCCTTCTTTTTATTCTTACTTGTGGTCATTGTCTTTTTATCTTTATTTTTTGACATGGAATAAATTATCCCTACTTCACCGGTTGCACCTCCTCTTCTATAAACACTTCTTCTACACTTGAAGTCTCCTTGATAATTGCATTTCTTATGCATTCTTCTAAAATTAAACTGTTGGTACTAGATGAGGTCATGGCACATAAAGTACTTGATTCTTACATAAATCCTTTTACTTGCACCTCCTTCTGCTAGTCTTTTTTCTTGTGATTAGGTCGATACCCACTTTGATTTACTTTGGGGTAGTTTACTTCTCCAAAGTTCCCCATTATTCTTGTAGAACTAACCCCCACATTAATGGTGTCAAGGGTTTTTGTGTTATGTTGAAGTTGTTCTTACTCCTCTCTTTTCTCTAAACGTGTTGTATTTAAAAGCTTTTGTGCTTTGTTAATGGTGAATAGTTTTTGATGTTTTTATTACATTGAATCACTTGTGGGATTTCTTTTGTTGTTTCTCATTCGAGCTATCTATTTTATCTACAAGGTAATTTCAAATGAATTAATCTTCCCTATTTATACCCTTTCAAAATTGGTCATAAATGATCCATTTATTACCTTTTGCATGTGTGTAACATTTTTCCCTCCAACAAAAGGAAGTAATGCTCAATTGACAAATATTGATTTCTTTCTTCCTTTTAATTGATTTTATGTCCTTATAGTGTGCGACATGAATTTCCTCATCTTTACTACGCCCATTTGTTTTTCCTTTGTGCTTTTGGCTACGTTAGGTGGCTTACGTACCTAGGCTACATTTTTTTCCTTGTACACGTCCTCCTCCTTATGTAATTTCCTTTTCCCATAGCTCAACAACATTCCCTTCTTAAAGACCTAATTTTTCACATGCTCTACTATCCCTTCCTTGGATCATCTTTTCCTTCATCCTCGGTTCACATGTGGACTTTTTTATGTTCCCCATTTCTTAATTTTTTTAAGGAGCATCTAACACATTTATGAGCATTCTCTTTCTTGCATTTGTTCATCTTCGACATTTGGTACCAAATTTTTCCCAACATAAGACTTTGTATGGTCCTTTGTGCATTGTATCGTTGATCTTGATATAGATAGTTTTAATAAGAATATTATAGAGCCAAAAAGGAAACTAACAATACAAAAACAAATGTGTGAATTGTTAGTGAAAATCTACACACTTCCTAAATGACCTTTAGATCTCAGCCTTCGAGAATGGGGTCATTTAGTGTGATTGCACAACATTGAATTTTCTCCAAGGTGTGGGAACCTAGATGAGAAAATTCTCCAAAGAAAGCTGGTTCTTACTCCTCTATTTAGGTGTATGCATGAATTTTGTAGAGGTTTAATGCTAAATCCTACTCTAAATTCCAAGGAGACAAAGATAAAGGATGCAAAAGGAAACAAAACTAAGTAAAAATGGTGATACACCAAAGGAGTGATGAACTTATGTCTTGCAAATAAAAAAATCATATAGATGTAACACCAAGCATGCACAGATTGCTAGAATGTAATGAAAGACTAGAAAACAATAATAAACGCATGAGAGGATTGGAAGATCATTCACAAAACATGCATTACCATTCCCAAATTTGATACAATGCATTACAATGGAAGAAAGGAAAAAACATGTCACAGGTTCCATGGAATGTCTGAAACTCCTCAATTCACATGCCAAGGGGAAGAGGGGAGTTTGCAAGAACAAAACATCCAACCCTTTACAAATGAGCCAAAACTGGCTTTTAATGGCGAAGCAGAAGAAGGGAAAGCAAAAAATGCGGGAAAAATGGTTTATGAGCTCAACCACCAATAAAATCCTTCAATTTTCCTACAAAGTGATGGCTTCATGGAAAAACCAATACGCCAAAGTACATTTCTTTGCAGATCCAAAAAATGACCCATACTTCATTAATTTTGGTGGTTGAATGTCAACTCTATATTTTTACATGCCAGAGATGTTTTCTCATTTTTCTCCCACCAAAATCCACAAAAAATCAATATTTAATAGTTCATCATGTGGATAATTTCAACAACTTTCCAATGATATAAAAATGCAAAAATCCGAGCTCTAGATCAAAAGATATGGCCCTTTGAAGATTTAGGGCAAAATTGGCAAAATTAGGGCAAAGATGGGTTTGCGGGCTGAAATTTGAAAATTTTCCCTTTTTTTTGTTAATTTGGGAAAATTTCTCAAAAATTTCCCACACCCCACGTCACTCTGCTGCCACATGGCACCTCCCCATTCGTTGATGGAAATGCGGGTAAAGATCTCACCTTTTTCCTCTGATTTCACATTGGGAAAATTTCCCAAGATTTTCCCGCGCTCCGCTCTCTTGTGACATGTGTCACTTTCTAGCTCTAGCGGAGGTGTGCTCCAATTTCTCCCTTGGTGCCTTTTACAATTTTGGCAAATTTCACCAAATTCTTCCGCCTCTCCCAGACTTCCGCCACCGACTAGACACGTGTCGCATCCCCATTGCTCGGCGGGCCTTTGCAAATTTCTCCATCCTCTCCTACGGGCCGTTTTTTTCCCTTGAGCCCTTTTCCCACTTTGGATAAATTTTCAACTTCCCTCCACTCCCCGACCTCCGCCACCACGTGGCACCATTTCATTGACCGGGCCTACCTAGGGAAATTTTCCCTAAAAAACTCCGTCGGGCCATAACTCGAAATTTACAAGGAGTTAGGAGGAAAATTTTACCTTTCTGGAAAGGCAAGAAAATTCTCTATCTGATGGAGCCATTTCTAGAAAAAATTTGAGTCTCTAAATTGTGTAAAAATATGAATAAGGCACAAGGAAGGGAAGAATGAAGACAAGTTAGCCAAAATAAGCAGGGGGCTTATTTTGGATAACAATTTTGGTGACTCAGAGGGGTCATCTGCCTGTTGGATGAAGTGACCAGTTGCCTGAAGCAATCCATTGGGCAATGGAGTCATGAACTTAACTATTTGCTACTCTCAACTCATTAGAAAATCCCTAGAATGAAGATTGTGAGAGTAGAACATTACTTGATCTGGAACATGGCCTGCAAAAGATGCATCCTTGGGGCAACAAAACTTGTGCCAAAGCACTTAGGGAAATGTAAATCTAAGCTACAACAAAACAATGTGCATAGGCACTTGGAGGAATGAAAGAAAATATAAGCTAATATGTACAAGGTGAGGAGTTTCCTTTTAGTAGTAATGCTTTAGGTGGATTCCATTAACTCGGAATCTGCAGGTTCTTCACCATCCAATGTAGATAATTGGAAGGCATTGCTATCCTTGCATTTAGTGACCATGTAGGGGCCACTCCAAATGGCATCAAATTTTGAATGCCTTCCTAGCTTTACTCGTATGCATCATTTTCAACACCAAATCTCCAACTTGGAAAGTTCTAGCCTTAGCTTTCCTATCAAAACTTCTCTTGACCAAAGCTTGATCCTTCTCCATTGTTTGGGCTGCATGCTCTTTGATTTCTAGGAGTTCCATAAATTTTCATATCTAACCTCCATGGGCTCAAAATCCAACAATTCCAATTGCTTCATGAGTTCTAATGTTGGCAACTCAAGTGACATAGGAAAGACTGCCTCTTTCCCATAAACAAGTCTGAATGGAGAGTTACATGTGGATCTTTTGGGAGTTATCCTATCAGCCCATAGAGCTGATTTGAGCTTAGTGTGCCAAGTCCTCGATTTTCATCAAGAGTCCTCTTGATGATCCTTAATAGATTCTTGTTGGTAGACTCACTTGGCCATTACCTCGGGGTAATAATTTGATGAAGTGCTCGATAGATCCCATTTCTAATAGCTCATTCATTTAATTTGATCCTATGAATGCCAATGCATTATCTATATTATAGTGGTAGGTATGCCAAACCTGGTTGCTATCCCCTCATAGAAGTCTAGAATGCTAGATTCATTTGCCTCTTTGAGTGCCACCACCTCACCCATTTGGTGAAGTATTCTATTGTTGTTAGAATCCATTTGTGCCCTTGGCTTGAGTTTGGATTAATGACTCCAATGAATTCCAAACCCCATTGCATGAATGGCTGGTCAACTGAGATTATGTGCAATGGAAGTGCTGCTAATCTCTCTTTCCCTATGAAGAATGCACAATTCTTACACCTCTTGATCCATGCATAACAATCACTAAATACCTTGGGCCAATAATAGCCAACCTTCATGATCTTGAGAGTTGTCACTCTTGGAGAAAAATGACCCCCATCTGATCCACCATGGAATTCTTCTAACATTCTCTCAATTTGATTTGTCTCAATGCACCTCAGTAACACTCCATTGATATCCTTTTTGAACAAGACACCATCAACAAGTGCATATGGAATAGCCTGCAATCTAAAGTGTCTTCTTTTGGCTTTGTTCATCTCTGGAGGGCATAGGCCTGTTTGTAAGAAGTGCATTATGTCTTGGGTCCAGTAAGGAGTGAGCATACCACCATTTTCTTCTTGAACATCTCTTTGTTCTTGGCTATCTTGCAACACCAAAACAACATTCTTCTCTTTGCTTGCTTCAATTGATTGGCTCAAGGCCAATTGCTCACACAATCCCTTTCCTCGGACCAGCTTGGTGACTTTGATCTCAATGTCATACTCCATGACATGAGTAATCCACCCTGCATGTTTTTCATTTAGATATTTGTTGAGGAGGAAGTATTTAACTCCCACATGAGAAACCAGCAGTTGAACCTTGTTGTTTGAAACTAGATGCTTAAATTTCTTCAAGCTCCTAATCACTGCAAGAACATGCTTCTCAATGAAGGAATACCTTACTTCATAGTCCTCCAAGCTTTGGCTAAAGAAGGCAATTGGCTGCTCTGCATTTTCTTCGTTTTGCTGTACTAAAATTGCAGAAATTGTATCATCACCACCAAATGCATAAAGGATGAAATCTTTGGAGAAATCTGGGTTAATGAGAGTTGGAGCTTGTGAGATAGCTTCTTTTATTTCCTCAAAACTTTCCTTACCTTCATTGTCCATTTGAATGCCACACTTTTCTTCAACATCATAGTTATTGGCTTGACAAGGGCTGCAAAGTTTGGAACAAACCTTCAAACAAAATTGATTCTTCCCAAGAAACTTTGAAGAGCCTTCTTATGTCTTGGCAATGGTAGTGCTCTTATTGCTTCAACCCTCTCTGGATCAATTGTAATCCCTCTTTGAAATTATGTGGCCTAGGAGCTTACCTTTATGAGCTAGAAAAATACATTTTTGGGATTCAAGGATACCCCAAATCTTCTACATCTTTGGAACACTTGTCTCAAATGAAAGAGATGATCTGCTGCACTTTTAGAAAATACAGTAATATCATCTAGGTATATCAGCACTATTTTGTTAATCAATCCCTTGAACGCCATATCCATTTCCCTTTGGAAAGTGGCTCTAGCATTAGACAACCCAAATGGAATTTTTCTATATGCATAGGTTCCCCATTTGGTGGTGAAGGCTGTTTTGAACTGATCATCTTCCTTTACCATGATCTGATTATACCTTGAATAACCATCTAGCAATGAAAACCTCTCAGAGCCAGCAACAACTTGCAAAATCTACTCCATAGAAGGAAGTGGGTAGTGATCCTTGAGGGATGCTCTATTCAAATCTCTAAAGTCTACACACAACCTGATTTCTCCACTCTTCTTTCTAACTGAACCAAGTTTGCAACCCAACTTGAATTCTTGATGGGGAATATGATACTTGCCTCTATTAACTTATTCAATTCCTTCTTCATGAGAGGCTCAATGTGTGGATTGACCGGTCTTTGTTTTTGCCTAATGGGCTTAGCACTTGGATCTAGTTCAATTGTGTGTTGAGCTAGCTTGGGATTGAAACCTCTCAAGTCTTCATAGCTCTCAAGAAAATACATCTAGGAAATCTTGGCAAAGTTACATGAATTCATACCTTTCTTGCTCGGTTGCCACTTTACCAATTTGAAGTGATTTTCCTTCTCCAACTGAGATGGGCTCTGAATCTTCTCCCTTGACTTGGATATTTGTTTTCTCCTTCCTAAATTGATCATTAGGATTGAAAATAGACTCCAAAGTCACAAGTCCTTTTGGTAGTTTGTTGGTTCTCAGCTGTACCACTTGATCACCATACTGTTGTTCTAACTTTTCTGATTTTTGGCTGAGAACTCAACTTCCTCTTGCAAGAAATTGATGATTTGTTGGTCACTCTCAAACACTTGCCAACTTACATTATTGTCTAGCACTGATGGCCTCATAATCACATGGATGTTTGGCTGCATTTTATCTCTTTTGATACTTTCCACAACATCAAAATTTGCTCCAACTGCTACAAGCCTATCAACAGCTTGGTTCTCTTTCCTAGGGATGGAGTTGATGCCAAATCCCTCAAAATCCTCAATGAGGTCCCACACCCTATTCTTATAACTCTTGAGTAGGTCATTCTTGGTAGCATGTTGTCCTTTAACTTGATTAACAATCAACTCACTATCACCAAAGACTTGTAAGTTTTTGATACCTCTCTTTCTTGACCAATGCAATCCATGTATCAAAGCTTCATATTTAGCAGTGTTGTTAGAACATGCAAACTAAAATCTAAAAGCTAAATAATACTTAATTCCTTGAGGTGAAACAAGCATAGCTCCTCCTCCTACACCTTTTCTACTTCTTGATCCATCAAAGAACAACTGCCATACCTCATTGTCATCTTTATGGTTTGGCTTGGTGATGCTAGGAAGAGGCTGATTTTCTTCATGCATGTAATAGACTCCTAGTTCAGATTCCTCTATTTCCTTGTAGGGATCAAAAGCATGTATCTTTCTTTCCCATTCATCAAGAGTCAAATCTAGAATGCTTCCAACTTTGGTGTCAGCTTCATGTGTGTTTGGATAATCCTCTTGATCGAATGCTTGAATAGTTGGCATTGATTGGGCTTGGAGTATGAGGCTCAATGTGAAAGTTTGCAATAGGTTCAGACCTGATTGTGGCCTTGGCTCCATACCTTGTCCTAAACAACATGTGTGACCAATCAGCAGATAAGTAGCCTCCAATTTTAGCTATGAAATCCCTTGACAAACATATGGCAAAGAGTGGTGGAAAATCTATCACTAACACATCTTGCAAAATAGTGACATTGGGCATGCATGCAAAGTAAGGCTCAAATATTTAATTACCCCAACTGTTGTTACTATTATCCCATCTAATTGCACCACCCCTTTAGATATGACTTCATATTGAAGGCCCAGATGATCAGCTATTTGCTTGGGCATCACGGAACTACTTGCCCCAGAATCAATCATACAATTATGTACTAGTTTATCCCCAATGATCAATGAAACATAGAATGGAGGGGCTTCAAAATTTTACCTTGTTGTCCTCCATAATGCCCTCCAGGCTAAGCAACATTTGTGAGTACCTTCTCTTGCATATGAGCTTGCTGATTTGAGGTTGACCAATTCTTCATGGCAGCTTGTAGTAGATCCCTTTGGCCTGGGATGGATAGTGACTCCCACATAGATATGTTCACATTTGTCTTATTAATTTGTTCAATGATGCTAAATGGGGTTAAGACATCCCTTACCTACCCTTTAGTCTCGCACATTCTTCTTCTTGTACATGGGCTGCAACAACTGGCATTTGAGCTGGTCTAGAAGGTGGCTTGGGCTGTCCTTGCACATTTGGAACTATATTTTTTGCCAACACCTTGTGGAGTGATGGAAGGTTGTGAATCACTTGGATCTAATGACTTCCCTTCACTAATATTCCTCTTCTTTGACCATGTGTTAGTTGCTACACTCTGAGAAGTTGTTTGATTCATACCACAAAAATCTTCACTACCAATTCACAAGTGTAGTCTCATTTGGAGTTGTGTCTTGTTGAGATGTCCTTGTTGTTGGTTTGTTTCTTGACTCACTTCACTCTCTACACTAGTTTTTGTCACCATCAAAGCTTGGTTCAAAGCACCATTGAAGCACATAGATTGGTTGTGAGGTTCATTGCATGGGAAACACCAATCATACTCTTGAGCTATATTATTTTACACTAGAACTAAGGCTTTAGAGGTAGATGCAACATTGGGTTATAGGGCTGAAATGCTCTATTAGTAGAGGCCTTACTTGATTTTGATTTGTAGTGGGTTGGGTGGCCTATTAGGCTGATATGGTTGTCTATTAGGCTAATTTTGAGACTAATAAGAAGGCCTAAAACTTTGATCTTGATGCCTCTTGAGTGTAACCAACTCATTTCCCAAATTTTGTAATTGTTTCATAGCTTTTGAAGCTCATTTGAGGCACTAGAGGATGAAGTAGAAGTTTTTATTTGAACTCGATTTCTAGGAGTGGGAATAGGAGCTAAAGTGGGTGTTTGACTAGTACTTGGGATTTCCAAGTCTGGATATAAGGGCATAGGAGGCCTAGGTGTAATTTTACCAGCTTGGATCAAATAATTCTCAGCCCTAATGGTGATGTTGTAAGATGCAAGTATAGTTGCACCTCCCATGGATTGGATTAACATAGAAATGTCAGAATTTAAAGCCTTGAGAAAGTATAAGAAAGCACCTTGAGTTGTTGGCCTCACTGTCAATGGAATCCTATCCCATTTTCTTTGAAATCTGAAATTGAAGTCTCATTAGTTGCTCATTTAGGAGCTCTCTTGATAGTTGTCAGTTTGCTCCAATAGAGATAAGTTGTCCCCCTTTTCTCCAAACTGGTTATGGAGAGCTATGCACAACTGGTTCCAATTTTGGATAGATCCTACCTCAAGGCTCCTAAACCATTGCAAGGATTTCCCTTTGAATGAATATGCCAACAATTTACATCTCTCAACAATCTCATGGATTGCACAAAAATAGCAATGTCTTTGACATGATTACTAGGAGTGGTTTGATTTTCCCCAGTAAAGTATGGGATGTTCTTTAATGCTGCAATTAGAATTGGGTTTTGTGCATTGAGAGAAAGTGGGTTGTTGCCAGTAAAGTTAACATAAGGATTGGGTTGTGCCATTATGATTGGCCTGAGAACCCTTGTTGATTGGGTGAAATGTCTACCAGTGGGGAGTTGATAGAGTTCTGTTTGGTGGAGATGGAGACCTTTGAATCCTTCTTCCCCTTTCTCTTCTTTCTAGGGATAATTACAGATACTCAGAAAATCCCTCTTCTCTAGCCCTTGACCTTGTTTGGATCCTTCTCATGAATCTTCAAGCTTGGAATGTTGAAACCAGTTGATTCTATCCTTTTGGAGTCGCCAGATGTGCAAATCAAGGCTCTTTTCAAGCAAGAAACTTACAAAAAATGCACATCAACTTTGTTGTAATGAATATGAAGACCTCTAAGGTCCCACCGAGCATGCCAAAATGTTAGTGTAAATCTACAGCACCCCCTAAATGACCTTCTAGATCTGTAGTTCAGAATGGGGTCATTTAGTGTAATTACACAACATTGAATTTTCTCCAAGGTGTGGGAACCTGCAAGATGAGAAAATTCTCCAGAGAAAGTTGGTTCTTACTCCTCTATTTAGGTGTATGCATGAATTTTGCAGAGGTTTAATGTTAAATCCTACTCTAAATTCCAAGGAGACAGAGATAAAAGATGTAAAAGGAAACAAAACTAAGTAAAAATGGTGATACACCAAAGGAGTGATGAACTTATGTCTTGAAAATAAACACAAATCATAGAGATGTAACACTAAGCATGCACAGATTGCTAGAATGTAATGAAAGACTAGAAAACAATAATAAACGCATGAGAGGATTGGAAGATCATTCACAAAACATGCATTACCATTCCCAAATTTGATACAATGCATTACACTTGGCAAAAGGAAAAAAACATGTCACAAGTTCCATGGAAGGTCTAAAACTCCTCAAATTCATGTGCCAAGGGAAGAGGGGAGTCTGCAAGAACAAAATGTCCAACCCTTTACAAATGAGCCAAAATTGGCTTTTAATGGTGAAGCAAAAGAAGGGAAAGCAAAAACACGGGCAAGATGGTTTATGAGCTCAACCACTAATCAAATCCCTTAAATTCACCTAAAAAGTGATGGGCTTCATGGACAAACCCATACGCCAAAGTACATTGCTTTGCAGATCAAAAAAATGACCCATACTTCATTAATTTTGGTGGTTGAATGTCAATTCTGTATTTTTGCATGCCAGAGATGTTTTCTCATTTTTCTCCCACCAAACTCCACCAAAAAAAAAATTGAATATTCCATCATGTGGATAATTTCAATAGCTTTCCAATGATATAAAAACGCAAAAATCTAAGCTCTGGATCAAAAGATATGGCCCTTTGAAGATTTAGGGCAAAACTAGCAAAATTAGGGAAAAAATGGGTTCATGGGCCGAAATTTGAAAATTTTCCCTTTTTTTGAATTTGGGAAAAATTCTCAAAAATTCCCCACACCTGCTGCTCTCTCGCTACCACGTGGCACCTCCCCATTTGCTAATGGAAACGGGGGCAAAGACCTTGCCTTTTTCCTTTGATTTCACATTGGGAAAATTTCCCAAGATTTTCCCGCACTCCGCTCTCCCAGTGGACGTGTGTCACTTTACAGCTCAAAGAGAGGTGCACTCAAATTTCTCACCTTTGCACCTTTTACCATTTTGGAAAATTTCACCAAATCTTTCCGCTGCTCTCCCGACTTCCGCCACCGACTGGACACGTGTCGCATCCCCATTGCTCGGCGGGCCTTTGCAAATTTCTCCATCCTCTCCCATGGGCCCGCGGGCTGGTTTTTTCCCTTGAACCCTTTGCCCACTTTGGTGAAATTTTCAACTTCACTCCGCTCCCCCAACCTCTACTACCACATGGCACCATTTCATTGACCACGGGCCTACCTAGGAAAATTTCCCCAAAAAACTCCACCGAGCCATAACTCAAAATTTACAAGGAGTTAGGAGGAAAATTTTACCTTTCTCAAAATGTGAGAAAATTCTATATCTGATGGAGCCATTTCCAAAAAATTTGAGTCTCTGAAATGTGTAAAAATCTAACTGAGGCACAAGGAAGGGAAGAATGAAGACAAGTTAGCCAAAATAAGCAGGGGCTTATTTTGGATAACATGAATCTCATGCACTTATTGTATTCAAAAATAAAATTATTACTAGAAATTGAAATGAAAACTAATCTTATGGCATACACTTTATTTGAGTTACATCAAATGCCCTATTAGTAGTAGGTTTCAACCTACTCCCATTGAAGTATCCTGAAATATTTTTTCTACTAAGGTCCATCAATTGACATGCCCTTGTTGATGAAACTATGACTATATCATAAAGACCGAGCTAGTGTGTTTTGAATTATCCTAGATGTCGCACATACTTTGAATCATACGATAAAAAAATTTTACCCACTTTAAATGTCTTGTTTTTAATATTTTGGTTATGTCATACCTTTTTCGTGATTTTTCTATTTTCTATGTGCATCTTGTTTGTAACCTCCATTCATCCAATTGCAATAGATTTATCGGAACTCTATTATAGAAGGCTTATCATCCAAATTACATATTCACATGATGCATACTAATGGTTCCATGAATTCTATCGGTCAAATTCCTCCATTCCATATACAAGATGAAAGGGAAATTTTTTTTCAAGCTCATATATTTTGTTTGATATACCCATGGTACCACTAAAAATTTATCCTCCTAGCCTTTAAGGTATGACATAGAAAATATTCATTAGAGCGTGGCCAATAATTTTTGTTGAAGGATTCAACTATCCCATTAGCTTGTGGGTGGTAAGGAGTTGTTTGGTGGTGCACAACCATAAAATCATACAATAATATTCTTATAGTAGCATTCATAAAATGTGTCCCTATATCACTTGTGAGGCTTGAAGGATGCCTGTAATGATTTAATATATTATCCCAAAGGAATTTTGTTGTGGTTGCTATTTTACGAGTCTTTTGTTAGTGTTACCTCTACCCACTTGGTTAAGTAGTTAGTCACTATAATAATATACCCCGCACCTATTTTTCATGGCACGTGGTTGATTGGTCCAAAAAAATCAATCACCCATTTTGCAAAATGTTCCTAAGCTACTATCGGTATCGATGACATTTCATTTTCTTGTTTGATTTGCTTTGACCCTCTAGCATTGGTCATATGCCTTCTGTGAGTAAATAAAATTACTAGACATTGAAAGATAATTAAAATAAAACACAACAATACCTCTCTTGTAACTTTCTTGCAAACCTCAAGAAGATTTGTGAAGCACTTAGGCTTGTAAAATATTAAGATGTTTGAATTGTGGGTGCTCTTGATATGAGTATCCAAAGTGGATTTGCAAATGCTACAAGCTTGGATACATAAGGATGCGAGAGGAAAATTGGGTAGAATTTGGCTACAATTTTCATAAGCTTCTAGGGATGAGTTTGTAAAGGAAATGACATTCTTTTATAGTTGAGAGTAAGGCCATGAAAGGTGGATTAGAGTTTGACTAAGCTTTAGGTTAATAATTGTAATTACTTGGAATAGAAAGTAGACTTGACTTGTGGAATTGCAGATTTGAAGGGGCGATGGACATTTAGATGGTAGAAATTACACCTAGAAAGGTGGTTGTACATACAAATCAATCTTCCCCACCTTTCTAGGAATACAGAAGTGGAGTCCAAGTGGAATAGGGAGGTGGAGTTCAAGTGGAGTTAACTAGGATAGATGAAATTAAATAACTAATTTAATTAGTTATTAATTGTGAGGAAATAATTAACCATTTAAATAAATAAAGGTTTAATTATATTAGCCAAGGGGTGTAGGAATTAATTTAATTAATTCTAAAAGAGTGTATTATAACATGATAGAATTAATTTGATTAGTTCTAATTAGATGGAAGAAGGCAAGAAATATGAATGTGTTTTTAGGGTGTCTACATTTGCCCCTCTTTAAAGTGCTATTGCAAAGTAATAAATTTTTAAATATAATAGACATGTGCATATTAGCAAGAGGAAAGTGAGGAAACATTTGGATGCTCTGTCAAGTAAAATGTTAAAGGAATTCCCCCTCAAGTAGGTGGGTGACATAGCAAAGGCGTGGATAGATGCTTGATAGGAAGAAAACAAGGGATTTGAACAAGGAGGGAAGGAATTGTGCTCATAGCATGAGTGTCATTTGGAGAGTATGAATATAAGAGAAACCTTTATTTTGTTGTTGTACAATAGAGTTTTCACCATGATTATGAAATAATCAAGATGGTTAACCCAAATGCACGTAAACAAACACACACAGAACAAAAATATATAAAAAGGAAAACATAACCAAGATACTGAGTCGGTGTAGACATTAGGGTTATAAAAGAACCAATATGTTATCACAATACTTTCAAGTGATCCAAAATTAAACATCAACAATGTAACACAACTTTGAAAAATAAGACAATCAGTTATGCCCCTAATGTGTGCCACAATGATGATTAAGAAGATGCAAATTTCCCCAAGCACTAGAAGTATGAAATGTGTGGGAATAGGATCGGAGACTAGAACAACATAGTGATGCATAGATACTCCAAAATATACTCTTGTTGGATTCATTTTCAAATGATCGGAGAGATAAATTTCCCTAGGTGAAGTTGTATTGTGAAGGAAAAATAATTTTGTGTGTGTGATAGTCATAAAATTGGAACGATCATAAGGGTAGTAGATAAAAGTGTGACTTTATCAAGATTGTGTTGAAATTTTGAAAGATCAACTTCATGGGTTTTCCAATTGTAGGATGTCAATGATAAGTGAATGTTTTTTAAATTTTTGTAATTTGTTTTGTGATTTTTTTGAATTTTTGAAGATATGTTTTTTTTTTTTTTTTTTTATTTTTGGAGGAAGTGGGGTTGAAAGAGGGAATTGGTGATATGTCCTTGTGAGATTAAAAAGAGACATAAAAATGCCCACTCAAACAAGGGTTCATTATGACAAAACACAAGTTAAGTGCGTGAGAAAAAGAGGAAAAATTATAGGCAAAGAAAAATTAGTTGTTTTGAGCATGAGGACCAAGAAAAGAGAAGAATTAGGGTTTTGGAGGGTATACGTAGAAGTGTGGGAGGGAAAAAGGCATCGCGGCCTTTTTTCTATCAAACCCTTTATTGTTATTTAAGAGAGATTTGAGCTCTAAGTTAGTGGATAAATAACATGACAACGATAAAGGAAACATCGTTCCAATCGCATTTGAGAGTATGGATGGAGAGCGAGAGAGGTGTGATAGTAAGTACCTCAAAAAAATTAATTGTGAGTGCATTTATTGCTATTTTTGTAGAAGAAAATTCAATTTGAACACTAGCACACACATTTAGGTGCGCTAGTGTAGCCTAAAAATGTGCTAGCATGAACATGCACACGTTAGTGTATCAAAAAGGTCATAGGAGTTAACCAAAAATGTGCTATCATGTTTAAAATGCTAGTGTATCAATAGGAGCATGAGTGTTAAATTGAATGTGCTAGTGTAAGTGGATTAGCATTCCAATAGGTGCACTACCGTTAAATGCGCTAATATGAATGTGAATGTGCTAATGTAATAATAGAGAGTGCACTAGTGTGTTTGGATGATTTTTAGGAAGAATGTTGAGGAATAAAGAGAATAATAATGATTTTATTGATGTTATTAGATGATTTATAGGAGAGATTGCTATCATTAGGCATGTGGGAGCATCATGGATGACTACAGGGTATTTTAGAGGACATTTTCTCAATGAGAGGAGAGAGGGTTAGTTGAGATTTTGGAGGGTACACTACTAGCTTGCATTGTAAATTTTCCACACATCATGATGGATCACCATTTATTGACGACACTAGTTGAGCAACGACATAGAGAGAGCTAGATGTTTAGGATACCCATAGGGAGATGGTTGTGACATTAGAGGATATGTATCAGATTATTTGGGTACCAATATACATAAGTTTGGTGGAGTATGATGGGAATGTGGCCCGCATAGAGGGATGCACATAGGATATATTATATTTGAGGATATACCTAGAGAGGGGATGACAGGGGAACTTATACTAGTGTTTTGATGACATGATAGTAGCATGATTGTCAATTTATTTGATAGCCCTTATCGGACTACTTACTTCCTTATAATATTGGGACACATTTGACTTGGGTTAATAGGATTCGTGGCATGGTTGATGGAGGGTGAGATATTTGTATGGGGATAATGCATCCCGACATAATTATATAAAGATCTACATTTGATTGTGTACGAGAGGGATGAGAAGTCCGAGTCGGCCATACTTATTAAAGATATGGTCATGGGACCACATAGCCATTAGACATCCACTAGGGATGATGAGAGTTAGACAGCCATAGGAGCCTTCATTCATAGGATGGGAGACAATATGTATGCACTATAGAGGCCACATGGGTGACATCAAATTTTATAGGTGAGCACTAGATGACTTATAGTTACATATTGTTACCTAGAGGCCATACATATTATATAAGTGGGCTACACAAGCCATATAGATATGCATTGTAGAGATTGACCACGTTATCATAGGAATTTGCAACCACATCATGGAGATGTATAGGGTGGATAGAATCTAGTGACACCTTGGCATTGAACATGGTATACCAAGGGAGGAGTAGTGGTACGCATGTGGTGCGTGACAAATTTGATTTTGGACCACGAGATCAAAGTGTTGATTACTAGCAAAATATCCTTTGAGCCATCCCACAGGTATGGGATGTTTGGGTGTAGGTGGTAGATCCAAACATGACTCTTGATTATGTTGCATGGTATGCCGAGGTGGATTACTATTCCACAAGAAGCTCTAGCAACAAGCATATCAGAAACGATAATAAGTAGGACACAACGGAGGGACGATAAGTCCAAAAGTGGATGGGAGGAGGTGAAGGCATAAGAACAAGGCCAAGCCCAAGTGTAGGCTCCACAAGGTCAGGTGACACAAGGTCCACCAAAATAGGTACATGGTGTGCACATTCTAGTGGCACATGCGATTCAAAGAGGAGTACCCATAGCACATGTAGTAAAAAAGGTGCTACAATAGGTTACATAGCAATAGTACCACAACATGTGATGTAAAGCAGTGCCACAACATACACCAGGGATATAGATGCATGATCTGATACATGTACCACTACGGATGTCACCTTCACCACCTAGACTAGCTAGTCTAGGGGCTGCGATGAGGGGCGGGAGGAGTCGAAGGAGATGGGGGTGTATAGGTACTACCACATGTAGTAGCTCTAAGGTTAGTAGGTGGGCCATTAGTTTCCACAAGTATAGGCGAGAGAGGACATGGTTGTGTTGCAATGTGATGTTTTTTATCACCGTATAGACTCTCCAACACAGATTAGACCAAAGGTCCACCGAGCGGGTGGGATGAGGTAGTAGATACAATAGAGGACTACATAGTGGGACCAGTTGATCAGCGAGAGGGACCAACCGAGCATACATTTACAACATGTGATTTGAGAGAGATATGCTTTACACCATGTGGTGGCAAGTGGTGGCATTAGTGATGTGATTCTAGAGCTTGTAGCAGCATCTAGGGAGGCTATGTACTATAGGAAATTATACCAGGCTATAGTGACAAAGGGTCGAGAGAGTGCTAGAATACAAATAATTTTCAAGAAGCCAATCTACGAGGTCACAGAGGCCATCGAGATCAGTGAGGTCAATCATGTTCCTCCTATTCATAGATGGGAAATCCTAATATGCGAGAGAGTCAAGGATGATGACTCATGTTAGATAAAATTATAGATGTATTTTTTTGTATAGCCTTGTGATGAAGGCACTTTTTTTGATCGATGCACATGATAGCATACTCGAGATGTATATGATTTTACTCGAGATACATTAGTATATATGAATATTATAAAGATTTATTTTGATGTATATATGATGGAAATTTTAGAAACTACATAGATGATGAGATATTTTATTGTCATGTTTTATAGTGATTATATGATATGATGTAGTGATTTTTTTTTGATGATGATGTTATAGGTAGATGATGTGATATAGATGTGGTAATATGATGAAATGATGTGATGAAATCTAATGATAACAAACAAAGCACATACAATCAACACAAGCACAAAAGAAAAGTTAACAAATCTAACACACACACACACACACACATGCTAAATAAGTAAAATAGATCATGGATTATATAATAAACCAAGACAACAACATAAAGTGTAAAATCAAGCAAGTCAGACAAACCCAATATGAACAAGAATTATCGACACCAAAGTTATATGTGAACTAAGATGCTAACAATTCATCTGCAATTGGTCTATAAACACAACAACATTCTAGATACATAGAACATTGATTAAACTAGTTATTTGAACAATACATTGAACCAAGAATATATAAGACAAGAGCTTAAACATGCACTAGAAATAAACTAAGGTAGTAAAAACAAAAATTCTAACAAAAATAATTGATATCAAAGCTAACAAGTAAGCAAATAATATAACACAATTCACAATAACGATGTTCAAAGACACCCCTAATGTGCTCCACAATGAAGAATAGATAGAGTTGAATGCCCCCAAGTGATAAATGAGAAACACATGAATACTAATTGACCAATATTGATTGAATCCAAGTGTGACCCCAAGAAAATTTATATCGTAAAGGGTTACATGATTGGTGTGAAAAGATGAAAATGATCTAGAATAATCAGATGAAAAATTGGTGAACAAAGTTATATAGTTGTTGAGATTTTGTTGAACATTTTAGAATGTTTTTTTTTGTATATTTGAATGTTGTCATTTTTAAGATTTTTACCCGCTTTTATAGTTTTTTTGGTTTTTGGACATATTTCAATGTTTTTGGATTTTTAATGTTAATCACACACCAAAAGAGAAGGAAAATGGTATTCCTAAATCGTGTTGTACAAATGAACAAGGCTAATGGAAGCATGGTATAAAGTGAAAAAAATTGGAAGACCATATTAGGAATGAGACTTGATGAGGAAACATGTGACATAAGGCGAGGTGGAATGACACAAGTTGGAAACAAGGCGATAAGGTGAAGCAAGCGAGTGCATTTATATTCCCCCAAAAAAGAGATACTCTTTGGAAGCTTAGTAATAGAAATTTTTCATATGAATAACATTCATAGGCTCTTTAATCTATTTTCCATCCTCATCGAGATAATATGTACACTCTAGATCCAAAATTAGCAAGTGATGATGAAGGACCTAACCAATTAGAGTTCAAAATTTCCTACTTCTCACGTGGCTTTGTGGTATTATTTTAAGACCAGTCACCAGGTCTAAATATTGAAGTGTCAAGGTCTAATTTTACTATTATATTTGTATGACATAGTCGATTCTGGTACACTTACAGATGATCCAAGGCACGAACACATCTTTCATATAAAACTTTCAAGTTATAAGAAGGAAAGCATGGCAATAATATTCTTTATGCACAAGGTGTTGGAGGGATACACAAAGGGAAGGAATTTAATTTCATAGGTAATATGGCTTCATATCCATATACTAGGGAAAAAATGGGTAGCTCTTATTGGAGTGCGAAGGATGTACGATAGGCCTAGAGGGTGGGATACAATTGTGTATGCTAGTTGCAGCCATGTTTATCAACTATATTTTCTAGGATGGATTTGATAGTCTTATTAGAAGCTTTGGAATGGTTGTTGTTCATTGTGGATAGTAGGGAGTGGCCCATTGTAGGGGATATGATACTTTTTGGCTAAGACTTTGACATTTTTATTTTTAATGAGGTACCATTTTCAGTGACAATGGCTGTAGGAATACCAAAATGGAAAATGATATGGTTGAATATGAATTTAGAAATATTACACCTAGTGATGTAAGAGGCATAGACTCATCCACTTGGTGAAATATTCAGGTGGAAATTATTATAAAGTTATGGTCGTCTAATGAGGTGGGATTTATTTTATCGATCAAGTCAAGCCCCCATTTAGAAAAAGGCTAGGGTGAAGTGATGGGTTATAGAGCTTGGGAAGGTGCATGAATCATATTACCATGATTAACAGGCTTGACATGTTTAAAAAATTTACATGTATCAATCTCCATATTATGCCAATAATAACCAATGCACAAGATATTCTTAGCTAGAACCATTCCACTGATGTGCACACCAAAAATACCTGAATGTACTTTGGCTAGTGTTTGATTAGCTTTATCTTGGTTGAGACATCTCAAGAGAGTCCCATCATAGCCTCTTCAGTATAGGGTGTTAGCAAGGATAGTATAGCACAAAGCACATTATGCTAAGGATCCTTTTGTTAACCGAGTTCATATTTGGAGGATAGGTTTTGGTTTGGATGAAGGTATAAATATCATGATACCAAGGATGATCAGACCAATAATCTCACATACCATGGTGGACTCGGAAAATCATATGCACACACCAAAATATGTTCTATGAGGAACTTGTTGTGAGTTTGGTTTTTGTCAAATATAAGAAGGGATGTGATAGTTTTCATGGCATCCACGCTACTTTATTCTACAAACAAAAACTTGCTCAAATGTGATTATCTAGAAATACCCCTTTAGACTATCAACCATGCACTTATATGGAAGGATATTTTCATCTTTAACTTGATATTCATCATTGACATGTTTGATGATGAAAAGGAGTCACCGAAGACTGTTAACTCTTGTAGTTGCCAAGAAATAAAAATCCTAAGTCCTTCTATCGTGCTTCATACTCGGAAATGTTATTTGTACATGGGAAGCCGATGCGATATGATTTAGGGATAAGATCCCCATCATGTGTGTAAGATGATTCCATCTCTTGAGCCATGTAGGTTACAAGAACCATCAAAGAATAAATTCCATGAAGGGAATGCATCTATGTATAAAATTATTCATATGGGAATTCAAAGTGTAGTGGTTGAGAACTTGAAAATGGAACTACAACCAATTGATTTTCTAGTGCTTGACCTTTGATAGATTTCTATTGGTTGATGAATTAATTATCAAACTCACTGAGGAGCATGATCTAGCTATAAATCCTTCATGTTACCACTATCACATTCTTTATAGAAAATACTTGAGTAGGGTCAATTTTAGGTGATGAGATTAGTAGTATGGTTTAAAAAGTAGTGTCAGTGAATGTGACTTCAAACAAAACTTCTCAACTTGTGAGTACTTGGTTTCATGTTTAAGGAGAGTTTTGCTTAAGTAATATAATATTTTCTCTTTCCCCTTGTCATTGTGTTATGTTAATAATGCCCCAATGGCATGTTTAGTTGCAAAAGTGTACAATAACATAGGTTTATCTTGGATTGGAGACATGAGTACCAAGAGTAAAAAGTACTATTTTAGCTTGGTGAAAGATTATTGGAAATCCTACATCCATTGAATTAGACATCCTTTTTGAGTAATTGATTAAAATGATGGCATTTTCTACAAGCTGAGAAATGAAGTGCCAAATAGATTGAATCTTTCCTTGTAACCCTCTTAACTAACAAAATATTTTGGATGTGGCATGTCCATTATTGCTTATTTATTAGGGTCCACTTAGATTCCCCTTCGTGAGATAATGAATCCTAGAAGTTTACCCAAAGTGACACCAAAGACACACTTTTTAGGATTAAGGAAAACCTTGTATTCCCTTAATCGTTCGAAGATTCACTGAAGAACAACTAGATGATCGACTCTAGTTTTTGACTTGGTGAGTATGTCATCAACATAGTCTTCCATGATATTGTGAAGAAGGTCATGAAAGATGACATCCATTTGTGTATGTACACGTAGTGTTGATGTTCTTAAGGCCAAAAAGGCATGACCTTGTAACAAAAATTCTCCCATGGGGTTGTGAATGTTTTTTGTGCTGATCTTCCTCAATGATATGAATCTGATTGTACCTTAAAAAACCATCCATCAAAGATAACATCTCATGGCCAGCCATAGAGTCAACAATCATATCGATATTAGGTAGAGGGAAGTCATCTTTAGGACAAGCCTTGTTGATGTCACGAAAATCAGTATAAATGTGAATTCCAGGAGTTTTCTTAGAACATGTACCATGTTTTATATCCACTCAGAATATTCTATGGACCATATGAAACTAGCTTTGAGTAATTTTTGAAGTTCTTCCTTGACAAGTAAAGTGACCTTAGGATGCATTTTACAACTTTTACTTGACATGTTTTGCATCTGGGTGCACCACAAGGTGATGAACCATAAGGGAAGGGTCCAAGCATGGCATATATTTGTAATACCAACAAAAATATTTAAATTCTATGAGAAGCTCTATGAATGCCTTAATTTATGTCTCTAATAGGCTAGCACCAAGCTATAACAATTTAGGTTGATCATCTGTCCCAATGTTGATAGTGGTGGTCTCTTCTACCAATAGCTTAGAAGTATCATTTTCTTGAAATGACACCATAGGTTTGTGTAGATCTTATGATATTTCTAGATTAGATTCTCCTCTCTCTATCACCTTACAAAGGTTTTCACTATGATATGTGTCCTTTTCTTTTTATTTCTTTGTCAATTTTTAATTTTTGAATAACGTGCCTCCGAAAGTTTTTCACTATGAGAACTTTGGTTTTTCTTTTTTCTATTTTTGATTTATTTTTCAATTTTTGGACTAGATAACTCAAGTTTTATCACTAAAGTATGCAGTAGTGTAAGGTTTATATCAAACCCTTCTATGATCTAATAAGGGAAAAGGGTCTCGAGCCCCGAGGAACTCTTGGATGACCTCATCATTTTGAAAGAGGTCCATGGAAATATGACATTGTTGATCCTAATCAATGAGGGAATGGTAGACAATATCAAGGGTACAAACAGATAATCCTTCAAGAAAGAGGGTGGTTTTAACAAGGTTCTCAAGAGGCTATGTGTGGAACCGGTCTCAACTTTGGAGTCTGAGTCCTCATCAATAATCAATACATCAAATATCATAGGCCTCTTTTAAAAGGTATCATATCCTAGACCATGTTGGTAAAGCTTTAATTTTTATATACAACATGTTATAGACTACCTTGCTCTTTGGGCCAAGCCCTCTACCTTTCCATTTCATATTCTTCATTATTTTGTGCCCCTTGATATAATACGTTGACTCAAATCATTCAACCATCATATATTTTTACAACCAAGAGTTATTGAAGCCTTGAATATGTTCATCCTCCAAAAATTTGTATTGCCTCCAAAGAGTATTTCAAGATAATAAGCTAGAAATTCTTGTAAATTGGGGACATTGGGTCATCCATAACTATGAGGGGATGAGGAGAGTTGGCCAACATGAAAAGTGTTCCAAAGGGTATACTAACTAAGACCTTGATGGGAAAATTTTATTATAGGTGACGTCTTAGATGTGGATGGTTTTCAAGTAGACGCAGAGGTGTGTGAGTGCAAAAGTGTTTCAGGGTCAATATAATTATTAATAATGGGGATAACACGAGGTTTAGAGAGCTATAAACATATAGATAGTAGTTAGCACTATTATACCTTACTTATAAGATTTGCAATACTCAAGGGTTTTACGTTGGAAAACAAGGTAAAAATTTTTCCATTGTACATGAATTTAATGCATTGATGGAATGTGGAGGGAAAAAATTACATCGCGTGTATCCAAGGTCTACCTAGAAGGAAATTGTACAATGTTTCTATGTCAAATACATGACACATGGTTTCAAGAAGTTGAGGGCCCACTTGTATGGAAATAGTAATGGTGTCAAAGGATTATCGCTCACTATTTCCATAACCATGAATAGTGATAACATTGGCTTCTAATTTTTCCTTTGTGTGACCAAGATAATGTAACATTTTCATGGAACATAGGTTTAGGGATGCTCTATTATCGATGAGAAATATTTTGAATTTATGGTTGGTTATGTATAGCTTCAATGTATAAAGAGTTATTGTTGTGAAGGTTTGGGTTCAATAAGTCTTGGGGACTGAATGAAAAGATGGGTCTTTCAGATGAAAGGTTAGCAATCATGGCTTGGAGCTATTAGACATTGAGGTTCATAGAACACCATTCACGAAGAGCACAGTAAGAATGTCTTGGAGGTTAGGAAACATTTTTAATAACTCCATAAGAGATATGTGTGTAGGAATTGTCACTAATTATTTTATTAGGTCATATGGAATATTAGTAGAAGATTTGGAGTTTAAGGTTGAATTTTGGTTTAATGGAGTTGTATAGGGTTGGAAACTTGAGGCTCGGTGGATGACATGGACTATTGGTTTTCGTGGGAACCTAGATTTTATTTTGGCATATGGTCACTACATTGTTTTTAGGTTTACACTTTGGATGATAATAATAATAGGAGGCACTTCTTCGACAAATGAAATAATCAATTCAAAATCGACATTATTTGAAGATTGGCCTTGTTCAACAATTTTGTTATTGGCACCATGCTTAGGGAATGGATTAGAAAACACTTTTAGATTATCATTTGGTGTTTTTTTATGTAGGCTCTTCAATCGTGATATCTCCACTATCAATAAGGTCTTGAATGTAGCTTGCGATTCGGATACATATATCCGTCTTTGGTGACCATTGATGCACATTAAAATCACAATAAGTGTCAGCTTTATACCAAGTGGGTTTAGGCTCCCATTTAAGCGAAAGGTTTTGTAATAGGGTATGACCATATTGGCATTGACTAGTTGGTGTAAGACACTAGAGAGGGGCTCTCCCAAAGGTGTGAATCAACATCATTTTTGGTCATGAGAAGGGGGCCTCTCTACTAGGCAACGATAGGTTTTTTCTTTAGGTTGATTTTTTTGGACGTTATACACCTTATGGTTGTTTGTGACAACGTTGTTAACAACATTGCATTTTCTATTGATGTCTTTAGATTTTTCATGATGAGGACCAATATTATTGTGACTATGATGCCCACTATATTTTGAATGAGGTTTGATTAAACCTTTGGCGATAAGGTCCTTTTCAATTTAGGATCCTTTTTTAATAACTTCCTCAAAGATATTGAGGTAGTACATTTACATATGAAAGGATAATTCGTTGGTAAGGTTTGGAACAAAGATGTTCACTATTTGTTTTTATTGGATAGAGCATGGGAATCAACTAGCAATTTCCCACCATCATTGTAGGAATTGTGTGAAGCTTTAATTTCAGCATTGTTTGGCAGTTGCAAAAATCCATCATGGTGATTTCAGATTCTATATTAAAGGAAAAATGTTTGACAAACTTCTCTGAGAGGTCTACAAAAGTTTTTATCAAACCCTTGGGAAGGTGTATGAACCAATCTAAGGATTTTCCTCCTAGAATTATGGGAAGATACGCAATAAGAAGATGTCACTATCTACCACTTCTTGGCATACCATGAAAAACTCCTTAATGTTCTCTCATGGGTCATTCTTTCCCTTATATTTATCAAATTTGGGCGTCTCAAAATATTTTGGAAAGGGTAAACATAATATGTCCTTATCAAATGGGTAAGGGCATAATTCATCAAATTTGAATTGTTTTTGTTGGTGTGGCATACCTGAAATTTGTCTTTCATCATTTACCACTTGTGAGTAAATGATGAGTTATTTTTTGGGATAAATGATGAATTATCATTTATAAGGTTGTTGTTCTCTTTATTGGGCACATTATGGGTTTTAGATGACTCGTCACTTTTCTTTGATGAATCTTTATCATTAGGTTCAATAGTAGTGACTTTAGAAGATAAGATATCTAGTTTTTGTTCCATCACCTTGATTTTATCAATTAAGGCTTGATTGGGATCAAGGGCCAAAACACTAAATTTTCCTTTGTCCTCGGCGTTTTTTCTTGGTCCATATTCATTTTTTTATTTGGGTGGATGGTATATCATTCTTTTTACGTGGTATGGTTTCATCGTTGTTATTTGAGGTGGACATTATATCCCTTTTGGGCTTAGGTTTATTGAGTAATCTTATCAAAACCTCCTCGTCAAATTCAAAAGGAAATTTTTCTCCATCTTGAGGATACGAAGAAAAAATCGGTATTTATTCTATTGTAAAAGGTTTTCAAGTTCGATTTGTTCTTCAAGAGAAGCGTTATTTTCATGACCTTCAAGATGATCCTCGTTTTCATCATCGTAGTTTCCAAATGGATTTTTTCACCTCTTCCAAAGGGAATATAGTCTATGTGTCTTGTTCCCACCATTTTTAGAAGAGTGGGGGATCAAATAGAGATGTGATAGATAGCTCAACCCTTAGAAAATTGAATTCTAAGATGGAATAGAGTGTAGCAATTAAATTTGAAGATAACTCACCCTTAGAAAAGTGAATGCTAAGATGGAAGAGATGTCTTATTTTAATGAATGAACTCGTCCTCTAGAAAAATTAATGCTAGAATGGAGAAGGATTTGGCGATATAGTTTGAAATCTCTCGACCTATAGAAAAATGAATGCTAGAATGGAGGAGAGGATGAAATGATGAAACATATTCAACCTCTAGCAAAGTGAATTCTAGAATAGAAGAGGGGATGAAAAGATTCAAACGTACTCAACCTCTAGAAAAGTGAATGATAGAATGGAAGAGGGCATAAAAAGATTCAAACATACTCAACCTCCATCAAATTTAATGATATAATGTTAGAGGAGATGAAAAGATAAAATCTTAATTAAAGATAAGATGAGAAGGACTTGATCAAGACACTGTGAATAAGACGATGTTAAGACGTAAGTTTCGAGATGAAAAATGCTCGAGTGAGGACGTGGATATCCACAACTCAAGACTTGATGTCAAAGGGAAAATGAAAGCTTAAAATTTGGAAAATGTGATCCAAAGATTTAAGACTCAAGTAGAAATTTTGAGATGATGAAAATCCGAAAGGAGAAATTTGATGATTTTGAAAAGAAATAAGAGGTAAATGGAAGATTTAAAAGGAGAGGATGAAAATCCAAAGAAAGGATGTGAGATAAAATGAAAGAGGCGAAAGGAAGGTCCAAATAAAGGATATTTGGAGCCGTAAAGAGAAGATGATGACATATCCAAATAAGGGATATAAGGATTTTAATAAAAGATGAAAGAAAGGATCCAAATAAAGAGTATTTGGAGACCATGAATAAAATACAATGAAAGATCCAAATAAAGGAGATTTGGAAAGTGTGATGAAAATGAAAGAATGATTTCAAATGAAGGAGATGAAAGCAAGTCCAAATAAGGAAAACTTGGAGATTTGGAAAGAAGCAAAAATGAATCCAAATAAGGAGTATTTGGAAAATTGAAAAAGGGATGAAAATGAGAACATACGATACGAGTGTGGAACATAACTCACTTAACACGAAAAGAAAGAAAAGAAAAGAAAAAGAAAAATGATGTTTGTGCATGAAAGGTGGGCCTCTACCTTAGATTGGTTTGGACAAGGCGTGGCTTCCTAGAATAAGTTATCTCTCTAGGTGTCAACAATATATCTAGTGAATGCGGTACTATTACTAGTTTCCAACTTAACTTACCACCTTTGATGTAATGAGAAAATATCTTACTCAAATGAATCACATTGGGGTCATCAGTATGAATATTTATGACTCTAATCTCACAATAGGTGTACTAGTCAAGTGGGTGGAGGTTCCCGTTTTGTCAACTAGTACACTCAAGGCATCGACTATTTTGGGGTTCTTGTGGTACTCCTCAAATGATTTTTTGACTCTTGTTCAAGTACTTTCTACAATTATGTTAGCAGAAGGGAATAATCCCAACTCTGAAAATTTTAATAAATTTAATTTTATGAAAATTTTAAAAAGGTGATAAAGGGGTTTGCTTGAATCGATCAATGGAAACCTACAATTAGTAGTTTGATTATTTTTAGAATAACCTCCTTTAGATAGGTTCTTGCAAAAAGGATTAGTAAGTTTTCCTAAGGTAGTTGAGGATTAAATTCACTCTAGTAGTTAAGCTTGTATAACTTTGATTATTAATTTTTGTGGGATTTTTACTCGTGTGTTTAAGTCATCTCGAGATGACTATCATGTGACACCATAATGAAAGTGGCCCTTTTAGTAACATAATGATTGATTGGTTATGGGATGAGTATGTTTTCTTGTTTGGCTTTCCAATCTCCTCCTTTGTGGCTTCATAATCCATATGTATGTATATATGTATGTATGTATGTATGTATGTATGTATGTATGTAAGTATACATCACACACACACACACACACACACACACACACACACACACACACACATATCATGTAAAATTGTTTGTAAATACGTATTTACTACCAAATATGGATATGCATCTTTAGTGCATCTTGGAGTTACTTCTACTACTCTAAAAATCCCCATTCAATCTAAAAATAATCCCACATTGGTTGGTTAGCTTGGTCCGTGGTAACATATAAACCCCAATATATCATGATCTTTATTCCAATAGGAGTGATGCCACAATGGAAGTGGCCCTCTTACTAACATAATTATTTATTAGTTGTGAGATGAGAATTTTTCTTGCTTGACCTTTCCATCTCCTTCTTTTTGGCTTACTAATCCAAAAGCATACATCATGTAAAATTGCCTCTAAATAGATATTATCCTACCCCAAGTCAAGTAAGCATATTCAATACATCTTGGGATCAATTCTACTACTCTAAAAATCCTCATTCAATCTAAAAAATAATCCCATGTTCCCATTTTAAAACTTATTATGCCGAAAGGCGTTTGCTAGTGAATGTTTCCTCCCATCGACACCGTATAGAGAAAGAATGGATGAGATCTCTTCATCGATGATGCATGGCTATGGAGTAAGTGTACATGTGGTGGCTAATAGATTTTCCGTGTAATTTCGTGGTTTGACAACGATAAAATGTAAAGGTGAACCATATGCAAACCAAGGAAAATACGATTGCCAATCAAAAATTTCAAGGGCTCCTTGGTGTAGGTGGCCACTCCTCCGTCCTCGCCATGAGCAGGTGAGTATGATCGCACCTACTCTAATAGTACAAAATGACCCAAGAAAAGGATTTTATCTCGTAGGCTTCGATGAAGGTGTTATTTTATAATCGAATTGTGGGAAGGTGCCTTGAGTTTTGTCTTTATAAAATTTAAACTAGTGGTGAATTTTCGTAAACTCGCAAATATTCAAGTTTTTAGAAATTGGAAATGGTGAATATTCAACAGTCGGTTACTACCTACTTTGCCAAAAATTCCACCGACATGGGTCCTTAGTATGGGTCAGTTCACCTATTATTTACACATATAAATGAACTTATGTATGTAATTCACCAACTATTTGAATACACATGTGCCCATATTCACCAAGTATATAAGGTATAATATAATACATACACAACCGTCCAACCTTTTTTGAAATATTTTCCATGAAAGTTGAACCCCAAATCACCCAACCTCTTTCACTCAAAGCATTTTCTCAACCCAACCCAGCCATCTAACAGATCCACTCAACCTCCATCCCAACCAAGACTTCTAGCATAGCCATCCAACAGAGTCATCCAACCAAGATCCGTCTAGTAGAGCCATCTAATAGAGTCATCCAACCAAGATCCAACATAGCCATCCAATAGAGTCATCCAACCAATCTCCCAACCATCAAATTAATCAACCAAAGTCCATCCAACTCATCAAGTCTCCAACTCGAAGTCGTCCAAGAGTCAATCAACCGTCATCCAACTCAAAGTCTTCCAAATCTTTAAGTGATCCCTTGTTTGGCCATTTCCATGGATTCAGGAAAGCAGTAAGAAGGTTGTTGCAAGTTCAAAAAAGAGTAACAAGACATTGTTTGGATATTTTGGAAACTCACAAAAAAAACCATGATGTGTCGAGATCTGTGGAAAATATAGGTATGTACTATCTACTAATTTAGAGATTTTTATTATTATATTTTTCACTATATGTTTCAAATACTCTTTACACTCTTTTTTTTTTTTATTTAGTGTTATTAATAATATAAATAATTAATACTATATCTATTACACTTTTAAATGCAAATTTTTCAAACACCTTCACAAACTATCAATCTTGATGATCCTTTTGGTTTTAATGATCTGATTGATCAAAACATTCATTCACTTGATGACATCAATCTAGGGGAAGATTCATCAAATTCTCATCCAACACCAACAAAGGAAGCTTGTATTCCAGTGTTTGTTTCTAGAAAAAGGACACGTGAGGATAGATATATTCCTGTTGAGGAACCAGATGCACAAGTTGAAGTTGAAGAAAGTAAAAAAATCTATCAAAAGAAAGAGGACAAACTGGACAATAGGAAGGACTTTCAGGTTTGACTGGCAAAAAATATCCTTTTATTGAACCAATAGAGCTGAAAAATAGTAATGATGTTCCAACTCAATGTCGATGCAAAATATGTAGTTGGAAATAAGGGAAAGACCACACAATGCAACTAAAACTAGACACCATTGAAAAACACTGTGGGAAAATATATATTTCCCAAAAGCAAAAGGATGGGAGCATAGTAAGAACTCATAAATGGAAAGATGCAAAAGAGTGCTTGCATGTAAAATATGCAGAAGAATATGAAAAAGAACAAAAGTGTTTGAAAAATCTAAATGAAAAAGGTGGCACAATTGTTGCAAAATTGAGCAAAGCTATGGAGACTGAAATGCATGCAAAAAGTATTCAATTTTCTATTGTATTCCATATATTGAAAAAGGGAAGACCCATTTCATTTTTTAGAAAATAAAATTTTGTATCAGGTAATTGGCTTACAAAATGTTCCACAATCACATTGGTCAAATGGGCTGGGAAATAGAAAAATGTCTTGCTCTGGTGGAAAAGGAGGATCTGAAAGAGGCTATAAAAATGCAAAATTTATTTCCCTTTCAATTGATGAGGTTACAACAGTGGACAATACCTCATGGGTTTGTATTCATGTATACACATTTGCAAATGAAGTAAGAAATCCCCATCTCTTAGCAGTTCATAAAATGAGTGAAAATTGTAATTCTGAAAACATTTATAAGTTAGTGTTGTCAAGTTTGAAGGATGTTGCAGGTATGGATGATTTTTCCATTGCAAAAAAGTTGGTTTGTGTTGGAACAGATGGTGTAACTATAATGCAGGGGGGCATAAATGGTCTCTGTGTATGATTACAGACAATTGTTTCCCCTATATGATTACAATCCATTACATGGCTCACAAAATGAATTTGGCCTATAAAATTGTGAGAAATTTTGAAACTATTTCCAAAGTGGAGGAGCTGATCAGAGATTTGCATGCATATTACTCTAGCAGTCCAAAGAGATTTTTAGAATTTCAAAAATTTGCTATTGGATTGACAGATGGAAAAAATATTCTCAAAGATGTAGATACCAGATGGATCTCAATGTATGAGCTTGCTTGCAGAATATTTGAAGAATATCCTTCATTGATAGGTTTTATGTACAAATATCATAGGGATGTGGATAAAGCTAAAGACTTATTGTACCATCTTACAGATATCAAAACTTTACTTACACTCTGTGGAATTTTCCAATGTTGAAGGAGCTAAATGTTTTGACAAAGCATGCACAAGAGCGTTACATTTACATAACAAACTTCATAAGACTTAAAAATGTGTGTTTGAGTTTAGATTGTTTATATTTGTCAGATGATAGTTTTAAGGGTCCTGTTTTTGATAGTTAGAATGCATTAACAAACCTTAAGAATGCAAGTTTTCTTAAAATTCAATATACATGATCATCTGTATAACAACACATGGAAAAGAGATACCACTTCATACTTTTCATAAAAGAGTAGATTTGGTTGGGTCAGAGATGGAGGAAGTAAGAGTGACACACATTTTATATGAAACAATATTATCTAAACTCAAAATAAATTGAAAAATATTTCTTTATCTTTATCTACAGAGATCCATGAAAGATTCAAAAAGGATAAATTACTTGAAGCAATGGGAATTGTCAATCCACAGTTTTGGAATACACATGGAGGCATTCTTGAAACATCCATCAGTGCTTTATTTATCAAATACATGACTAGTCTAATTGAACATTTTTGCAAGCGAGAAGAGATAAAAGAGTTGTTGTTGAAGGTATTTTATAGAAAAAAAATTGTTGAGTTCTCAGTCCCATGATTTTTCCACTACTATGCTAGAGCAATTTTGGTTTCTGGAAGAGCCAGATGAAAATGATTCCATTAGAAGACTTTGGAAGAAGATTTATTCTAGTAGTATTTTGTGAGAGGATTTGAGCGAGTATATTCAACTATATGAACTTTTTCAAACAATGATTTTGGGTTCTGTTGAAGATGAGAGGGTATTCAGTGCATTGTCCTTTGTAAAGTCAAAAGTCTGAAATAGATTAGATAGAAATTTAGAAAGTTTTTTGAGATTGTATGTATCCAGTTACTCTATGGAAACTTTCCCTTATGAGCGAGCACTTGCATTATGGAATTCACTCATAGAAAGAAGAGGATTCGGTAACATTTTGATGATCTGGGGGATCCGAACACATCTACAAAACACTTCGATTCTTGTAGAGTTCCAAGACACAAATGAATGGGTTGCACCAAGACTATTTCAGTTGCCAAAGTTCTAATTTCTTGTATACATTCTTGACATTATTGACATTGGAAATGATTTGATACTTGATATATTTCATATTCATTAATGATAATCAAATTGGTCTTAATAGACTTTTTTACTTGTAACAAATTCATATTTTTATATTTTTTTTTTAATTAATGAAATAAAGACTATTTATTTGGCTCCATCTATGTGATTGTCGATTAATGTTTTATCTATGCATGAAACATAAATATTTTCAAACATACACAAACTATGCATCTTAAACCATCCTTTATTGTTTACATCTCCAAATAGTAACATAAAAACATTCACAGTGAGTAGAAATCCAATTACAAGTTTACATATTAAATTGTTGAAAACATTTAATAAATGCAATACAATAGTTAATATAATTCCAATTCAAAAAAAGGCTTTCATATTCATTCTATCAAGAGGTGAATACTTTATGAAGACATGTTTTCATAAAGCATTTTGGCCAATACATTTACAAAATTGTGGGTTGTCAATGGTTTTCAAAGCTTCTGGAAAGTTCTTGTCATATAAGAACACATTACGAGGGAATCCTCTTTTCTACCTATGATTTTGAATCATAGTTGTCCTTACATCTACCACACATGGAATAAAAAAGGAAAAAAATTGGCTTGGCCACTATCTTTTAATTCCTACGCCAATGTCGAATTGTGACAACACACCTGTCACATGGTGAAACTAACTATTTTTTTCAATTTTATGTTGTAGGGAAGCTTGATATTTTTCTTGCACAAGAGGCAAGGAGGAATGTGCTCAATCTGTATAGTGTTATCTACTAAAACTCCTGATGCCTACAAATCTTGTGTTATGGTATTGATATTTTGAAGAATATTCTTCTCCTCCCTCGCAACATCTCTTGATGAAAAAAGTGATGGATCAACATCTATCTTTTCCTTCAGTAAGATTTATGGATCCATCTTATGCTCCTTGATTATCCTTTTCAATGTATTATTTTTTTATTTAATACTATAAGTTTTTCTTTAGTGTATAAATGAATTCAAGATTTTGTGGGCATTCTTCAAATGTGCTTCAAATATAACTACTTCTTTCTTTAAATTTTCATATTTTTCCTACAAAACAAAAATATAAATGTATTAGTCTATTAGATAAGTTGAAATAATATATTGTGGTGCTCATAATATTACGATTTTGCATGTAAAAGATGACTTACCACAACTTTTTTTTTTTTTTATTGCTATTAAAACATTTGTCTTGTCTTTAGCCCATTTGTTGTAGTAAGCATGTGCTTCAACATTAAGATTCTCCAACTTGTTTAACATTATGTCTATAATATCATCATCATAATCATTATTATATGAAATTGTTCTTGACTGAGCTTTGTTTAGAAAATGTCAAGCCTTTCGGTTGGCTCTCTATGGAAGTGAACAATGAATGCCTTTGAGCGTGATTATGGTATCGGGTATTTATTTATTTAATCAAAATTTTAGCCCTCCTCTCCCAAGTGCACACTAAATCCACATCAGACATTACAACTTCTTGAATTATGGCCCCCATACTATCTGATATCATATTTTCAAATGCAAAATATGTCTTCTCATCATCTATTTGTGAGTGGAGATTTACTTGGAGGAGGAGGAGATTCCACTACTTGATGCACATGTTGTTGCGGTTGTGGTTGAGGAGGTGGAGTAGATTGAATCATATCATGTGTGTCAAAATAGTTACCCTTGTCTGCATCACCACTATCGAAGCCCAAATACTCATCATCAAGCTCGATGTTGTTCAAAACTGGGTGCCTATTTACTTAAGACACCACCTAGTGAGAATCCAGGAAATTATTTGAGGTTACAGGATGAACTGTTCTTGTAGAGTCTATAGAGAAACCTTATATTCTTTCCTGAAAATATTCTTGTTGTTTGGACTGTACGTGTTGGCGGTATTGGTGGCCTTCTTGGAAGGTGTTGAGAAGGTCTATTAACTACAAGAAGAAAACTACAAATTATTAGAAAACTAATCATTATACCCTTGGGCCTTGTAAATACTAAAAAAAAATTTTAACTAAACAAAACATGCTAAATATTATACATTACCTTGCATGCTCGGAGACACAGAGATGTGACAATTTGATCTTGACACTTGAGAATGAGTTTGATCTTCATCATCAAACTCAGAACTTTCTGAACACAATAAATGTAGAAATATTAAAATATTGTACTACTTACATAACATAGGTTGATTGTGTTTCATCCTATTACCTATACTAGTAGGTTAAATTGGTTAATTATATAAATAATAAAGTTTATACCTATAGAAAAATGTGATGGTATAGAATGTAGGTGTGATGGAGATATCGACCCCTAGGTCATTTTTGACGAGGAACTCATATTGGTGTTGATTCTTGTTGAATCCATGTCAGAATCACCATAGAGACCTCTGAGGGGCTTTACCTCGAGAAATAGCCTCCTTATGAGATATTGCAGCCATAATTATTCTCTACAAAATATAATATTACAATTATTATTGTATTAAAAATAATTAATGTGAAATCATTATAATGTGAAAACTTTTAAAAGTAATTGTTACATGTTGTTCTTCAAGAGGGAGACCAATCATTTTATCATTAATTGCAGTTGGAATTTGTCCATTGTAAATTGGTGGAAAGCTTCATGATAGAAAGAAAGTAAATAATTGGAAGAGAATACAATCTTGGATTTATCAGATATATTCATATTAAGGTGTGGGTGACATCTATTTTTATTCGATTGGACAAATATGTGCACCAATCAAATTGTTTCCTACTAGTGTCCATTATATATACTAAACTTCCCAAAATGAAATGTCTGCAGATCTTCCTTGTAACACAATCCTGGCCTTGAAAAAGTGATACAACTGCAAGAAATAATTTGTTTGTAATACCTTGTATAACAAGGCCTCTTTTTGAATGATTAAGAGGAGCTACAACAACATACAAGAAATGTTAGATGCTTGGGTAGTCAAGTAATATTAAGAAAACAAACAATTGAAAATAATATTTAACTTACCATCAACTCTGCACATTGTAATGAGACTCCAAAAAAATTGTCTTCATCTGTAAGGACCGCCTTTGTAGTCACAGGGGGTGGTTTTGGAATGGTAAGCCAGTTAAATGATGTATGTCTACGGGCTCCATTGTGAAAGAAAATTGATGATCCATGAGGTGAATGGAAAAATCTCCATGTTTCTGGTTGTAAGACACGAGTAGTAATCAAGCACAAAAGTATCAGTTTTGAATTGGGGCATGTTGACAAGCCCCATAAATTGTGTTTTTGCAGCCATTCCTTTGGTGTGTCTTTCATTTTATTAGTGTTGCAATCTGTGGGCACATGAGATTTTTGTATTGGAATTTGGGTGTAGGAGCAGACTGTGGTGCTTGCCATTGTTGAAATTTGTAGGAGAGGGAGGAAAGAAAGGTGCACGTAAGTTTGGCAGAAGATTGGAGAGCTTAGAGTGCTAGAAAATTCATGGAAAAGTGAAGAAATGAACCTCGTAGGGGTATATATAGGGCTAAGAGTAGGTTGTCCAACCTAAAATGGGAGCATCAAGAGTCATCCATTCAAAACGGTTTTTCATCTAACCACCAGTAACCATCAATAGATGGTCATCCAACCTACATTGATGGTCGCCCAACATATGTTGGATGATCATCCATTCGATGTTGGATGGCCGTCCAGGTAGGTTCAACGACCATCCTACGTTAGATGATTAGATGACCATCTAACCTATATCAGTTCATCAATAGTTATGTCCATCCATCCAACACCCGTCCAACAAAATACCCATCCAACCATACAAAACCATCGAAAAAAACACCCTGCAAATTTTCCTTTACTATGAATCACTTTTTCAGAGATACGTCATCATTTTGAAATTCCATTTTGGAGATTCACCACCCATTCTATAATATAACATCACATAGATAATTTAAATTTGTAAATGATTACTTCATATTATTTTCATTGTTGTATTTAGAAGCGTACATGATGTGCGGTGATCTCTTTGAAAAGTATGCATGTGTTTTTCAAATCCAAATTTCAAACTCTCTTCACTACAATTGTATATCTCTCCACATCGCACATCTTTTATCCTTTTCTACAAAAATGTCAATTAGGCTATCCCTTCTAAAATTTGAGTGTATTGTCTTTCCGTTTTCCTATTATATTGGATCCACCCTTTTTAGTAGTATTTATTGGCTTTCTGATTTTAGATATCCATTTTCTTTTTGGGATTTGTTTATCCATGTACTTGGCATATTAAACTGCCCAACTTGTAATGGTTTAAGTAGGAATAAGGGTGCAAAATATTCATTTTATTCCCTAAAATAACTATGTTGTAGAAACGACATGAAACTAAATCTTGCAATAAAAATAGGATCACAAATTGTTTTTAAAGTAGTAAGACCTCATTCTTAGCATGTCCATGTTTCATACTTTTAAACCGGTAAAAATCGAGCTACCTCTATCATGTGCGCTATGGAATGTCTAAACTAGTAATAACCACATATGAAATAAGTTCATATGCATGAATATTCCCTCCATTTGATGTGCTACCATGATGATCATGTTGGTTTCCACCCAAGGATTCGTTACTTGTTTTTAACCCGACACAGAGCCAATCTATGATCATATTCTTCATGAAGAAAAACATCAAACATGGGATCCCCCCAACTATAGGGAAACTTAGGCAGCGGATCCAAGACTTCCCTAATGATTGTCTTCTTGAAAGTTTGATGAGGTTTGGGACTAACCTCCAAGGGACATAGACATTTTGGTCCAAGAGTAGAGGCGAGGTCTCGATATGGTTGAACAATTGGGGGCACCTACACTCTTCTTCACTTTAAGTGTGATAGACACAAAATGGTCATACCTTCTTAATATCATGCCCGATACTCCCCCGATGAGGCTCGGTGTGGATAACACTTCAGGACCCAAGCAACATTGTTTCCCACCCTCATCGTGTTGCTTCTTACTTGAATCAAAGATTTACTATATTCGTGAACAAGTGTTGCAAAACACCTAAGTGCCAAAGACTATTGGTATAGGTAACATTCTTCCTTTCCCTCTACTTTCATTTACTTCAATATACTTCTTTTAACCTTTCTTTTCATAGGTATGAATGGCAACATAGAGGTTCGTCACATGTCCATGGTTTCTCTAGCTTGAGGATGCTCCCAATGTCGATGCTATCGACTAGACAAATATTGAATCTATAAACAAAGCTAGGAAATACTTTGATATGTACGTATTTGCATGGAATCCACATGCTACCTCTAGTCGGAAAGAATTCGTTCATGGGTCAATCCATGATGACCCCTTCATGTTACTATTATTACATTACAGTGCTTGTTTCCTCTCCACTATTGAAATTTGAGGAGCTAATTAATCATGTTCAACGTCACACAAAGTGTTCTTAGCATACTTGTCTTCACAAAAAGCATAGCCACCTCCAATTTCGGTTCAATGCACCCTGGGAGACTAGATCCACTTCTTTATTGTTCATTGATGAGAATGGTTCAATTAAATACCTCCCTTCAAGGAATGATGATAGATTGAACACACACAATCTAACAATGTTATCTATATGGAGAGCCAACATCGATTGTCAGCCTGTGTTATCTTGACATGCAGTCCTAAAGTACATTACAAAGTATGCTTCTAAAGTGGAACAAAGGTCAGAAACATACCACCAAATTCTTTCTAGAATATCAAGAGACTCAAACCCTAATTTCCCTACACATATCACCATAATAAAAATGCTAACAGAGAGTGTCGTTGAACATGACATTAGTGCACAAGAAACATGTCACATGATCCTAAAATTACCACTTGTAATGTGCAGTCATGTTTTTGTAACACTAAATGTTGGCAGAGAAAAGTTTTAAGAAGATTGGTTGAAACGGAATGTGAGGATCCAAAGACATCCCTTTTTTAGATGCATAAAGGGTCTAGACTTCATATATGGAGTCCCTTCCCCTTATTGAAGTTTCTCGAGACTGTATTTACAACAAATATTAAGTGGGCGATAAGTGGAAGATTCGCTCATTCTCCGCAATTTTTCGTACCTTCCCATATTTCACTACATTTCTTTGCACAATTCGTCGTCATTCAAACTTTTCTCGTTGGTTTGAACTCCCGTTGTACAATCATTTTTGTAATATATCTATAGATATTGGTTCTACCTTATAGGAAACCATTTCCACCTGGAATATTTTCAAGAACACTTATCGTCCTGGCATATCGCCTGATCAAGCAAGTGTAGCACATAGTACCGACAAGGACTTGAATCTAACATCAACACCACACAAGCTCCCAAGAAATTAAATGAATGGAAACTACTATCTCACTTCTCGGATCGGGCATGCAACAGGGGCTTGACAACTGAATATGTTAGGACTTCGTGAATTTGAAACCCCGCACAATTGGGGCACCCATAATGTTCCACCCGATTTACAAGCTCTTGGCCTAACTTTTATTGAGGATGGTAAGGCGACGCATGTTTTGTATTTCATGCAACGAAATATCAACTCACCTACTTGTGGTTTATCTCCAAAACAATAGTTGGCGTTCGATACTTTTATTCACCACTTCACATGAAAATATAGCCTTCCTCCACCTGACACTTATTATTCAAGGAAATGTAGGTACAGGAAAATCATACCTCATTAACACTTTCAAGTCTTCATTTTCCCCGTGTTTCCCAGTGCCTTTCCCCTCTCCTTTTGCTCGCCTCAACCGGAGTTGCAGCTTTCAACATTTATGCTTCTACAATACACGCCATCCTACGCATTCTTGTCAAAGAACTCAAGCCCTTGAAAGTCCGGCTTTGTCATCTTTTCAAGACTCCCTTAAACATATCCAATATATTCTCATTGATGAAATGAGTTTCATCGGCCCAAAGTTGCTCAATAAAATTGACTATCGCCTTCGTGAGGCTTTCCTCACTACAAAACATCTAAATTCAAAAACATATCTATCATCCTTATTGGGGACCTCGATCAACTTCCACCTGTCATGAACAATCCTCTATATGCCAACAACTCCTATGGCACTAGCCTATGGAAATACTTCATGATTTTCATCTCCTTAAATGTTATCTTCAGGCAACAGGGTTCCACTCCTGCACATGCATTATTTCAGAACTTGCTTCTCAACATTTGTAATTTTGTCCCTATTTCAGGATTTGGAACTCCTTATGTCAAGAACAAATTCTTTCCTTTCTGAACAAGAAATCATTGAGTTCAAAGATGCCCCCATCTTTTTGCTAAAAAAACCAGTCAATAACTCAAACCTTCAAATTTTGAAGGCCCTTAACTCTCCCGTTGCGGATCAATTGCTAAAAA
Source organism: Taxus wallichiana var. yunnanensis (assembly GCA_018340775.1). Classification (NCBI taxonomy): domain Eukaryota; kingdom Viridiplantae; phylum Streptophyta; class Pinopsida; order Cupressales; family Taxaceae; genus Taxus; species Taxus wallichiana. The sequence continues at coordinate 814,827,532 of CM031239.1, forward strand.
CAACCGTGCTTGTTGACTCAGGAGAGGTTGATGATGATCAATTGTAACACAAAGTTCTTCTCTGCTCAACTAGAAAGTCGTGTTTTCTCGCAAACTTGTGGTTGAAATGGGTCTTGTAAATGGTGCTACCGTAACTATCGTCAACGTTGTTTACGAAAACTCCTCCATTCCCCTAATTTGCCTTTATTTGTGGTCATCATATTTGATCAATACATGGGCCCATTGGGATGCGAACAACCCCTTCCATGTTCCTATTCCACCAATTTCCAGAGGAAACCGAAGACAAGATACCACTTAAAATGGCTTGGGCATTTTCAATCCACAAATCTCAAGGGCTTACTCTGCAATGAGCCACTATTGACATTGGAGGCACAGAAAGACAAGGCCTAACCTTAACGGCTTGTTAGGAAATAAGAGATAACATATGCGAATAATCCCTCACGAATCGCAATGGGAAACTAATATGCGAAATTATTACAGATACAAATAAAATTGCAAGATAAAATAACACAACACAAAGAGACAGATTTAACGTGGTTCACCCAATTTGGGCTACGCCCACAAAGAATCACTTGCTCGGATTTTATTACAAGCCACCGCTCTCTCAATACAATACCTGATCCGTTTGGAGCTATGTTCAACAAACTCTACAAAATTCACAAATGAATTCAAAGCACATCTGCAATATTCTTCATACTTTCTATCGTATGCATAAAACCATATAAATAGACAATCGCTTTCAGCAGCTTTACAAAACTATGGGTATCAAAACCATGGGCAAAACTCGTCCCATAAACCTATGGGTCAAAAACTTGCCCATATGAGAAAAGCATGTTTCTCGATATTTCGGTGTAATTTTTCGAGGCCAAAAATTTATGCCTAAAAAAATTTGGGGACTACGCCCCAAACCCCGGCAAGGATACATGAAAAGTGTACAGTCTTCAACACTTTCACACATGAAAACAGACTCCACAACCTAACACAAATATATCAAGAGTTTCCTCATTATCGCTGCTTTCATATTTCTCCTCCTTTTTCATTCAGTCGATATGCTAGAATGTCCTCCACACCTCTCTTGCATTCATGCTTACAAGAGGAATCCCATCTTCGTTCCCTTCCTTCATCACTCCCCTCTTCATCCACATAGGTCGCTTTCCTCTCTATGTAATCCGCTTCTTCTCGCCTCCTTATGTCTTCCTCTTAACCCGTTTCAGAACTTCCTCCTGTAATTGTTTTTTCCCCGTTATTATATTTTTGCTTTATTATATATTTTTGTTTCCTTCTCCCGCTCCCATTTTCAACTTTCGGCATTATCATCACACACCTCTCGTGTGATTGCTAGTTTAGACCAATTATAAAGTTGTCATCACGATAACCACTTTTACTTCTTGAAATCCTAGTTAGATCTTCTAACCATTGAATAATGATATAGCCATTATAACAACAATTTGGCAAATCCCGATTCTTAATTAATGCCACACCTAGAACCCCTTACTTAGTTCCTCGACAATGATCCTTAGAACTTTTACTCGGCTCACAATGGTCCTTAGAACTTTTACTCGGCTCGATACCACAATGTAAATAAGCTCGATACCACAATGTAAATAAGCTCGATACCACAATACATATGAAAATTCATAGAGTGCATATAAACGAGAATAGTCACACCTTCTTCACCAAACAACTCATGTATAATGCTCACAACTATATCAACCATATCATCACACTCATAGTATTCTTCAAACTCGGAGAAACATTCTATTATCACCAATTTATGAGAATCATTTACAAGAATGAAAACATAGATCGTATCAAACATTATTGACTTACAAGCTTTATTCCGGACTTAGACTTCTATCATTAACTCGATCCGAGATTCTTATATCCTTCAAGAATCTCCTTGATGTTGCTCAAGATTTCTGGTGTATTGAATGAAACCAAGCATCCAATTTATAGGAATGCTAGGTAGCTTTTCACCTAAACCGAAAGACCAGTAAACACAACCGGTGACTCCAGAACCCGCAAGATTCCCACTCACACACTAAAGTGAGAAAGACACGACACAAAGTGGATACATGCCATCCACGATAACACCTTTTTTAAAAGTGGAAAGGTCCACCATGCTTCCAGATAAGATTCGGACGAAACCTTATCTTTAACTTTATTGACACCAACGGCAACAAGCCCGCCGACATAGCTAAAAGCAAACAAGATAGTGACAAGCCCACTATCATAGCTATCATGTGCTATCATAAAGCACGGAGGGACCGATGTGTCATCGTCGATGATGAAGAGGTAGTCTCATCGGTCCTTGTAGGAGCCGGCTCCAGATTCCTCATGAGTCTTTCCATGTAATGCCTGCTAGTTGTCATTGCTGCTCCATCATTGTCCCTTAAGTGCGGTCTCGCAGTAGGATACGAGATAATGATCTTATCCGTAAGGCATATCTGGTGTTGGCGGTCGATAGCCATAGTATGGTGCGCAGTATATCTTTCTCCGATAGTCCTATTGGGATTAGCATGATGTCCCCCAAGATGTTAGGCTTGGCATAATAAACAATTTTAACATACCAAGGTATCTTACATTGTATAAGAATATTACGTACTAAATCGGAGAGAGATTTAACAATGGAGAATCGAAAGCTTGGTAGGAAGATACTTAGCTAGAAAATACTTGAAATCTTTAAGTATATACTTCCTATCTCCTGCAACACCGGGTCGATTCCAGAGGTCAAATTGTAACGGATGCTCTTCACCCAAAGTTTAGCAAAACTAAACTTCCATACGATTAGGCTTGACGATGAGCCGAAGTCCTTATCTCAGATGCAATGATCAAAGTTGCTTCTCTGGTATCTTGAGTGTCGCCAGGGCAATTCAAAAGACATAAGGCACAAGGATCTTGCAGATTGTGAAAATCAAGATCTTGGGCATCTCTCGGATCAACAAATCTTGTAACAATTTCTGTAACACCATAATGGGAAGTATGGATATATCCCATGTTGATCAAATGTCTTTCTCGCCTCACAGATATCCCGATATCATTCTATTTCAGGGACTGAATCTGCCTTGACAATTTTGAACATCCTAAGCACTACAAACAAAGGTTCATGAATGATCATGTAACATTCACATTTAACTTTGGTTCAATTCTCTGCTTGCAAAGTCAGCGAGAGAATTCTTCTTTCCTTCATGTGTTGAACTTCAAATCGGTTATCAAACCAAAGACCCCACCTCTCGCAACTGCTTAAATGTTGTCTTGTGTGCAGGGTCACCATTATTTAATCTAGCTTTAAAATCCTTTAGATCACTTTTAAGAATGAAGTGATCATTACGAATGAAAACAGAAAGCTTTAATTGCTTTCTTCGCTAGAATTTCTTTATGAGAAGAGTGATATTTGAGTTCGATCCTTGGAAGGATCCAGATGCATATCTGCAAACTTTCTCTTTCTCATCATTTCTTTCTTTCAAGATATTGCTCCCAAATAATTCTTTGATGCATCACATTCAACTATCTTTAACCCATTACCAGAAGAGACATGGGTGGTAGATGCAATACCCGATCTTTGATACGAATGACTGCACTAGTCATTTCATTACTCCATGGGGAGCATTCTTCTTTAACCTCTTATTCAAGAGGATTCTGTCTGCTGCTATGTTTTTGTAGAAACCAGCTACATAGTTAACACAACCAAGGAACCTTTGAAGTTGTTCCTTTTCTTTAAGTTCATTTGGGAATTCCTGTATTTTAGAGACAACATGCTTGTTGCATTTCAATGCTTCCATCTTTGATCTTTATGCCTAAGAAATCCATTTCATCCTTAAATGTTTCAATCTTAGAAGGAGACAGGCATAAGCCATTAGTATAAATAAGATTCATAGAACTTCTGCAAATGTTCTATATGTTCCTTGGGAGATTTGCTTTGAAAATGAGTATGTCATCAATATAGACTATAAGAAATTCAAATAAATCTTTAAAGATACTTGTCCATCTTCTTTTGAAATATTGATGGAGCTATTTTGAGACCAAAGGGTAATACCTTCCATTCGTATTGGCCTTCTGGAACTACAAATGCTGTTTTGTAGTAATCTTCTGTTTCGTAAATATCTCCAAAATCCGATTTGAGATCAAATTTAGAATAAACTTTTGATCCTTTGATTCTTGCTAGAAGATCATCTCTGGCGGTATAGGATGTTGAATCGCAACAATATATTTATTTAATGGCTTATAATCAACTACAAGCCTCTTTTTCTGTCTGATCTGCTCACCGCGCTTGTTCACATAAAATGCGGCACAAGACCATGGTGAATTTGATTCCCGAATGAAACCACCTTTTATCAGCTTCTGTATTTCTTCATGACATTCTTTCCTTTCTCATTGGTATCATTCCTCGTGGTGAGCTTTAAACTTTGGAGTAAGCTGTTCACCATCTTTGTTCTTGATTATCTGCAGATCAAGAGAGCATATACATGCTTTTTCCTTGCAACAAATGCATGAGGATTATCAGAACATAAATCCTTCTTTATCTTTTCTACTATGTCATCAATGTTGCTTTTGCATGCAGCAATAGATTTGTGAATCCATTCATTCTGGATTCTTTAGCTTGAGATTGTGGCAATGGTACTATCTTTTGATATGTGTACATTCTAGGAATTTTATGCTTGGCTTGAAACAAAGTAATAAAATCTTTGTTTATACTAAAATCACCACAAGCATGCAGAAATCAACTCCTAGTAAACAATCATATGCTTCCATATCATGTTGATAGAATCGATTGTTTTAGATATACCACAAACTATTATTTTAACTTCAGCCATGGATCTAGAATATACTTCTCTTTTATCAAATCTGATTTTAATGTTGGTGTTCTCGCCAACAATCGGAAGGGATGGCTTGGCTTCTCAACAAACTTATGTCTGCTCCAAGATCAATCATCGCATCCAAACAATATGGCTTCATATTTGGAATACATAAGGTAATTGTTATGAACGGATTTTGTGTACAGGAGACTGTACATACCTCTGTAGTATTGATTGATTCCCGAGGTTTCAGTGCAAGATCTTGAGCCAGGATCTCTTGATATGATTCTTCGAGATCTTCATCCTTTTATTCACCTTTTTCTTCTTCGAGAAGTCTAGTATATTCTTCAAGAGCTTTGTTGATGACTCTTGCCAAGAAATCAACTCTATTTCTTCTCCATGCTTTGTATATACTTGGGATCGGGATGTCTCCGATCCATTTGTTCAGCAATGTTCTCTTCTGGGAAGAGAAACGGATAAGTTCTTGGAGGATTTGCATATCCTCTGCCTCTTTCTCCTCTACCTCTCCGTGGGCTATTTCTCTAGCAGTGTATCTGTCTCTGCCTCAGAATTTTTGCTGTGGAAAGTTCATTGGAGAAAAGGTTTCTTCATATTCATCAATGAACTTGTTCTTGCTCTTTTTTGCAGCAATGGGCTTGCTCTAACTGGTATTGCTGATCATATCTCTTTGATAATCTTGAACTTTCTTGTTCAAGATGCTTTATGGTAGTTTCCCATGGGGACAACTTCTCGATTCACTTTGGTATAATTCAAGCTCTTGCTTGAGTATCTGGCACATGGTGGAGCCATTGGATGCTTGAAAGCTGCAAACATGTTGATCTTTGTATGAAGGAAGGCTATCATATCCACCATTGTCATCGAATCTGTCATCTCAGTACTTTTATCAAAAACATGAGCAATATTACAGAGATTATGATTGTCGAATTATAGGATATGTCGAAGATAGACTTCGCCGTAATCACCGATGAACATATACTCTTCTCGCTATCCCTTTAGTAGCAAAAGCATTTACTTTTGCTTTGCCTTTGTTACTATGTCTCTCTGGACATTTATCTAATGAGGACCTCTACAAATAAAACACGTAGGTGTCCTTTTTCCTTTCACATACTTCTTTTTCCGAATACATATCTCTTAGTATTTTTCCCTTGCTATCGTAAAAATATTTTCTTTTGTATTTGTGTCTATTATGCTTATAATGCTTATCTTTCCTATCCTTCCCCTTTTGAGAACAACCACGACAACTAGAGTGGGAGTTCGAAGGACAAGGATCGCACCAAAAAAGTTCAATGGCATACATAGCACAAAACTTTTAACCAAGAGATTTTTCATTTTTGAGGGCTTGTTTCCTTTCCCATTTATCTCTCGCATAATTTAATATTAGTTTGATCTATGATCCGATTCAAAGATATACCAAAACTCGATCTTCTCTGTTCTCATATTATGCATAGTTTTCTTATACTCAAGCAAAAATGGTGGAAAGGATTCTATATACCTAAGCCTCATTGTCTCATCATTGATGTTTCCGGAATATTAAAAATAATTATTTCTATTATTATTCAAATTTTGAATTCTAATTTTAAAATGTTCACTTTTTTACTTTGTGGAGTGCACATCCCACACCCCATGCAAATTCAAACGCATACCCCACTTGCGTTGTACATCCCAAAAACAAACAAACAAACAAACCCAAATAAAATTATTTCCTATGGTGCATGAAATTGCATGTAATCGAGACAATACCAACATATATTCGTATGGTGCTATGTCTTTTTGAAGCACATTACAAAAAGGTGGTTATAATTCAGTTATGACAGAGGCCAAAAAGAATATTAGGCTGTCCTTTCAAACTAATCGAAAGGAGTGTGTGGGTGAAAAAAGCAAAGGTGTGCGACAATCTTTTGAATTCCTTCATGGGGCAGAAGATGAACATTCTTCCTTCATGAAGGAAAACATCGGCTTGTCCCTTCATTTCTCTGCAATCAATCCAACCCTTCATACTACTTCTACCCTCATATGACCCTATCCTCTTACTTTTTTTACCCACAGCCTTGCCATCTCTGTCATCTGTGGGTAACTATAACACCACATAAAGCATCTGCAGGAGGAACACAGTTACATACCTGAAGGTATGCTGAACCTTGTTTCTGTTCTGTAAAATTGTTTAAATCTGAAAGATATATTATCCCAAATGTGACAAAATCATCTGTTTTGCAGGAGTCTTCTGAACTAGTGATGCTATTCAATGACTTCATCAAGCACAGCCATATGCGAGTTGTGCAAGCAGGAGCTGACATGCCCACACAAGTCTCGCAGGGGAAACACATGTGGGTTGCCGTTGCCAATGCTCTGCAACAGTGGGCATCCACACATCAAATGCTGCTGTCAACACTGCTACTCCAATCTTCGCAGAAAAGCATGGTGGTATCACAAGCAGGCATCAAGGCTTACTGATGAAGAAATGCACCTCAACAGGCTCATTGCTTCCCAGGAAGTTAATCTCAGGACTCTCATCAACAAAAACCAGTCCCTTACATCTGCAATAAAGAATTCTACTCAAGAGAATGAGTTTCTCAAGTCTGCCCTGAAGTCTCTGGAGGAGAGAATTCAGTTCTTAACAACATGGGATTCAGTACGTGGTTATGACACTTCTGGGGATGTTACTCTGTATACTCCAGATGGAGGATGCTTCCTGGCGCACCGTTCCATTCTTGTAAGCATACTTTCAACTGTCAAATTTATCCCTAATTTGTTCTTGTCAGGGTATTCCTGGGTCCACAACTAAATATATATTTGCAGTCACAACCTAGAACATAATGTCTTAAATGAAAACAATCAGACAAAGGTCTCAGAGAGGCGATTGAGTGCTTGCCAATTAGAGGTCGACGGTTTGAAACCTTACTCTGGCTGGACTTTAACCAAGGATTGGCAGGTTTATGATGGTTGCTAACTTAAATCAGAAACCATGTAGATGGAAACGTTATCAGATGAAGCATGAAGGTAATATTCCCTGGAATAAAACTCTAGACCTTGGCGGAGCTAATGAAGGATTTTAACCGATTTTCCCAAGGGGAGATTAAGCCCTAGGCAGACAGGCAACTAACTGGGACCCCAACAGTCAGGGGGTGCCTAAATCTAAAAAATTTCATTATTTTTGGATTTCCCTGTACATCTAGTAAAAATAAATTAGAAAAATGACATAAAATGTCAAACTTAGGTGAGCAGCAATGGTGGTCTCCAAACAAGACTAATTTTTGCCTAGGATTTACTGCTCTAGCTTTGGGTTTGATCTAAAGTTAGAATTTGTGTTAGGGGTCTTCCATCCCTGACACTTGTGTGTCATAGGGATATATTCCCGAGTTACATTGACATACTTTTTGCCTAGGATTTTCCGCCCTAGCTTTGGTTTTGATCTGAAGTTAGATTTTGTGTTAGGGTCTTCCGTCCCTGACACTTGTGTGTCATACAGATGTATTCCCAGTTATATTGACATACTTTTGGTCATTTGTCTACAATAATTTATTTCTCGATTTTAATTTAAAACTAACATAATAATTTTTATTAATTACGATTACAGTCTGGAAGGTCCATGGTGTTTAAGGCAATGCTGAACTCTGGAATGAAAGAATCAAGGAGCATGGAAGTCCAGCTGCATGACGTCAACAAGGAGGCAGTGTCCATATTCCTAAAATTTATGTACAAAGGTGAGGTCGATGCAAAGGATTTTCAGGAAGATGTAGAGAAAAAATCAGAAATGATAGTCAGGCTGTGTCAGCAATACCAGATAGATTTCCTGCTCTCTACATTCCAAACTTTCATAGTAGATAATGTTATTAGCTTTAAAAATTTGGATAGCATGATCACAATGGCAGACATGTATCAGTTAGATGTTGTGAAGACTGCAATCAAAGATAGCACCCGGTGGAGTATACAGAAGTTGAGTTTTCCTGACTAAATGCAATGCAAATAAAGTGTATATGTATCCATTGTACATCTTGTAAAACTTGCTAAAGGATGCTTGTATGTTGCTAAAGGATGCTTGTATGAATCATGAATCCCGTTGTTTAGAGCAGAGTTGAGTTGAGAATTGATTGTGATGGAGGGTTATTAACGAAGAGATGTAGAGTTCAGTTATGCAGTTACAGATTGTAATGGTGTCCTACCAACGATTTTAATGAGTGATGAGCATCCATAGACATGATGCCCTAAATGGAAGATTACAGAAGTTTTACATGAAAGCATTGTGTGTATCTGTTTGTTGAGTATTTATAATTCATTAATGTAGCGACTTTCATATGGAGAGTATTAAGTGATGGTCTTCAAATATGGGAAAGAGACGGTCGATCAAAAAAATAGATTAAATTTTATAATAGTGAAATAGAAAAAACGAAAAAAATACAGAAAATCTATAAGATTTTACCATACTTGTAACTATGTAATTCATTTTACTACAATCCGTTGTAGTCTGTTCATGAATAACAAGTACATTGTGCATCAAAAAGAATGTACAAGTACATTTAACTTAGAATAGGCATGAGAACTTTCAATGAGATATAAAATAGTACATGTTGAAAAATTGTATGAATTTTACCTACAAAATGGAAGAACATGCTAAAATAGCTAGCTAGAGAGTACAATCCAGTGTTAATCATCTTATCAATATTATTAGATGCATCAGATAATGATATATACACTTCTTGTTCCACCATTCCATTCATCTTTAAAATCATTTGTTCTTTCTATTTTCTCAATTTATTCTTGTTAAAATGTTTTTGGCCCTCAGCTACACAGTTCCAGTCACAACTTTGGACATAAAAATCTTAAATGAAAACAATCAAACAAAGCTCTCTTAAGAACAATCATATACACTTGCAGGAACAGTCACCTAAATTCAATAGAACAGTCATCTGAACAATTAAATACATTCTGGTTAAACCTGTGACCCAAACTATTTTGGGTTTCACTACCAGGGAATAGCTTCAAGTCAATGTTTGATAAGCAAATAGAAACACCATAATATCATTGAATCTAAATCTGAAAACCTTAAATTAGAATAATAAAACAAAACCAACCACCCTTAAAACAAGTTACTTTGAGGCTGGTGTGTGTCAAAATAGGCAATCTATGAGAGGAATCAAGGAAAGCACTTATAGAAACAAAAGGAAAGAACTTATAGAAGCATGTAGGGGCAATACTAAATCTTGTGATCAAAATTTGAATTTTATATCAAACAAAGCACTAATAGGCACAATCATATAATCCTGTAGGATCTTAAGAGATAAGAACACTGATAGAAACAATCATCAAACAAGTAAAGACGCCTTGATAGGTACTGCAATCAAAAGCTGTAACATCGAATCAAAACAAACAAGAAAAACAACATTTAAACGCATAATAAGAATCGTAATAATAGCCGCCTAAATTTGGTCTGAGGCATTTGACAATATTAATTATTACTTATTTTAAAAGTTGGACTAGTGGTATATATTTGACTCATTTTCTATAAATTTCCACAGTTGTGACCAGTCTCAAGTTTATTAGGTCAACACCATTCAAGGTAGCAACTTTCGTACGAAGAGTATTAAGCGATGGTCTTCAAATATGGAAAAAAGATGATCGATCAAAAAAATACGATAAATACAGAAAAAAAATATGGTTCTACTAATCTTTGAGGGATTGCTAAAAACCATCTAAACAATACTGAAAAATGAAAATCCATTTAGTTGTTGACTATAAAATCATGAAAGTGTTCATAATTATAAAATTTATAATATAAAATAAGAATAAATAACATAATTTTTTTAGATCCTGCATTTCAACATTTTTCTACCAGTAAATATGGAGTTTTATACGATTATACAAAAAAATACGAAAAATCTTTAAGATTTTACCGTATTTGGTAACTATGACACCATTGCCCACTCTTGACACTCGAGATCATTTGTAGTCTATTCCGAGCCTCATATCACCCGCTGACCCTATCCCTCACGTAAGTTTGCATGGGGGTTATGTGGCATGTATCCTATGCTAAAGTTGACCAGTCTTCTCCCTCTGCCTCCGTTTCTCTATGCCTCCGTTTGTCTCTGCGTCCTTTTCTGTCCAGCCATCATCTCTGTCAAATCATTAGCTGTCAAGCAATAAATTTATATTTCAAATTTTAAATTTTCCCACGCATTCATTCCATTTCCTTTGTATGTCGTTCCGAACTTCATTTTCTCTTGTTTTGTTGCAGTAGGGTGCAGGGTGTTCGAATATAGGAAGTTGGATTCACAAAGAGCAAGACAGTTCTTTAAAGCACTGTGATTGCTGCCTCCATGATGGATACATGCGTAGGTAAAATGGATCATTTCATAATATACATGAAGGAAAAGAGATTCTATCAAATCATTTGAGGTCTCTTTTGTGTGCTCATAGTTTTGATGGATGATGCAGATTGGGAAGACCAGATGGATGCTCTATTGCCACCAAAGAACAATGCCTCGGACCGGAAGTCTAATCATTTTTAACAACCCATATAGGGGAAAGAGTTACAAATGTAAGCATCACATCAGTTTATAAAATGAGATAGCTACATCATTCTCATGTCGGGAAGCTTTTCAATGTTTGTCCAATGATATGGATAATGCAAAAATGAAAAGATAAAACTTTCTTTTCACAGTCAAATCAAGATTTAACTTATATTTTTTATGTAGTGGCATTAATTCAAATTGTGGTTATTTGAAAAATATTTGAAAGAGAATTTAGTCAATAGATTAAACATTGAGTAGATCATGAATAACATTTTATCTTAACCATGTCCCAAATTGCAAAATACAATTTCTTAGAAAACTTTCATTTCAAGTATCGTTAAAAAAATCTTTATAACACAATAATGGATTTTGATGGATCCAACATGTAAATTAAAACATGATTATTTTTTAGATAATGACAAAATGATTTAGATTACATTTTCAAAGGAACTCGGATAAGTTTATGTTAGTAGGTCTTTTTAAGTAATAGCCAAACGATGCGAAAAAACACAACCTTTTTAATTTTTAACTATCCCCGGCAAGCTAAACTCATTAACTATCAAAATTTCTCTAAAAATGTATCATAATGACATTACTTAACTACCTGCGAATCCTGCCTTCCCCAATCGCATTTCATGCTTTCCTTATTTTTTTATGCGTATGACTTTAAACTTGAAAATACATTAATGTATTATGTAGTTTACTGTTCCACCTATTATTTTGTTACCTAACAACATATATTTTCCATGCTTGTTTTGTAAAACATAGTTTTATGACCTTACTCAATTGATTTCATTCAATTATTTTTGAATAATTTTTAATTGATTCCCTCTTCCTTTGAATAGAACAATTCAACAACGTAATTTGTTGTGACCCATAATAACGTTGATCCAACGCTTTAAGTTTTCATAGAAGATACTCAATGTACAATATAAAACTACAATGTCAAATCTTAGTGCCTACAAGATTTATATCAAAGTAGGTTTTATCTCCATGTAATATGTTGTTTCTTCCACTACCTTCATTTTTATGTATGTTTTGCACTGCATAATCTATTCAAAGTTGTTTCATTCAAATATTTTGTAATAATATCAAACTTATTCCCTCTTACTTTAATTATAATAGTTCAACAATGTATTACGTTGTCACCCATAATAAATGATGAGCAAACACGTTATTCTTACACGATATAGTCATTATATTATATAAAACTACGACACCAAATTTTTATGTGCCTACGAGATCTATATCAAAATAGGTTGTGGTTCCATGTAATACGTTGTTGCAATGACGACATGCATTTTTAATGTTTTTTTTCACTGCACAGTGTTACGAATCTATTCAAAGTTGTTTTATTCAATCATTTTTAATAATTTTCAATTCATCCCCTCCTACTTTAAGTATAATAGATCAACAACATATTATGTTGTTACCCCTAATATGACTATCCAACACATTAATCTTACAAAATATGCTTAGTGTACTGTATAAAAATATAATGTCAAATCAGAGTGTTTCTTTAATATCTTTATCGAAGTAGGTTTTCATTCCACCTAATACGTTGTTGCATCGACGATATGCATTTTTAATGTTTATTTTTCACTACATGGCGTTATGAATCTATTCAAAGTTGTTTCACTCAATTATTTTTGAATAATTTCCTACTCATTCCCTCCCACTTTGAGTACAATAATTCAATAACATATTACGTTGTTACCCCTAATAATGATGATCCTATTAACACTATCTGAAGTAAATACTATTATAAAAAATGAAAGAGTCCTTTCGAATAAGATATTAATAGTATTTTCCACATACGGTGTTTCATCAAGGATTTGTAATGAAAATGGATATGACACTCCTATGAAGAGAGACGTTCCTTACATTTTAAAAGTTAATTGCAATTATCAGTTTAAGGCTCTAATTGTATTCTACGGTGCGAAAAAACATGAGAGTTGTTATTTGTTGAGAAAATAGAAAATAAAGTATATGATCTTAGTTTTAACATATTATTAAAATATACAATGAAATTTTCTCTTTAAATAAATCATGCATCTTCGAAACAACCAAGATATTTGAATTCGTATAGGTAGATTGATTTCAAGGAAATTATATGAGAGTTTTTGTTTGTTGAGAAAACAAGAAATAAAGTATATAATCTTGGGTTCAACATACTAGTACCAAAAGATACATAAAACTTGTCTCTTTAAAAGTACTCATGCATCTCGAAAATAATCAAGCTCTATGAATTCATTGAGTTAGTTTTCTTGCAAGTGATGATATTTTGCTAAAACATGAGCTACATAGGATTTCGTGTCGGTTTTATTTTTATTATACATTTGTTTTCTTCAACACACTATTTCCAAACATATATCATAATTCCTGAATAATGTAAGTTCCTCAAAACATGATAACACAAATTTCACATTTTTACAAAGCATTCTTGGAAATTTTGGGTCAATTGAAGTAAAAAGGTTTTCTATATATTCACCATATAATTTGTGTATCATAATTTATATCGTAAGATTTATAGACAAATAACTTCATCAATCAAATCTTCATTTTTTCCTATAACTGAAAAATAATGTATTATAGTTCTAAGTTAATTTTAAAAATTCTATGTAGGTATTTTATCTACTTATGTTAAATTTTCCAGGTATTATTGACATTACTATTTTTGAAAACTATCCATAAAACTACATGATATAATATTAGATCCAAACCTACTCATTACTTTTTATATTCCTAAAATATAAAAAAATATTTTCATACAATAAAATCACCTTTACTAATATAAATGTTTTTTTAAAATCAAAATGTACATAATTATTGTTAATGCATTGTTAATGTAAAATATATATGCACACCAAGAGGTTCAAGATTAATAGTTTATTTATTTACTAAATAATAATTTCTAATTCACATAATCCATATTTTAATTCACTATGGTGAAAATTCATAATATGGGTGAGCAGTAACAGTGTGTGTAAGTTATCATGCCTCAATTCATGTTTTTGTGCATTAGTAATTATGGGGAAGATAACTAATATTTACGTTGAAGACATTGTCTAATTAGAATCACACACATTGCATCTAGCACATGACAACCAAATAGAGGGTTGAGTTGTATTTAAACCATTGAAATATATATTATTTTCTAAGGAAAACAAACTAAGAATAAATAGATAAATCCACGTTAATAAATGTTAAATAATGAATGTAAGTTGCATGGATGAAAAATGGCACCCAACATCCATCATATTCCTTAACAAGCACAAGTAATTTTCCCTACATTTTATCACCCTTGATTATTAAACAAAAAAAGTTCACCATGTAACACATAATGTCACATAAAAAATGTGTTTGAGAGTTTAAATACCTCATAATCATATGAAGTTAACCATCCTTCTTCACTAGATCCAAGCCATGCAAGGCGAGATCTAGAGGCTGTATGAAGTTGAGTAGATAAATAACATGTTCTATCACAAAAATTGAAAACCTCAAAGCCTAATCCTTGTACCCTATGTACATGAGCTAACTAATTTGGGTAAGTAATCTCCACTCTTTTACTAATAAGATGTTTTTCATATATAATAAAATAAAATACAGTACTAAATAGAAATACCATCACAATTACATCATCCCAATGAACTTACAAAAATAAGGGTAATCTTAAACAAATAAAATGTTTGACATCTTCTAGAGTAGATAAAGAAATTTTTTGAACTAATATTGAGAAGCCTTCACTCTTAAGAAATTTTTTCTTTCCCACTCACATAAATATCATCTAAAAATATCCTAATATCTTTGTTCTGCACATGACATTTCGAGTTTATCAAGGGAGACCTTTCTCTTATCCCACACTCTTCTTCCTACTTTGGAAATCCCATGATAGAGTCTTCCCCTAAGGAAGGTCTTGAAATTTATGAGGTAGGAGAAGAGGGGGACTTTGAACTACCTCCAGCCCCGCTTGAGTTTGAGGAGGGTAACGCCTCCTTGATTGAAGGGATGATTGATATAAATATCGGGACGGAGGAAGAACCAAAAATTTTGAAGCTAGGATCTTCTCTAACATAAGAGGAGATAAAATACACACACAAATCCTTAAAGAACACTCAAAATCCTTCACGTTTAATTACACGGAGATGATGAGAATTGCTCCTGATGTTGCAATCCATAACCTCGTCACCAAGCCGGATGCTAAACCGATTAAGAAAAATTCAAGGCCTATGAAGCCAAAGGTGGCTCTCATGGTAAAAGAGGAAGTGATGAAACTCTTGCAAGTAGGGTTCATCAAACCGGTTGACTACTCACAATGGGTATCCAACATCGTCCTCGTTCTAAAAAAGAATGGAAAGATCCGCATCGTATTGACTTTTAGGACATTAAAAAAGTGTGTCCCAAGGATGATTTTCCACTTGCCCTCCATCGATGTTATTGTTGATGCAACAACTGGTTATGATTTTTATCTCTCATGGACGAGTTTTCTGGATACAACCAAATTAGGATTTCTAAGGAGGATCAGACAAAGAAAACTTTCATCACTCCTTGGGGAACCTATTGTTACACAGTCATGCCATTCGGGATAAAGAATGCTAGTGTAACTTACCAACGTTCCATGATGTATATTTTCCATGATAATATTGGGCGCATAAGTAGTACTGAAACATATTCTTATCTTCTAAACTGAGCACCAACGAAGATTCTACAAAAAAAAACACCATAAGAGACCTTTTTAGTGTTAGAAAGCCAATGATTTCTCATCTATGATTATTTGGTTGCATAACATATATGCATGTCCTAGCTCAAAAGAGGAAGAATATTGGGCCAAAAACACTCCCATGCATCCTATTAGGCTATAGAACTACCTCAAAGCATATTGTCTCATGGATACTGAGATGAAGAAAATATACAAAATTCAAGACGTGGTTTGTGATGAGTCATCCTTTGACTCAGAATGTAGAAAGAAGAATCAACACCAACCACCTCTCACCAATTGCTCTCCGAGTCAGATGATGAGCAAGAGGAGACTTCTCATAGAAAAGATGAGCTACAAGGGGAGTTATATGTTGATCTTGGAAAATTATAAAATATTTCCAATCTAGGTAGTTCTTCGCATCGGTGATCGTAGTTCATGTTCGAAGTGGGTACAAAAATATCTCCCAAGCACTTTTTCTCGGAGTAAGAACAAGGAGACAAACAAGAAATGAGGTAAATTTTACACTCATGAGTACAAAAGTTGATAGCACCGAACTTGATTATGTTTGAGAAGCAATAAATCAACCTTAATGGGAGATGGCTATGGATGTTGAGTATGACTCACTCATGTAGAATCGACTTGGGAACTTGAAAATCTACATATTGGAAAGAAACCCACAGGATGCAAATGGGTTTTTAAAACTAAACACAAGGCAAACATATCTATCAACAAGCACAAAGTGTGAATTTTATTAAAGGGATATGCTCATAAATGAGGCATTGACTATGAAGAAACATTTGTACCCACTATAAACATCAAGACCATCATGGTTGTATGTGCACTTGTCATCACAGAATGGATGAAAACTTTAACATATGGACTTCAAGAGTGTTTCCTCAATGTTGATCTCAAAAAGAAGTGTACATGACCTAACTAGAAGGATTTGTCGATGAAAATCATCCTAAAAGGTATTTCGTCTCATCAAATCACTATATGAACTGAAACAAGATCCTAGGGCATGGTACATCAAGATAGATGAGAACCTTTTATAGCCCGGTTTCACCTGTATCCCCTCATATTCCAACTTGTACATAAATAAGGTGGGAACAAAAATCATCATTCTTGTTTTATATGTGGATGATCTTGTGCTCACTAGAAGTTTAGAAGATTAGAATTATATTGTGAAGAATGACCTAAAAGATCCTTCGACATGAAAAACTTAGGTCTACTCAATTACTGTCTTGGCTTGGAGATATGGCATAAATAGAATCACATATTTATTTCCCAAATAAAATATGCCAAGAAACATAGGCCACCTATTCTTCATTGTTACAATCAGGGGTGTGTTGAAGCTTGTAAAGAATCATGTATTTCATGAAAGGACCAAGCATATTGAGGTTGAATGTCACTACATTCGAGAGCAAGTCTTAAACCACCACATCTAGCTCCAGTATCTACCCAACAAATGCACAAATAGTGGATATACTCACCAAATCCCTAGGAAATGTCAAACTTTGACTATTTAAGGAGTAAATTTGTAAAATAATGTAATATGGGTGGGAATGTTAGCAAATTAGGAATCTTTTTGTGCGTAGAATGGTGACAGGTACAACTAGACATCTAGGACTGTAGAACTGGTAGTTATAGCATAGTTAACTATTATATCATTGTTTTACAACTACAATGTAACTCCCCTTCTATGGTGTATATATTGTCCTCCGTATTGGTGAATAAACAATAAGCATTGCAGTTTTTGATCTCATAAATGTCCTCCATCCTACCACAAAATAGTAGTTATATCATTTCTCGTGTCCTCTCATTGTGATTCTATGTAAATTAGAAGGAAATTTGGAATTTTAACTTTACTTGAGATAAAATAATAGTCCACATCATCGTCACCTATTAAAATGTTATAGAGGAAAAGGAACATGTTACACTAATTCCTATGCAAATATTACATTCAATCTGAGATAACAAACCCATTGAATATATATCTTGATATTAATAAATGAAATATAATTACCATTATATAAAACAATATATAAACTAATAATATTAATTTTATTATGATATATTCTCAAAATGTGTTCCTCATTTACATATAAAGCAAGAAATCAAAGGCTTAAAACTCTTCTATTTTTCTTATCTTCCCATATTTTTTGCACTAATTAAATTCCAATCCATGGCTGATGTATCAAGCCCATTATGTCACAGTCTCATTAGTGCATCTAACATGTCTAAACCTAGCTTTTAGAGTTTAATATCTTTAATTTTATTTTTTTTGAAAATCCCCTTTCACATGCAATTGTTAATGCAGAATGTTGTGATCTGATTTCCATAATATAATCACATTTTTGTGAAAATAATGCCAATAATTTGTATGAAATAACACTCTCCATGCTTCATTCATCAAAAAAATCTCACAAGTCAAATTTAATTAAAAAAGGATGAAGATCTCTTTTATAAGATTTTCCATCAAACAACATTTCAATCTCAATTTAATTCTCCATATTGGTATGCTATAAATGTTTGATAATAATACATAGCCAACATTATAATATTTTCTATTGACATCTACAGTATTCCTAATAAATATCGGGTTGAATAGTTTAGCAACATTGAAAAGAGGAAGGTTAGGGAATTTTTCATTATAAAATCTATAAGATCTTCAATGTAATCTTTTGTGAGCTTCTTTTAACTTTCTAGTGTTCCATTAATTTTATGTTTCATTCTTTTATTTTTTTCATCACTAAAAAAATCATCATCTGAGATACACACATATAATAATATATGTTTATTATTGACTCGACCTTCTTACATGTGATTTCAATAAAGCCATTTGTAGTGTCATCTAATAATTTTGAAAGACATGGCATTCCTTCAATAAATGTTTCCTTTATCAAAATCCATCTTGTTATGTTAGCAATGGTCACCTCTAAAGACATGCTATGAATAGTGATTTCAAATTCATCACCTTGAAATATTTTATTCAACATATTGAGCTCACCTAAAATAACTATTAGCATATGAAAACAAAATTGCACTGAGTAAATTTGTGTCTTATATAGCATGTTGAGTTTGTCCTTTCTTTCTTCCATGAAATTGAAATTTTTGGCATAAGATTTCTAGGAACCTTTGAATGACCTCTACCCTAGATTACCATATAACTCTGTGTTTGTAAAACATCAATAAAATCAATTTGGATGACCTTAAAATATATTCAGATATGTCATATATGCTCGGGACATGCGTCAAATCTAAAGGTTGGTTACACTACATAATTTATTTATTTAGTAATATGGAGGTGTTTCTTACTAAGTTTCGTTAACTGGTATGACATGACACTCATAATTGGGCATTACACAAGTAAAAAAATGTAAAATTTTGAGAAAATATGGGAATAAAGGGATTTTGCTACTTTCTAATTTTAATCTTTAAACCTTACGGTTTTTTATTGGATGGCATTCAGTTTATTAGATAGCCCAAATGCAAACATGAACAAAAGTTGGAATTAACTAAAAAATAGGAAATAAATACTTGCATGTCCCACACCTATTTCCATGGCTTAGATTATTCCTACTAAAAGTTATGTCTTAGTCTGACATTCCTAATAACTTAATAATGTTTCTACCCATTCTTGCAGCTCCTTACTAATATGCGACACATTGTAGTTTTATATAGTAAACCTTTTTACTTCAATTGACCCAAAATTTCCAAGAATGCTTCGTAAAAATGTGAAATTTGTGTTATCATGTTTTGAGGAACTTACATTATTCAGGAATTATGATATATGTTTGGAAAAATTGTGTTGGATCATCATTATTAGGGTAACAACGTAATATGTTATTGAATTATTGTACTCAAAGTGGGAGGGAATGAGTAGGAAATTATTCAAAAATAATTGAGTGAAACAACTTTGAATAGATTCATAACGCCATGTAGTGAAAAATAAACATTAAAAATGCATATCGTCGATGCAACAACGTATTACGTGGAATGAAAACCTACTTCGATAAAGATATTAAAGAAACACTCTGATTTGACATTATAGTTTTATATAGTACACTAAGCATATTTTGTAAGATTAATGTGTTGGATAGTCATTATTAGGGGTAACAACGTAATATGTTGTTGATCTATTATACTTAAAGTAGGAGGGGATGAATTGAAAATTATTAAAAAATGATTGAATAAAACAACTTTGAATAGATTCGTAACACTGTGCAGTGAAAAAAAACATTAAAAATGCATGTCGTCGTTGCAACAACGTATTACATGGAACCACAACCTATTTTGATATAGATCTCATAGGCACATAAAAATTTGGCATCATAGTTTTATATAATATAATGACTATATCGTGTAAGAATAACATGTTTTCTCATCATTTATTATGGGTGACAACATAATACGTTGTTGAACTATTATAATTAAAGTAAGAGGGAATAAGTTTGATATTATTACAAAATATTTGAATGAAACAACTTTGAATAGATTATGCAGTGCAAAACATACATAAAAATGAAGGTAGTGGAAGAAACAACGTATTACGTGGAGATAAAACCTACTTTGATATAAATCTTGTAGGCACTAAGATTTGACATTGTAGTTTTATATTGTACATTGAGTATCTTCTATGAAAACTTAATGTGTTGGATCATCGTTATTATGGGTCACAACAAATTACGTTGTTGAATTGTTCTATTCAAAGGAAGAGGGAATCAATTAAAAATTATTCAAAAATAATTGAATGAAATCAATTGAGTAAGGTCATAAAACTATGTTTTACAAAACAAGCATGGAAAATATATGTTTTTAGGTAACAACATAGTAGGTGGAACAGTAAACTACATAATACATTAATATATTTTCAAGTTTAAAGTTGTACGCATAAAAAAATAGGGAAAGCATGAAATGCGAATTGGGGAAGGGTAGGCTTCGCAGTAGTTAAGTAATGTCATTGTGATATCTTTTTAGAGAAATTCTAATAGTTAATGAGTTTAGCTTTCCGGGATAGTTCAAAATTAAAAAGGTTGTGTTTTTTCACATTGTTTGACTATTACTTAAAAAAACTCCTAACATAAATTGATTCAATTTCCTTTGAAAATGTAATCTAAATTATTTTGTTATTATCTAAAAAATAATCATGTTTTAATTTACACATTGGATCCATAAAAATCCATTATTGTGTTATAAAGATTTTTTTTTACAATACTTGAAATGAAAGGTTTCTAAGAAATTGTAATGTGCAATTTGGGACATGGTTAAGATAAAATGCGCTTATTCATGATCTACTCAATGTTTAATCTATAAAATAAATTCTCTTTCAAATATTTTTCAAATAACCACAATTTGAATTAATGCCACTACATAAAAATGTAAGTTGAATCTTGATTTGACTCGGGAAAAGAAAGTTTTATGTTTTCATTTTTGCATTATCTATATCATTGGCCAAGCATTGAAAAGCTTCATGAGAATGATGTAGTTGTCTCATTTTATAAATTGACGTGATGTCCGACTTTGTAACTCTTTCCCCTATATGGGTTGTTAAAAATGACCAGGACTTCTGCTCCAAGGCTAATCTTTGGTGGCAATAGAGCATCCATATGGTCTTCACCAATTTGCATCATCCAAAACTATGAGCACACAAAAATATGTCAAATGATTTGATAGAATCTCTTTTCCTTCATGTATATTATGAAATGATCCATTTTAGCTATGCATGTATCCATCATGGAGGTAAGCTATGATAAAGTTGCTTTAAAGAATATTTCTTGCTCTTTGTGAATCTGTCTTCCTATATTCGAGCACCCTGCACCCTGTAGCAAAACAAGAGAAAATGAAGTTAGGAACGACATACAAAGGAAATGGAATGAATGCATGGGAAAATTTAAAATTTGAAATATAAATTTATTGCTTGACAACTAATGATTTGATAGAGATGATGGCTGGATAGAAATGAACACATAGACAAATGGAGGCATAGAGAAATGGAGGCAGAGGGAGATAACTGGTCAAATTCAACATATGATACATGCCACATAACCCCATGCATCACATGCCACATAACCCCCATGCAAACTTACGTGAGGGATAGGGTCAACCCATATCACCTACACAAACCTTTCTCCATCTTCAATATTTGAGCTCATGTTCAAGTTCATAGCCCTATACCTTTTAAGTATTTAGATAAATTCTTATCATTAGATATATAATTCTTCCCTTGCCTATATCATGAAAGCTAACATTTTGTTTGACATGTGATAGAGTTGAATTTGACAACAATGTTCCATGTATTTTATTAGAAGTTAGACAAAATATTAAAGAACATCGTGAGTAAATCAAGTAAATATTATGTTTTTTAATAGAAATACAATATAAGGCTTTAGCTATAAATCCATACCTAAGAAGTTATACAATGAACCCTTGATTGACACTAGTCCTCTATCTAAAGGTTCACATCTTACACTAGGTGAAATGCCCAAATCAAATGGTGGTACACATATGACATCCTCTTCTTTGGGGTTGAATCCTCCATACACCCTCCATAAGACAAGTGAAATACTTGAGAAGGTACATAATGAACCATTGATTGACACTAATCCTCTTTCTTAAGGTTCATGTCCTACACTAGGTGAAAGGTTCAAATCAAGTGGTGGTACATATTGTAGACACTAGAAAACACACCTTGCGCATAAGGTATTTTATTTAAAAAATACTAAAAACATCATAAAACATAATAATCCCAAAAAAATCAAATAATCCCACAAAATCAACTAAAAAATATAAAACCTCATAAAATGGGGATAAAAGACACCTCATCACTCATTTACTAACCCTCACCCACTCACATTTAATTCTATTCACCCCACCTACCCATTTGCATGCCCAATGCACTATGGACCCTTATCATCTCACCCACCTATGCACATTGCACCCATATGTGTCACATTCCCCTATGCACTCAAAAACTATAAAACACCACTCACCCCATCATTCCAACCCCTTGATTCTTTGTGTAATTAATCCATACTTGAAGTTCTTGCTTCTTTGCTCACATATCTTGGTTTTGCAGGTCTTGAAGAAGTGAAAGTGAAGCACAAAGGATATATACAACTTGTTGCAACACTATTTTAGTGAAATTCCAACATAGACAAGAATCACAACCATAATTGGCTTGTAATTTTTGGTGAATCACAATTGTGATTGTCCTGTGATCTGAGTCAAGTATACTTGTCATTTACATATATTGTTTTTCCATTTTAATTAATAAAATGTCTTTTATCTCCTTAAAGGGATCTAACCGAGGCAGGTACCCTAACTAAAAACAACTAACATTTCTCTAAGTGTGATTGTGTGTAGGTTTAGATTCAAATCTAGAAGAGTTTTACCCACTTTATTCAATGAAAGAACCCATAATTGTCCTTCTCTTCATAATGGTAGCATAAGCCCATCTTATTTAGTAGCATTGATTTGGAGATTTCATATCAACTAATACATCTTGCAAGTGATCCAAATCTAGGAGTACATTTTGGTGACCACAATGGGACCATTTTTTGTTGTGGGTAACTCTTTTTATTTTTTGAATCCAACAAAGTTGTTTTCTTCAAGGTTTTACGGTCTTTACATCTTATTTTACTTTTCTTTTCTAATGTCTATGTAGCAGATCTAACACTTGATTTTGCAAATATGCTTTAAAAAAATCTAATCACAAATGTCATCACAACTATGACTATGTTGCAATTTTTCCCGCCAAAAATAATTAACAATCTAGTTGTAGGGTGGTCAGAATTATGATTTGTTATGTAACTTTGTTTTTACAAAAACATAAAAAAACACTTGTTTATTCTTAAGGTATTAAATCAAGAATTAACACACTAAATATAGGTCTAGATAAGGGTTAATACCCATCCTCATAACTGTGGGAGTTACTTAGGCATAAGCCCTAAAATCTCATTGTGAGGAGTACCATAGAACCTCAAAGTAGTTAGCACATTGAGAGGACTAACTAGTGAAAAGGGTCAATGGCCCAACCTGATTAACTAGTTCCACCTATGAGGTAGAATTAATTTTATCCTTAGTGATGGCCTCATCTTGATTTATCAAGGGGGTAAGATCTATAACTAGACATTCTCTAGTGAACGATACTCATTCAGATAATATTTGGTATTTAGAGAAAGATCCTCCGCATAGACAACTAAACAAAATAGGCCCACGTTCAATATTAAAACAAACAAACATCACCACATTCATCAAAACACTTCATTTCAATTGCCATTGTCTCTAATAAAACCTCAGGATTGTTTCTATTCTTTATAGCCTCGTCTCACACTATCATTCATTTTTATGACAAAAATTTGAGTTTTTATTTTCTTAGTCTTAATCACAACTATGGATGAACTATAATTTTTCATTCCATATTTTTCCTAGATTCAATTGTAACTATGATTGTTTTTAACCTTCTAAATCCATAGTTCACTCATTTCTATGTTGTTCTTCATTTCATATTTTCTTAGACTCAGTCTGCAATCGCAACTCCCAACAATTTTTCGGTCATATCATTTTTCCCACTCATGTTTCACAATCCTAGTTACAGTGTATTTCATTCTCCTCATGGCTTCTAGTCACCTCCATGCTCATTCTCACCCAATTTTCTCCATTAACACTTCCTTGACCGCATTATAAAGCTTGAGTCCCAACACTTGGGGGACTTCCACCCACACTGACTTATCATGCCATTTTAGTGGGCCTATTCACCCCATGGTACCATGTCACCCCTATCCACCTCATTTCAAATTGCCCAATTTTGAAAAAAATTATGGCACCAAGGACCACCCCAAAACCACTTGTATCATTCCGCTACACATGCCACCTCATTCAACATGACAATGCACTCCTCCTACGCACCTTCCCACTTTCACTCATTGGCCAAACACTTGATTGGTATTCACACCTCCCACAACATAATATTTACACATTCACACAACTTGTTCACACAACTTGTTGATATATTTATATCCCACTTCTTCATCCATATTACACAAAAAGCAACCTTAGTTGACCTTCACATGTTTTGGAAATATCATAACGAACATATTATTAACTTTATTTCATGCTAGTGTGCTCATATTCACTGCCTCTCATTTCCACTCCAACAATCTCCGAACTCATTTACCTCTTTTCTAAAAGTTGTCTCTTACATCTCGCACAAATTACAAATTCATCCACTATACACATTTGATGAGGTCGTACACATGACATGACACCTCAAGGATATCCATCATGGTTATCTTTCTTCCTTGTACGTTTTTCTGTTTCTCCTCTTACTACTAAAGCATCACACTCCCATGTTCACAATGTCATCCAACCAGATCCTCCTCACCTCTCATCACCTTCCACACCCATATCTTTTAATTCATTACATACTCCTAGAGCCCATAGCTTCATCCAACCCTCCAACCCCTCGCAAATTCACTCCACTAACTGAGCCACTTTCTTCTATTCTTCATAAGTTTATTAATGCCAATCTCATCACTCTCCCTCCCAAAATGCCCCGCCATTGTGGCGTTCCTCCCATGAAACATGTGCCTATCATCGTATTGACATTCATTCCATTGACTTGTGTCCCAACTTTGCAACATCATTCAAGACCTTCTCGACAAGGGGATTTTGTTTTGAGCCTCCTTCTCCTCTAACTTCACCTACTAACACCAATCCAATCACTTCCCACACTACTACTATTCCCACTTCTTCCCATGTATCACATCTCCATCATCTCGTATCATCATTTTCCATTATCTCCCAATCACCATGCACACCTAGTGTCTCCTCATCTATGCCATCCCTTTTACAATACACACATCATCACATATTTCCATCTTGGACTCCACACCATTATGTTATCCTAGTATCTCATCCTCTACATCATCTCCTTCTCAATCTCCATTTTCATGTGCTTACCCTTTGGACATGGTCTCATCCTTATTCTCTCTGGAGTTCTTGACATTATCACCACATATATCTAGCTTTCCACCATCTATATCATCATACAATTCCATTTTGACCATGATATCATCTAATTCATCACTCACCTTGGTCATCTCCTACCCAATTTCCACACCTACAAGGCGCTCTTCATCACATATGGTTCCACTCACCACTTCACCTATCTTACATACTTCTTCCACATACATCTCAATTCCTTCATCATCACGCATTCAAGTACCCTTTTTAAAACATACACCTCCATTACATTCTTTATGTATTCTATCATCTCTTTCTTGCAAGTCACTTACACTCGCTCTCCTTGCTTCACCTCTTTTGGAGCATTCTTCCACATCCACCTTCTTGCCTCCATCACCACTCATTTAGGCACCATTTTTATTATCTTCTCCTCCTTCATTCACATCATCTATCACGATCACACAACCATTTGTTCTTACACATGTGCCTCACAAGCCTCCTTCACATCCAATTATGCTTTCACTTCATTTCAATTTTTTCCCACATTCTCCTTTGTTTGGCATTCCTTCTTACATGCCCCTTCATAATCCATGTCATCATCCTATCATCATACCCATTCATTAAAATCCCACACCCTAAACTCTCACACTTCATCCCAACATCACTATGTTCTCCACTCCTCATCCACCTAACATCATCACTCATATAATGCCTCATATCACTTTATCTTCTACCATTGATCTATTTTTTCCTTTGTCCACCTGAAATCATCACTCACACAATGCCTCTTATCACTTTATCTTCTATTGTTGATCTATTTTCATGTCCTCGTCCACCCGAAATTATCACATATTCACCACACTCGATATCTTTCTTTTTTGCTTCATCCTCACATTCATGTATTCCACACACCACTATTTTATGGCTTTTATTTGGTATCATATTTTCATTCATCATCCACATCCTCCAATCCACTCCTATTATCTACCTCATCTACCACTTACTCCTCTACATCATGTCCCTCATTCATCTAGCCCCTACATGGATTGGGGGAATCTCATTCATCTTCACTACCACATTCTACGTGCTTCATGTGTTTCACTTATTTTTATTTTTCCCGGATTCAAACACGCCCGATTCTCCACAAAAAAATTTCTATCACCATTGACACAAACACACAAACTCCAAAAACAGCCAAACATCTTTTAAAATTAAAAAAATTCTATATATCCCAAAAATTGTAGTAAGCAAGCTTGCTCATGGATGTTCTTCAACATTTTCTCCATTCGTTCATATGTCATGTCCATTATCGATTCACTACCACATATACAAAACTTATAGTTCATTCACATTCCATTCCTTTGTTTGTTTCATAGATTTTAGTGCACTCTTGATTATCTTGTTTTCATGTTTTGTGAGCCAATAGTCTCTACTATAGTTGCTTGAACTTGGTCTTTCCTTGGTGAATTAAGAATGATTGTCCTCTTAGATATCCATGCACTCTTACACACTTAAAAACTTGTTGTAAAGACCCTAGGGAATTATTTGTTGATGTTTGCCAATGTCATCTCCATAATCACTTCCACTCCCTCCATCAAGCCACTAATGGTTCTAAACCCCTTGGAAAAATGAGAGAGCTAAATATCATGTCAAAAAAAAATAAAAAAATCAAAAGTAAAAGTCAAAATTCAAAGAAAAGAAAATAAGAATCAATATCAAACACTCTCTCTCAGGGGTCTTTCCAATATCTCTACCAAGGCTATGGAATCTGGTTGTTGTAGAGAAATTTTACGACTAGAATCAAATGTATCTCTATCGAGGCTATGAATGTCTAGCTAGTAGAAGAGCAATGAACAAATTATAATTTCCTTCCATTTCATCTATCATCAATCACTTGTTTCAATCACACCTACACATTGGCTTGTGTTTTCACTCATTGTCTTATAGGTCTTCACTTCAAGTAGTAATTAACTTTCACGTACACACACAAGATCTCAATGCAGCACATGGCTAGTATACTACCTTGTGAGGTTTATACTTTGTTCAAGATTTTGTTTTATCTCACTTTTTGTCTCATGAATCATGCCTTCTAGTTCATCACATGTGTTCACCAACACTCTTGTTTCAAACCATGTTCATATACCTACACACCTCTTATGCCCCATCATTGCAACCATGTCATTTTTATTTACACAAGATACCTCATTTGAAATGAGCATCCTTAGGCATCCGTTATTGTTTGCACACCTTCGTATATCTACCACTTCTCATATTTCATTACACTCATTTTCTCTTTCATGTTATTTGCATTACACTTGGTTTCTAAATTCTCACCTTTCCTCTTGTGCACACCCAATCATCTACCCCTATGAAAAACCAAGTTACCATTGTATTCGTACCTCACCTCACCACTCACCTCAACTCTCCATAGGTCACTCTCTACACATCTCTCACTCATCACCCGGACTCACTCGCCACCTAATTCTCCTTGGCCTAACCTCTCAACTCACCTCAACCCCTACCCACCTCGACTCGGACAATTCACTACGGTGACTCACTCGCCTTATGAAATATCCCTTGGGGATAATCTTGAAATTTGAAAAAAAATTAATAAAACTTTGCAAAGAAATGATAATCAAATTTTGAAATGAACCAACTAGGGAGTGAACTAAAATTTATAGATATCTTGCAAAATACTTTCCAAAATCACACGAAATTTTATAGAGAGCTTGCTAAGGTGAAAAAAAATACTAAAAATATATTTTTGATTTTTTTGAGTACTATATAACTGCCAATAATTTTCAAAAATCCCTAAACTGTTGAAAAACTTCAAAAATTCATAACTATGTGAATACAACTAATAAAAATCTGATTTTCTAGAAATAACATCTACTAAATATATAGAAATGATCCCAACCTCTAGATATGAAAATGGACACCTAGAAACCCTAAAAACACTGTTGCAAATCAGGAATTAAGTAGATAAAACCCTAGAAAATAGTTGTTCCAAATCTGAACTGAAACCCTTGATGAAGAAGGGTTGTCCTCTTACTCTGAAATTGAATCTCTGATCACTCTCTAGATCTGATCCAAAAATCTAAATAAAGCTCCAAAATAGAAAACTAGGGAGGATCTTTCACCATTAAAGAGTGCTCTACTAGCTAGGTGTGGATCTTTCACCACCGAAGCTAGGGTTCTTGTGGGATCTTACTCCACAAGTAAAGAAAGTACAAATAGTAGTTGCTCCAATATCAAAATAGGTGAGTGTATGAATACATGTCTATTCTCCCCCAAGCGCTTCCTTTTATATGATACAACAAAAGGCCCAAAAGAACCCTAATCACCCCCTTGGGTCTTTTCTTTAATTAATTAAAATAACTTAAGTCACTTTATTCCCCACATGCCAAAAAGTCCCCTTAAGTGACCCCAACGAAGAATTAGAACATAAAGTACCATATATTCACCCATCACTTAAGTCATCGACTAAATATAACATAAAGTACCTTAGGGGAGCATCTCACAACCTTATTTCACTTAAGTCACATCAAAGTACATGTCCAACTCCAAAACATAACATATAAGTGAAATGAAGGTACAAACCACACCCAATAACCATCAACGTCACTAGCCCCTTGGGCATAACCAAGGCTAAGATGAATAAAAAGCATCTTACGCCATTTACTTGGAAATGGGGACATTACACCTTATCTCCCACTTAAATATCCAATCCCCTACACACTACCCCACCCCAAAGTGACTCACCTAAGTGACTCACCCAAGCCCCCACACCAAATTCATCGTGCTCACCATCTCGCCCTTCCCTTCCTCCCTTCCCTACTCCTCGCATACCTCATATTCATGTCGAATCTCTATAGTGACTCGGCCCCGATTTTGCCTTACCTCACCCAAATCCCTCACATTCATCTTCCTTGACCGAATCCTCCTGCCAAACCTCCCTCTTATAACTTAGTGAGTCACACTCATAACTCACCTTACATTCATCGCATAGTTTGTACCCTCCTGGTTCACCTTCTTGCCCCGCGCCCAAACTAACCTACCCCAACCTTATCTTACCACTCGCTGCATAGACACGAGTCACTCGACCGAATCACCCCTATGACTTGGCCCTTCCCTCAATGATCCCTCATTGTACTACCCGACCCCAAACTCATGAGTCACTTTTACGATTCGCCATCCGCCCAACCCATCCCAATTGAGCTCGTGCTACCCTGGAAAGTCACCCTCGTGAATCATTGCACAAATCACTCCCTAAATCACCCCTACTACTAAACCTACCTAACCCACCTCACTTGGTGATTCACTCTTGTGACTCACCCTAAACTTGCGCTCTCTCCCCAACCCACATTCTCTTTTTGCTGCCAACTCTCCAACTCACCTCGACACCCGCCTATTCCTTTTTCTATCACATCTCTCGTCTCTCCCTACCATATGCCTTAACTACCCATCCCACTTCCCCATGCCGACTTATCCCCTCCTTTAGCTTGGTGAGTCGCATGCTTGAATCACCTTCTTACCTCACCACTTTCCCTCAACTCTCCTTCCTTCACTACAACTCGTAACTTCACTAGAAGTTTTAAACGTGACTCATCTCATCTTTTCCCCTTATGCCTACCCACCTCAACACTCACCCACCTTGTGACACCCTACCGACCTGATCCTCGTGCCCTAACCCTACCTAACTCGTCAATTTCTTGACCCCCACCTTACCCTCATCTTACCCTTCTAACTAGTTCACCCGAACTCGCCCACTCTTCACCAACCCTAGCCCACTCCACCGAGTCACACTCGTGACTCAAGTACCCATCTCCCCATGTTTTCTCATCCCATACCCTCCCCTTCACCACTCAACCATGTCTTGCTCATCCTCACTTGCTTCTTTCCTCGACTCTCCCATAACCCTCCTCTTCCCTAATCTACCTCGTTACTGGTGACTCTCTCGACTCACCAATCCTTAACTCCCTACCTCGAGAGTCACCTAAATGAGTTGTTGAGCCCCTAACTTAGCCACGCCGAACCCAACTCCCTTCCCACCCATCCCGAGCCCCACCTCCCTTCACCACCCTAGCCGAAGTCACTCATGCGACTCATCCATCCTACCAAACTCATTCACTTCCGCCCCCGAGTCACCCATGCAACTCGGAACTTTTCTCACCCTCACTCACCTAGTCATCTCACCATGCCCACTCACCTCTCAACCCACCCAACTCCTGCGCCACTCACCTAACACATCACTTAGCTCACCCATCTTTTTGCATCGATCACATAGTATGTCATTTGTCGCACCCATCTCGCTCTACTAGCTTTTCTCAACTCGTTGTTAACCCAACTCTACCTTTTTTTCACAACTCTCAAAGTCTGTTCACACACCCCTATCACGTCCTCTAAATCAAATTTTACATACCCATCATCAATTTTACATATGCACATGTTTGGGGCAACATTGTCTTAGTTTCCATTCATCCATCCTTTGTCAAGGTTAATTATATCTCATCTTTAATTACCACTAGAATGTTCTTTGGGTGCCTTGAAATACCTATTTCAATGATTTTAATGTTTGGCAATGAGCCAAAGTTTTGGTGCATAGGAAAAACATAAGAATCATTCAAGTTGTTCCCTGTAGAGACAACATAATTAACTTTCATATTTTCCTTTATTTTACACAATTGGAGGAAGTTTGGGGTAGGTCTGGAATAGAAGAACAATTCACATTATGTCTTCGAACATTTGGTTTAACCGATTATATAAGGGCTCAAGAAGTCATGGAATTTCTTAAATGGTTGAATGATTCCAATTGTTCATTAGGAATCCACTTTATCCGATTAACTAATTTGAAATGTCTTAAGCGGTGATTTGGTGCCTAAATGAAAGTGATGAAGCGGTGAAATAGAGGGAAAATAGAACTATTTGGGGAGTTCTTAATAAGTCTTAATTATCCAAGATAAATGTTTATTGCTCCAATGGTTAGATAAGGTGGGTCGACAAAGAACATAAGGAACCCAAAAACTTTTCCATTGGTGTCATAACTTGTTGATTTCACCGATTTGCAAGTAGAATTCGGCCTAAGCGATAAAGTAGGGAACAAGTGGAACATAGGAACTATTCCACGTGTTCCTCAATTGTCGATTTCTCCCAGATTTATCCAATTTTGTAAAATTGACAAACTGCTTTTGGATTGTAAAGCCTAGCAAAGGGGGAAACGATCACGGAACAAGAAGGTTTTCCCATGACTTGTAAAAATTTTGATATTTTACAAATAAGATGACAGCATAATGAATTCACATGGTGACTGTAGTTCTTCCACTTGCATAACATCTTCTAGTGCCTTCATTCCCTTAACAGATGTACAAGCATATACACAACTTCGCAAAGTATTAGATGTAAAACATGGAGACTCCTTAGTCTCTCCAAGTTCTCGTTATAACAACTCTTCTCTTTTCATCATCCAATCTAACTTATATATAGTTGTGCCTTCATTTTCCTCAGTATTTTGTGTTTTTCCCAATATTAAGTCAAATGCTAATTCCTCATGTTGCATTATATACTCTCCTTTTTTCTTGTTTTCTCGTATGCTTTGTGCATCCATAAGTATCTTATTTTCTACTTCTCTTATGGGTTCACTATTCAGCACATGATTATCCTCCCCATGCATTCCTTTCTTAGATCTCTTTTAAAATTCTTCTTCTCCACTTAACCATTGCCACATACCTTTAAGAGACTTAATCAACTATACATGCTCCATTTCACCATCTTTGTTTTCTTCTTCATAACTAGTTACTTGTTTGATGTTTTCATAAGCTTGGCCTTGGTGTATTTTCTCTCCTTCTTCACGAACCCTCTACCATAGTTTCTTAACTATCCTTAGTTTGCTCTCTATCACACCATACAACCTTGTATATGCTTTTCCCTTTGATAACCCTAATTCATGCATACCTTAATTCATGCATGGTTTTTGTGGAGATCTTTATTTATCTTCAAAATCATCATGTTTATGGTTTTTATCTCCCCTTGAGACTCTCAATCATTCACTTCCTCTTAACTCGATTTTACCTTCTTATTAGGCATTAATACATGACTATCTTCTTCTTTCTTTACCTACTTCAATAACTCTTTATCATCCATCATTATCACTATAAAACTATTGTCAACTTCTTCACTATTGTTCCTTAATGGTGCCAATGTGTGCCTCTTACCATCTTTCTCCAAGGTGTAAGTATTAGCTCTCCCATCATGTATTGTTTTCTTATCATATTGCCAAGGTCTACCAAGTAATACACGGCAAACATTCTTGGGCTTAATGTCACACATAACCTTGTCCTTATAGTTCTCAATCTAAAATACAACTTGGCATTGCTCATTAACTAATACTTGATGCCTTTTTTACAACCAAGAAATATTATAAGGAGTGGTATGTGTTTGTCTATGAAATCCTAGCTTCTCAACCATATCTAATGAAATAAAATTATGTGTACTTCCACTATCAATAACAATTTTAGTAACTTACCTTTGGATTTTCACATGGTCTTGAACAAGTTTCTTCTTTGAGTTGGTTCCTTCACTTCCTTGATTGATTTCAGAAACAATCTCTTCATCAATAATGATTCTCCTTCTTCTAGTTCTTCTAGATGTTATGGTGATTTAACACTTTATTCCTTATCAACATGAACTACCTAATTTCTAGCCTCACTCTTTTGTCCTTTAGACACTCAAAATATTTATGTCCTACATATTTTTACACTTAAAACATCTGCCCCAAAATTATCTACCTATTCCTATTCCAAATTTGGTTCTTCCTCTAAAATATTGATTGCCTCTTATGGTGTTATACCCTTGAGAAATATTGCTAGCTTCTTCCTCATTACTCTGCTATTGATTTCTTCCACTCTATTTTCCCCTACCTCTAACATTTTTTCCTCTACCTCTAGAGTATTTTGCATGCCTTCTATTTAGCTTCTCTTCCACTTTAAGGGATTCTTGGTAAGCTTACTCCATTGATCTCCAAGTTAGAAAATTGATTTCATAATGTTTTTTAGCATGAATCCATTCAAGTACCTAGCCACCTTATTTGCATCCTCCTCTATATGACCATATCTAATTGAAATATTGTAACAACTTTATATATAGTCCTTCACATTCCATTTATTTTTTCTTCAAGTTTTGTACTCTCTTAAGCAAATTGGTCTAATAATATTTGATCTTTTGTTTTCCTTGGATATCTCTCTCGACTTGAACATGATCCCACTAAATGGATGTATCGTCCCTTCAACTTGGTGCAAGAAAAATTCACCTTCTTATTATAATATATGTCTTCAAAGTCAAAATATTTCTTCATTTCAACGAACCAATAAATCAACTCTTCATCATTCAAACTACTTAAATACACTAGCACTTCCAACTTTGGCTTGTCTCCTACTCCAATTACTACTTTCAAATTCCTCTTCTCTATTCTTTATTTTCACACTCTTTCTTATACTTCAGGCTTTGGTTCTTCTCTATCATTGAAATCCTCTAATGGAACCCCCCTTCTTTGAGCATTTTCCACTACTTCTAACCCTCTCACCCCTTCATCTAATGTAAAGATCTTCATCCTACCTTTGTTGCTCCTACTATGAATCCCACTCTATAAGCCATAATTTCTTCTTTTTTGTCTCTTGTAAGATTATGTTTCACAAATTGCCTTATGGAGCTAATAAACAAACCTTTTTCTATTTTCAAGATCTCAAACCTGATGTTTTGATACAAATATGATGTAGAAGTACTTATTTGATGTGTCTAAATAATGGTAATTGTATATAGTTAATCCCTCATATATAATAATATATTATGTTAAGTATCTCAATTTGATGGTATATGCATACTTGGTTAAAAACTCTTTAAGCTTGAACAAGAAAATGGGGATATTAACAAGTTTTAAGGGTGTAATGTTTGCTAATTTGTCGAGTGGTTATCACTAATAAGTTAAAATACTAAGATTGGTAGTTGTTTAGGATTCTTAACCACTCTAAAAGACTCATTGGAGTTATTCCTGGTTGGAGTTATTCCTCCTTCCTTGGATTCAGAAAAGGACATTCAAAGTCACCCTTAATGAATGAATCCTAAGATAACAACAAAGTTCAAACAAGGTTATAGTCATATAAGGAATTTCAAGACAAAGGATACATAAAATTATGGAAGAAGCCTTTTTAACCTCTCTTGATATGTCTATATAGTATTTTTCTTAAGATACTAATGTGAATTTAACGATTATATTTTGAATTTCAATACCTTATACCCGATAGTGTTGTACATGAACACATAACCTTGAGTAAAGGTTTGCCATACCCGAGATAAAGGAGATGGGATTTGGTGTCCCTAGATTTCACCTTGAAATTTTAGACCCCCCATATTGAAAAAAATTTCATACTTTTAAAATAACGGGTCTTTTTGTGTTTTTATTGCCAGAAGATGCCTGTATTGCATTAAGATATTCTCAGTGAATCATATGAGCCAATTTTGACAAATACCTGAATGTCAAACTCGTTTTATCATTTCACCAAGTTTTATCTACGGGAAAATTATATTTAATTATTTAAAGCCTCGTTTGAAGTAAATTGCACTCTAGTTTAACCCTGTTGAATTTTTGCATGTCAATATTCACATATACCAGTGGGGTTTTCACTAGGAATGGATCTTGAGCTTTATTTGTGACTTTTGGCAACATTTTTCATTTTTATTATTTTTTCTGTGTTTTTCTCTATGAAACTCCCCTAGGTCAATTCCTTCACCAGTACAGTCTGTTTTCTTGCCTGGAGTATCTGGATATCATCTACGTCTGCCATGCCAGAAGGAATCACTTTAGATTTCAACTTCTCTTTAAAAAGATGAAGTTGTGCACAAAAATCCTCTCCCAGACAAGTCACATTTTTGGGAATGGATGGATTTAAGCTACAGTGGGATTTTTGGTCACAACAGTCAGGTGGGATTTTTTTACCTACCTTGCAGGGTACTTTTTTCCCATGAAGGCAAAGTCACTTAAGTTATGATGGGAAAATTAGAGGCAACAAGCAAGTGGGAATTTCTTACCTGCCTTACAGGGTGAAAATTTCCATTATGAGATAAAAAAAAATCACTTAAAGCACCGGCGGAATTTCTTACCTACCTGGCAGGGTAAAAATTCTCATTATGAAAGTCAAATCACTTAAGTGGAAGAAGGGATTTTTAGAGCTGCAGTGCAGGGTGAAAATTCCCATTAGAAGTTGACTTCTTATTTTTAGAATTCACCCTTGCCAAAAAGTGCGACCCACCTTGGGTGATTAACAATGCATTTAATAATATTTATTAATGTTTATTCACCCAATTTTGGCGCCATAAATAGAAGGAAATTCAATGCATGAAGACAAACCAAAGAGAACTCAAAGGTAGCATGCTAAAAATAAATTAAATTTATTTATTTAATGGTGTTAGAGTAGTTATTTACCTTATCTCATGTTCACCTAGGTACTTTATTTACCTTTATTGTATTTATCCTCACCCACTTATGTGTGTGGATATTTCTTTTATCTTATTTAGATATTAAGAGATATTATCTAGTTTTCGGGTATAGTTCTTTCCTTGATCCATGGTATTGACTAGTTCTTTCCTTGATCTATGGTATTGACTAGATCCTTGATGTCTAGTTCTCTCCTAAATCTAAGGTCTTGACTAGTTATTTCCTTAGATTTATGGCTTGATCTACGACCTTGACCGTGGTTCTTAGATTGTTATTCCTTGCCTTTTAAAGCAAGGCCCATTCTCAATGTATTGCATTGAGTTCCATAATAATATATAATATTGTTGCTCATTTGTTTGAAAAGGTTTTATGTAAAGCTATTCTGGCGAATTGCTTTCATCTTATTGATCGTGGTGTTTGAT
Source organism: Taxus wallichiana var. yunnanensis (assembly GCA_018340775.1). Classification (NCBI taxonomy): domain Eukaryota; kingdom Viridiplantae; phylum Streptophyta; class Pinopsida; order Cupressales; family Taxaceae; genus Taxus; species Taxus wallichiana. The sequence goes on from CM031239.1 coordinate 814,864,425, forward strand.
TAGCATCTGTGTTCTTGGCTTGGTACGATCTAGTTATCGTTCCTTTCATGGTATCAAAGCTGGAAATTGTTGTTGACATCCGTCTCAGTAAGTTTTATTTTGGGATTTGGTCGTATTTTGCATGCATTTTTATGTAAAATGGAGGCTTCCATTGATCTCGGTAGGTGGGGAAACCCTAAGATCGATTGTAAACTCAACCATTTCTAGAGGTAGTCATTTTTTTGGTTTTTTTGCATTGTTGTAGGGAAGCACACCGATTTGCCTCGGGATCATACCATAAAAAAATGTGGGATTCTGTTTTGGGTCTTTTGGATATCTTGAGATCTACACGCGTAGGAATATCCTTAGCCCTTGGTCATATGAGGGCTTAAAGATTGTGATTCCTACTAGTAGGTGCTTAACTTCAGTCCCCTTTATTTTTATTTGTGCGGTGAAAGGCAACAACAATATTAAAAACCTTGTAACTTTTGATCGGCAACTCGGTTTTGAGTGCCGTTTTTTGAAAAGTGATTGTTTTTTCATGCTCTTTCCATTAGAGGTATTTATTTTGAGACTTGCACTATAAATATAAAGTGCCAAATATGGAGGAGTGTTGTAATTAATTGTGGACACAATTTCATTTGAGCCCAACATTCTAAACTTTTGGGAGTTGCATTTTGTATCTATCATGGATTCTCGAGAATGATATGCTTTTCTCTTAAGTATGTGAACTTCAAGAGGATATAAAATTTTTGGAAGAAAATAGATCGCTCAAGAAGCGAAATTCTCTTCTACAAGTCACTCATTCATGATAAGGATACAATAATACACTTCCTGCAGAACAAACTTGTTAGCCTACAACATCACCATCATATTGTGGACAACCATATCAATGCTCCTAGTCCACTTACAGCTATTGCTCCTGAACCCACTGACATTGATCTATCAGTCTTTGAGTCTATTCCTACTCTTGATGCTCATACACCTATGAAGCTTGTTATTACATGCTCTTCCACATCTGTGCCTATTACAGTACCACATGTTGTGTATCCTACTTCTACTCAACTGCATGGCCTTTTTGAGAAGCATACCACTGCATTCAAATCTTGCATGCTCCATTCTATGGGTCTCACTAGCAGAGTCATTGGCAGACATTCACAGGGTATTATTTCCTCTATTCCACATGTTAAGTGGAATTCTCGTCATGACATTGGTTTTCGAGCAGATACTTCATTGGGATCACACATTAACAAAACTCCTTTTTTGTTCACTCGACTCTTTCTGAGGATCATGAGAAACACATGAGTTCTACACCTTCACTCAGGATTGAGAAACCTAAGGTTTCAATTATCAGAAACATGATCAACCTAACACACATTTTTTTCTTTTGCATGCACCCATTGTGCATTTTGCACCAAGTCATATGTAGGCATCTTCTTCATCCATCCGTGTTGATTTGGGGTGGATATCTGATCACTCATGGTGGTGACATAGGCATTCATTGAGAGGACTCTACAGGCATGGCTCCTCCACCATTAGGCCTCTTGCTCCACTTTCTATACCTTATGCATTGTGATGCTTCTTGTTTTGAGCATTTTTCTTTAGTAGGTGTAGTGTATCTCTCTTGTTTGTTGAGAGATTTTGTATCTATATTTTTGACACTTTTGGCATGTTGATAGTCTCTCTTATGGGGAGCTATTCTAGTGGAGCCCAGTGTTAGTTTGTCAGTGTTTGAGTAGTTGTTTTGACAACTCATACAGATTTGTAGTGTCACTCCACCCATTTAGTAGTATGGGAGGGTGTGGTGTTGATCTTGCTTCTTTGGGTTTCGTGTCCTTGCCTTGTTACCTTGGCTTTTCTTGGATCGTGACACTCTGGAGTTTGTGTCCTTGCCTTATTGCTTTGGTTATTGTTCTTGGATCGTGGCACACCTATTTGCAGCAGTTGATCGAATTATGTTTGGTGTTTTTTTTTCACTTTCGACATCACTCCATTGACAGTCTCCTTGTATGGAGCTATTCTGGTGAAACCCAGTGTCAATTGTTTTTTATTTTTGTGATCAAGCAGTGGATTCAGACCATAGTGCACACCAAAATTCTTCATCATTGTACGAGTTTTTGAGCCGAGATTCTTGGGATGCCTTGGAGTGGGTCTTTACTCTCTTTGATTTGTTGTTACTGAGTTTTGGGTACCTTGCGGTGTCCCTTTTTCCCGCTTATTATACATGAGCACCTCATCAAGCCTAGTTGTCGGGACTCATACTGTGGACATGCCACATCTATTTTTACCCCTAGCTTCACTTGAGGGGGTGTTAGAGTAGGTATTTACCTTAGCTCATGTTCACCTAGGTACTTTATTTACCTTTATTGTATTTATCCTCACCCACTTATGTGTGTGGATATTTCTTTTATCTTATTTAGATATTAGGAGCTAGTATCTATTTGTCGGTATAGTTCTTTCCTTGATCCATGGTATTGACTAGTTCTTTCTTTGATCTATGGTATTGACTAGATCCTTGATGTATAGTTCTCTCCTAAATCTATGGTCTTGACTAGTTATTTGATGACTAGTTATTTCCTTGATTTATGGCTTGATCTACGACCTTGACTAGTTCTTAGATTGTTATTCCTTGTCTATTTAAGCAAGGCCCATTCTCAATGTATTGCATTGAGTTCCAAAATAATATATGATATTGTTGCTCATTTTTTTGCAAAGGTTTTATGTAAAGCTATTCTGGTGAATTGCTTTCATCTTATTGATTGTGGTGTTTGATTAGCATATGTGTTCTTGGCTTGGTACGATCTGGTTATCGCTCTTTCAAATGGCATCCATGAGCATGCAAATTTGGGTGCCCAAGTTGGAGGAATAAACATGTTTGTTTATTAATTAATTGCCAGGAATAGCATGGACAATTATTAGAAATAGAATGTTGAGGGTTATATAAGCATGGGCTGCCATAAGTGAAGGTGTAATTAATTCTTTTTGCAAAGGATTGCAGCCCGGATAGTTTTGGCGCCCAAGGAAGGAGGATTTTTGCATTGAAGTTTATTTTCCACTATTGGGAAGCTTCAAAGTTTGGCGCCTAGGATTGGAAGAGCTTGTTTTATGCCTTGTTAATTATCTGCATGTTGGTATGAGTGCCCAGGTGAAGTTGAAAATATTTATGCTTGTTTTACATACAAGCAAAGCCTCAAATTTTAGGGCAGCGGGCTTAATATGCAAATTTTTGTGATAAAAATCAAGTGTTCATGCTCTGGAATCCGTCTTTGTCTAAATTAATTGTAGGTATTCATTACAGGTGCTCATATAAGTGAAAGAGAGTGCAAATCAATGTCAGGTACATTGAATATGTCCTCCAATCTCAAGAAATTGCCAGATCTGCACCAATTGCAAAGAATTCTTGGCATAATTAAAAGAAAAAGAGTTGCTCAAACAAAGATTGCTCCAGCCATGGCAAAGTAGGATGAAAGGGTAGGCTCTGTGGAATCATGCATAGCTTCCAGATTTGCTGAAGTCAATAGGCCCAGATCCAAGCCCAAATCCAAATCTCATAATTGCAAAGGCTTTTGGCAAAAATTCATCCTCTTGTTTCTATGCAGCCCATGAAGAAGTCAGTGCATGGAGAATTCCTTCCAGGATCTTGTGCATGTGCTCCCAATCTTCCAATTGAAGCCTTCATTGAATTTGCATTCACTTAGAGTGCTTTCCAGAATTTTTAATTGCTCATATGCAATTAAAAATAAAAATGATGAGTTATTTACGGCAAACATTGCATTAATGCATGTACTGAAGAAGAACTACAAAAGCTTCAAGGATAAGAGGAAGACAAGTCAAAGGAAATACCCACAAGCAAATCATAGTCACTTGCTTCCGGATCCAACCGCTTCGGATCCATCTACATAATCTAGATCCATTTTGGTGAGAATCAAAGGCAAAAGAATCAATCAGATGCAAAATATGAAAAAGAACAAGACTCGCATTTTCCTCTTTCTTCTTTTTTCCTTATTTTCTTCGAAAAAAAGTAATTAAGCGATCAATTAAATTATAAAACTTAAGTGATTGGTTTAAACATCGTCATTACTTGAAGAAGTCAACTACTTGGAAATAGTTGGCGTAGACATGTAAAATAGAAGGTTATATCTTCAGTTGCAAATCATGCATGTCATGCAAAGAGAAATTCCAGGAGGGAGATTGTCAGTTGTTTCCTTGACAACTTCCACATGTGCCAGTTCACTAAAAGCTTCCTATTTGTAATTTCCCCTCTACATGCTATAAGTAGAGGAAGAAACTTCATGTTAAGGATCAGAATTTGTAAGAAGCATTCTTGTGTTCCAGACTTTGTGTTGAAACCCATGATAGCTATTTGAAGCAAAAGAATAAAAAGGAGCAGATTTCTTGAGAACTTTGTGTCACGATGCATTTTGTTTCTAACTTTTTGTCTTAGATCTACTTATAAACTTTGTGTTATTTTAGATCTAGATATGAATGTTTCCTTTTCTTATAATTATGTGTGTTACTATCTATTTGTTTTGTCTATGTGCATGCAATCAACTCTGTAATTTATTGATTGGGTTGCACATCTTCTCTATTTCTTTCTTATTGTTTATATTATTTCCTTCTTCATCGATATTTCCTTTCTTTAATAAATGCTACTTGCTGCAAAAGTATAGCTATATAGTTCATGAGTTGCATGGTTAAAGGAATACCCCATATAGATACTAGCATATTTAATTGACAAATCTTACATGTGAGCCTCACTGTAAATGAGGAGATTTATCTCATGATTACCTAGGTTTTCAAAGTGATGCGAAAAATCTGCCAATGAGTTTTGGTGTCTCTTTTAAGGAACAACTATCTTTGCAAATAAAATCTTATCTCTCTCGGATCATAAAGTGTTTTCCCATTCAACTCTCAACCTGGTTGAATGTCCTTTCACCCGATTTGTGAAGGCACAAGGAAGAACTGATCATTTCTACAGATTGCAAGAGCAATTCAATTTCAATCATCCTCCTCAAGTTAGAAGCCGCAGATCTAGTCTCTCACCAGGAAGAAGAGTACACATCCATCTAGATCTGGATCGTCTTCAGCATAATCCGGCAGCTAGAATTATCCATCAAGTCTACTCTCGTAGAAGACGTGCCCCATTCATCATGCAGAATCAAAATCAAAACTAGATAGTACATGTTCCATGGGGAGCAGCTTTTGGGCCACTGAACTTGACTTCACCTATACATGATCTACCTAAAGGGTCCAAAAAAAATTTTCCTAAATTATTTGGAGACGGAAAGCAAAATCCAGATGACCACTTGTTTACATTATTCATCTTGTGACATGCTTGCAGTGGAGCATGAAGATGTCTCTGTCATACTTTTCATCGAGACTCTACATGACTTAGCTGGCGAATGGTTCTACCGGCTAGCTCTTGGCACCATAACCAACTGGGCTATCATGAGATATGCATTCCTGAAAAGATTCAAACTAGCTGAAGATTCCAGTACCTTGATAACTCAACTCACTCAGTTGAAGAAGGAGCCACATGAGCACATGCGGGATTTTATTGCAAAATTCCAAAGATTACAAAATTTCAGCTTCTGCTTCTCTAAATGATGAGAATCAAAAGGTATTCTTCATCAATGCTTTACTTCCTGAAGTAAGCTATCAATTGCGAAGAGCACATCCTATTGATTTGTTAGCAACTCAAAACATGGCGGTTGAGATTGAAGACAACCTCATCATGGCTAGAAAGATAAAACACAACACTTCTAGAGCTGAAAGTTCATCCAATGCTACTACTTCCGATTCATTATTGCAAAAATTAGCAAATGAGATGTTGCAGATGAAGAAACAAATGGCTCAAATGGCTCAAGGCAACAACACTGCCCTTGCTCGAATTTCAACAACAACCGAACCGCATTGTTGGTACCCAAAGATTAACAATTGAAGCTGCTCCCAGAAACAACGTGGAGATGAATGAAGAAGACCAGGAAGTTGACGCTGATCAACTTGAGAATGATGATTTTGTATGTCCTGCTGGCGACTCCAACATTAATTACCTTAACTACAAATTTGAACATGACTATGAGGAGCTTCTTGAAGACGATCATGGTCATGCATATGCAGTATTTACACAATCACAAACTTGCCAAGTTGAGGCGTTAGCCGATGAACAAAGAAGGGGCAACCCTTTACCTTCTTCTTTAGCTCCCAGAAATAAGAATGTGAATTCTTCATCTCAACCATAGATTGCAGCTCAGGTATTTGAATCTATACCTTCGTTTGACATTATTGATCATGTCAAGAAAACCATAGTTCAAATGTCAGAAGTTGAATACCTGAGAGCCTTTCCTGAGCAGTTAAATAGGCTAGCCAAATATGTACAATCACCAAGACAATCCAATACATCAAAATTCCTTTTGCCTAAGCCCAAGGATACTCCTCCCCAGAACAACACTACAATTGTTAAATCCTCACCATCTTCTAAAAGAGTGGAACCATTCTATGTTTCCCTATTGCTTAATGGTTTCAAGTTAAGCAATTACATTCTAAATTCGGGTGCTTCTGATAATGTCATGCCAGCTAAAGTTACAGATGCTCTTGGGATTACCTTGACAAAGACCATACAAAGGTGTTATTCCATGGAGAGACAAGTCCCTCTAATCAGACAAATCAAAGATGTGCAACTTGTTATGGTGGATTTTCCTGAGAAGAGATTAAAGATGACAATCTTAGTTGCAGATATTCTGATCTCTTGCAGATGTTATCGAATAGAAACTTCTCCAAAGAGCTAGGAGGAGAAGTAAAGATGGATTGGTCCTGTGCTCATATTCCTATCAAAGGAATTAATCAAAATCTAGAGCTGAAAAATAAGTCCAAGTACACAGTGACAAAATTTGAGGATCCTAGATCTCATATTCTTTTTCAAGAATCTGACCATGGAGTCTATTTCTTGGAAGTAGATAAAAGCATTCCAGAGCTAGAAATTTAACCAGAGCTAAAACTAGAAGGAGCTGAAAAATTTTGGACTCTAGAGTTTAAAGGCACATGTTGTTCTTTTGGATCAGGAGTCGGCATTCTACTAATATCTCCAGATCATGAGATATTCCCATACTCCCACAAGCTGATGTTTGAGAACACCAATAATACGGCGGAGTATGAAGCATTGCTTCTAGGAATGGAAGCAAGCTAAAAAGAAAGGAGTAAGACTCCTCAAAGCCCAAGGAGATGTTGAACTTCTAGTAAAGCAAGTTCGAGGGAAAAATCAAGTCAAAAGAGATGAGCTGAAGCATTACAGAGATAAAGTGCTTTCTGCCACACTGATTTTGTAGCCTTCTCTATCGACTTTATTCCAACCAATCAGAACTCCAAGGCAGATTATTTGGTATTCATAGTTGTACTATTGAATCCAAATAGACCACTGTCCATATTCAGACAAGTAAGATATAAAGTGGAGATGGTCTACTACCCTAAAGTCCCTGATAATTTTGAATAGTGACAGACTTTCAACGATGACAAACAAACATTTGCATGTTTGAAACAAGACATCTTTGGTAGAGTGTATGTTGAAGGGAGTAAATCACCACCATGAAAAACATTCACGAGAAAAAAATGATCTAGGTTTTAATGATAGTAGTGGAGTAATCCAACCAAAAGGTAACAAAATCCCCAAGGGTTTGTTTTCCTTAGTGGAGACTTTCAACAAGCATGATCGATGACAAGAATAAGAACAAATAATATGGTGATAGTTCTTCCTCGAAAGCAATCGTAAAATCTAGGAACGGAGAAAGTGATGCGACTTACTCATCACCAAGAGAAGAAAGGACAAGTCATCACAAAATGAAGTTGATGAGGACTTGCCCAAAGTATTTGACAAGAAGGCTAAAGAAAGGAAGTTCAAGATCGGAGACTGGGTACTTTGGTGGGACATGAGACATGAACCAAGGGCATGCATGACAAATCTGATTCAATCTGAAAGGTCCCTTCATGATCAAGAGAGCTTCCGAAATGCATACTTTTTTCCTTGCCTACCGGGATGGGATTGAGTTACCATTTCCTTTCAACATGCAACATCTGAAGCTTTATTAAGGACTAAGATACAGGGTAAAACTTGTATGTATATAAATAAAACTTTGTCTTTTATTCTTTGTTTTTCTGTGTTGTGTTGTTTTTGTTTGCCTGACCCCGAACCCAATAGACAAGACACGAAACCAGAGATGTTGGGATCTCACCTTCACTTCTTTCATTTTGATAGAAGTAAAGATGTCCATAGACAGAGCCAACTGGTGTCCCCAGATTTCACCCTGAAATTTGAGACTACCCCATATTGAAAAAAATTGTACTTTTAAAATAATGGGTTTTTTTGTTTTTATTGCTAGAAGATGCATGTATTGCGTTAAGATATTCCTAGTGAATCATATGATCCAATTTTGACAAATACCCAGATGTTGAAACTTGTTTTATCCTTTCACCAAGTTTTGTCTGTGGGAAAATTATATTTAATTATTTAAAGCCCCGTTTGAAGTAAATTGCACTCTGGTTTAACCTTGTTGAAGTTTTGCATGTCAATATTCACATATACCAGTAGGGTTTTCACCAGGAATGGATCCTGGGCTTTGTCTGTGACTTCTGGCAACATTTTTGTTTTTATTATTTTTCTGTGTTTTCTCTGTGAAATTCCCCTAGGTCAATTCCTTCACTAATACAATCTGTTTTCTTGCATGGAGTATCTGGAGATCATCTACGCCGCCATTCCAGAAAGAATCATCTTTAGGAATCAACTTCTCTTTAAAAAGATGAAGTCGTGTACAAAAATCCTCTCCCAGGACAAGTCACATTTTTGGGAATGGATGGATTTAAGTTGCAGTGGGATTTTTGGTCGCAACAGGGTGGGATTTTTGTACCTGCCTTACAGGGTACTTTTTCCCATGAAGGAAAAGTCACTTAAGTTATGATGGGAAAATTAGAGGCAACAGGTAGGCGGGAATTTCTTACCTACCTTGCAGGGAGGTGAAAATTTATATTATGAGAAAAAGAAAAATCACTTAAAGCACCAGCTGGAATTTCTTACCCGCCTTATATGTAAAATTCCCATTATGAAAGTCAAATCACTTAAGTGGAAGAAGGGATTTTTAGAGCTGCAGTACATGGTGAAAATTCCCATCAGAAATTGACTTCTTATTTTTAGAATTCACCCTTGCCAAAAAGTGTGACCCACCTTGGGTGAATAACAATGCATTTAATAATATTTATTAATGTTTATTCACCCAATTTTGGTGCCATAAATAGAAGGAAAGTCAATGCATGAAGACAAGCCAAAGAGAACTGAAGGTAGCATGCTAAAAATAAATTAAATTTATTTATTTAATGGCAGCCATGAGCATGCAAATTTGGGCGCCCAAGTTGGAGGAATAAACATGTTTGTTTATTAATTAATTGCCAGGAATAACATGGAAAATTATTAGAAATAGAATGTTGAGGGTTATATAAGCATGGGCTGCCATAAGTGAAGGTGTAATTAATTCTTTTTGCAAAGGATTGCAGCCGGATAGTTTTGGCACCCAAGGAAGGAGGATTTTTGCATTGAAGTTTATTTTCCACTGTTGAGAAGCTTCAAAGTTTGGCGCCTAGGATTGGAAGAGCTTGTTTTATGCTTTGTTAATTATTTGTATGTTGGTATGAGTGCCCAGTTGAAGTTGAAAATATTTATGCTTGCTTTGCATGCAAGCAAAGCCTCAAATTTTAGAGCAGTGGGCTTAATATGCAGATTTTTCTGATAAAAATCAAGTGTTCATGCTCTGGAATCTGTCTTTGTCTGAATTAATTGTAGGTATTCATTACATGCTCATATAAGTGAAAGAGAGTGAAAATAAATGTCAGGTACATTGAATATGTCCTCTTAATCTCAAGAAATTACCATATCTCGCACCAATTACTAAAAGAATTCGGCATAATTAAAAGAAAAAGAGTTGCTCAGACAAAGATTGCTCCATTTATGGCAAAGTAGGATGAAAGGGTAGGCTCTGCAGAATCATGCATAACTTCAAGATTTGTTGAAGTCAGTAGGCCCCATGCATCCAAATCTCATAATTGCTAAGGCTTCTAGCAAAAATTCAACCTCTTGTTTTATATGCAGCCCATGAAGAAGCTAGTGCATGGAGAATTCCTTCCAGGATCTTGTGCATGTGCTCCCAATCTTCCAATTGAAGCCTTCATTGAATTTGCATTCACCTAGAGTGCTTTCCATAATTTTTAATTGCTCATATGCAATTAAAAATAAAAATGATGAGTTATTTATGGCAAACATTGCACTGATGCATGTACTAGAGAAGAACTACAAAAGCTTCAAGGATAAGAAGGAAGATAAGTCAAAGGAAATACTCGCAAGTAAATCATAGTCACTTGCTTCCAGATCCAGCCGCTTCCAGATCCAGTTTGGTGAGAATCAAAGGTAAAAGAATCAATCTTGTAGCAGAATATGAAAAAGAACAAGATTGAACTTTCCTTTCTTCTTCTTTCTCTTATTTTCTTCGAACAAAGTAAATGAGCGATCAATTAAATTATAAAACTTAAGTGATTAGTTTAAAATCCATTACTTGAAGAAGTCAACTACTTAGAAATAGGTGGCGATACATGCAAAATAGAAGGTTCTATCTTTAGTTGCAAATCATGCATGTCATGCAAAGAGGAATTCTAGGAGGGAGATTGCCGCTTTTTTCCTTGACAACTTCCACATGTGTCAGTTCACTAAAAGCTTCATATTTGTAATTTCCCCTCTACATGTTATAAGTAGAGGAAGAACCTTCGTTAAGTATCAGAATTTGTAAGCAGCATTCTTGTGTTTCAAACTTTGTGTTGAAACCCCGATAGCTATTTGAAGCAAAGGACTAGAAAGGAGCAGATTTATGAAGAATTTTGTGTCATGGTGCATTTTGTTTCTAGCTTTTTGTCTCATATATACTTATAAAATTTGTGTTATTTTAGATCTAGATCTGAAAGTTGCCTTTGCTTATAATTTTGTGTGTTAATATCTATTGGTTATGTCTATGTGCATGCAATCAACTTTGTAATCTATTGATTGGGTTGCACATCTTCCCTCTTTCTTTCCTGTGTTTATATTATTTCCTTCTTCATCAAATATTTCCTTTCTTTAACAGCTACAAAATTATACAACTATGGTTCATGAGCTGCATGGTTAAAGTAATACCCCCATATATAATACCCCCATATATATACTGGCATATTTAATTGACAAATATTACATGGGAGCCTCACCGGTAAATGAGGGAGGTTTATCTCATGACTGCCTAGGTTTTCAGCTATATGCAGAAAATCTAGCCAATAGGATTTTGACCGTGAAACTAACCCTTTATGGACTTTCACTTGATCTCGGTACCTTTTCCAACATCACTGTAGACATCTAAAATGTTGACATGATCAATTACGATTAATTTGTCCCGCAAACAACATCATCACTATCCATATAATAATTAATCGGAAATTAATTATTATTACTATTAATCTATTTTATCATATTTACCCTTTATCATCATTTACCCCAACATTTCACCAAGAATCCTTTTAATCCCTCAATATATCCCATCTTATCATTAATCACTTTTATTTCATTATTATATCATATTATCCTATTATAACTCCTATTAACATTTTATAGCAATTTAATATTCCTACATCTCACCTACCACCTACTCTACACAACCCTACACCTAGCCTTTCCATGTAACCTCAGCCCTAATCATCTTTACTAACCTCATCTAATTCTAATCCTAATCACATGCTCCACCTCTAAATCTAAAGGCTTCTATTTCTAGAAGTCTCTCTAACTTTCTCCTTCTATTGAATTTTTAATTCAATGGAAGCTTCTTCCCTCCATGAATTTTGAATTCCATTTCTAGAGTCTTCCACTCTAGAATCCTCTAATCCTCACATGAATTTTCCACCATTGATCTAAATCCAACTTGACATCATCCTAGCCATTGAATCCTCCACCCTTCAATGATAAATTGAACTCTCCTCCTCCATGAGAGATAACTTGGAAATCCATAAAAAAACCTCTGCTCTATTATTCATCCAATCAATCCATTCTATCATCACTCTATCATCCATCTAGTTAAGCTAAATATGAAATATATCGACCTAATCTAAATGTTGTAGCAGTAGTAAATGAATAACAATTAAGTATAATAATGAATATTCAAGTAAATAAGCAATAAATAATGAAACCATAATTACGAAAGAGAGGTTATAAATACTTAGTTGGTTCATGAGTTCTAGAGAATGCACAGAGTTGGAAAAATGGAAAATATGAAGCACGAACATTGCACTGGAACATAGAAAAATACATATCCGAGGAGATAGGATAGGCTAGGGCACTGGAGAGGAACAAAGGTGTCCACAGGAACCCCGGACCTATTTTTGGGTGCCTGGATCTGTAGAAATGCTTAGAAAACCTCCTCTCGAGGTACCACAGGTTTTTTTATTTAGTCACATTTGATCGCACCAAGATCACCGGAGGTTATCAAAACCTACACTGAAATATGTACACAGTAAGACCCTCAAATAGACATCAAATCCTAAAAATAAAGATGCAAAATGAGGGGTTAGACTATCCTCAACTATCACAATGGTGAACTTACGAATGAGTGTTACACTACATCTCAGACCCAATGTAGTTTTTATGTGTGTGTGTGGAATTATGCCCTAGGTTTCTCTTGTGTGTGTCACACTTGGATAGCGAGAAAGTATCTAGATGTAGAATGTAATAAATGTGTGCATGGAATAGAATGAACTTCCCTCCTATGAAGTGTGATGCAGAAAACTAGCCCTTGTGTCCCTTGTGATGGAGCTATATGGATGCAACCTTAGGTGGTGATAGATAGTGCTTAGTGTTTGGTCCCTTACTATGATCACATAAATTTATATTTATATGATTCCCTTGCTTGAATTTTATAATTAACCCCGAAAAGGCCGAATACCAAAAAGATAAGATGCTCAAATGAATAGAAAGGACCCAAAAAGTGAGAGTAAAGTATAAAGGGCATGGGAGCTCCCATAGGGATGATGACGCTTAGTCTTTGGCATCCTCGTTATGCACTACTATCCAGGATGACAAATTAAGAGAGAGTAGAAAGGCAGACCGAGCAAGTAAGGGTATAAGACCAAAAGTAACAATAAAAAGCTAAGTAAGGCGGCCAAATACATGGGTTGATTAGTAATTTTATTTCTTAGAAATTATATGAATATTAGATTGCAATCCGGACTAGATAATTACCCAAAGTGCATGATTGTGTGTCTACATTTTTCCCCACTTTATGTTGGTGAGTGGAAAGCTCGGTAACATAAAGTAAATGAAATGTGTACCGATAACCATGTAGATTGATGTAGAAAGCATACTTGAGGACTAGAAAAAGTGTAGAATGATAAAAATGTGAAGATTGGATGCTAAGGAGGAAAAATTCTAAAAGTGATGATGAAAATGAACCTAGGGTGGAAACGCATGTGTAGATGTCAGGATGTACCTGTTGTTGGTGTTGGTGTGTGTAGACACTAAATCATGCACTTTATACATTATTTAGTCCCGGTCTCATACTACTATTCATATGGTTTTTGAGTGAAGAAAGTACTAATTAACCCCTATCTTTTGGCCATTTTACTTTTCTTGTTGTTGTCACTTCCGACCTCCCACATCTACTCACCCAGTTAGTTCTACTATTTGGTGTCATTTTATTTTTTGACTAGGGCACCCGAGCTAGTTGCAGGGTGGCGACATGCGCCTGGTCCCATTCGGGGCACCCTGATCCTTTCCCACTTTCCCACCACTTTTTGGGAACTTTCTATCCATTTGAACATTTCATATTTCTTATGATTGGCCTTTTTGGATTAATTACAAAATTAGAATAAGAGAACCATATAAATATAAAGTTATAAGACCATAATGAGGGACCAAGCACTAGTCATTACTATCATCACCTAAGGTTGCATCCATCAAAGGCTCCATTTGCATCCATCTAGCTCCATCACAAGGCACAAGATTGGTTCATTTGCATCACACTGCATAGGAGGGAAGTTTATTCTATTCCATCCACCATTTTATTACATTTTCTACACATAGTTATTACTCGCTACTTTCACAAAGTGCAACTGACATAAGAGCACCTAGGGCATGATTACACATACAAGCACATAGAACTATATCGGGTATGAGATGTAGTGTATCATCAGTTAGTAAGTCCACCATTGTGGCAACTAAGGACAATCTGACCCCTTCATTTGCATTTTTATTTTTTAGGGTTTGATGTTTGTTTTGGGGTTTGCAGTTTATCTTTCACCACTGATCATTGAGGACATTCATCACAAAGTATTGAATTACATGTGATAGACCGTGAGGGCTTCATATCATCTTCCAACCTTGCAAGTTTGGTTTTTGGACCTCTTACACAGACCAGGGCACTCAAAACTCAGACTAAGGTGGCCACACGCACCCCGAGCCTTTCCAAGTGCCCCAGGCCAGCCAAATAGCTCAGATATGTCCTTTTCGGTACATTTGCATGTTTTTTATTACTTCCAGAATATTCAGTTCATTTTATGACATAGTCTAGATCAACCTCTGGATCAGCTAAGTCATTTTCTTACTCTTCTTACACATTAGGTTTCTATTTTCATTAGCCTAGTTGTTTGGGTCATTTTCTATATTTATTTACTAATTTTATTTATTGTTGTTCTAGTTAGATTAACTACCATTTTACCACATTTTAGTTAATCATTTTGGTGAACCTGATGTATCCAACCCTTTCTTCTGATCATGTCTTCACCTTATCAAGTCATGACTCAATCGTCTTATCCTACTTTTGTGCCTACTAAGGTTTCCAGTATAGTGACTACTGCTACTAATTTTATGTGTGTGTGTGTGTACTCAACATCCTCCTCACTTTGTTACGCCTAGGGCTGATCCATCTATTAATGTAGTTACTACTTGTTGTACTCATCTTAATCCACCTACAACTCCACCCGCTTCTATCCCTCCACCCATTACTTATAAACCTACCAAGATTTCTCTTGACTTATGAATGCACTATTGTCGTAATTCACACAGAAGTTTCCCTTCGTGCCATTTTCGAAATAACACACTGCAGATTTGTTTCCCTTCACAATGCCATTCATATTTTCAAATAAATAATATCATGTGGTGGAATTTTGTGTTCATCTTATACAATCTCTCATCACAATTTTCCATTGATAATGGATGTCATATCTTTCACTTTAGAACAAGATCTATCACCCTTTGCTAAAATCATCCTTATCTACCACTGCTATGTTTAGTGTGTTCCTTTTCTCATTATCATCATTTCATTAATCTCTTGTTGGGTAGACCATTCTTGTATTAAATGAGTACTTATTGATAATGGATCAGCCATCAAACCATTGTATTGTTCTTATGTGCTTATTCTATTTTAGAACAATATGATTTGGTATTAGTACTTCATACCTTCTTATTTCTAGGAATTCTATTATCATCCACCACTTCTTCTTCATCTATTGGGAACTTCATCCTTCTCCTAGACTCTTACCAATATACTCAACAAAGTAATACGTGTTTTCTAGGAACTATTCACATTACATATCTCTCGATGTAGAGTTGGGCCTGAATATAAATTTAAGACCCCCTACTTATACACTAGACATCTTCCCCCACATGTTACATTTTTACATGTTATTTAGATGCCTCATTTCAATTCAACTACTCTCTTGTTGGACACTAGACCTTCAATTCATCATGCCTAATTACAAGTTTATGTTCCATATACTATTCACCAAATGATGATGTTAGCCATTCTTTCTTTGCTTACATTTCCTATGCCTTTTGGAAATATCTTTATTCCTAATGACTCTTCTCCTATTTACGCTCCGAATATCTCTTATTTGCATGCTCACGGTTGTCCATCGATAGCCTTTACTAATGAGGAATATGAAATGAATGTATACACACTACGTCATAATGGGTCCTTATATGACCCTCCTCACTCTATAGCTCATCATGTTTCTGATTCTACTCCAGTAGGTTTCACCACGATAATGATGATCTCCTCACTTAGTGACATATAGTCACCTTCTCTACTATACACTTGGGGGCATAACATATACACACATTCCCCCTAACCTAGTAGCCTCATCCATCACAACATAACATAATTCTAGCATACACATCTCACATCCCTATCACATTACACATTAATCACATGTATACCAATATCATCAATACCTGATGACACACTCTTGTGCTTCGGTTCACACTTGACTATTGAGGGATACATACTACACATGAACCCCACATACTACACTCTTCACACATCTCACATTATACATCTTATATCATACATCCTACATTTAGACTACATCATTTTGACCATTACACATTTACATATCATACATACTTTACACATCATATTAGTGTTCATCATATACATGTCATACTCCTATTGTCTACAAGTCTAGAATTACATCCTACTCATTCTACATACTACATAATGTGCATCTCACATTATTCAACTATCTACACATCTTGCATTATATACATCACATCTTACACATCATATGGTCGATCTATCATCATCACATATGCTACATCATCTTTTACATGCTACACTCACTACCCTATGATGCACTCTAGTTCCTCAGTCCATACTTGATTTTTGAGGGTTTACAAATCAAATGGACCTTATCATACTCACACATTCATCATTCAACCTTCTATCATGTGACATTACTAGGTTAGTGACATACACTTTAGGCTAAATGGTCACCTATTCCTTCATCTTGTAGTGGTACACGCTCTAGGTTACATCACCACTCCATCTATTCCTCTTGTAGTGATATATGCTTTAGGCTACATCATCACTCTTTCGATCATCTTGTCATGATATATGCTTCAGATATAAGGGTCATACACACATCATTTCTAGGTCACATATCATCAAACATACACCCTAATCATGGTGCATTAGACACAATACACACTTTGACCATTTCCTGATGATGCACTCTTGTTTACGGTTCATTCTTGATTACTGAGGGGGAAAACCAAATGAACCTCACTACATACATTTCCATTCACTCAAGGGCATGTGGATCCTATCATTCCATATTGCATTCCATTCCATCCATCCACAACATATTGCATATCTTGGTTGCTTTTACTCTTGCTTGCATTTGCTTGTATATGGTCACTTTATTACACATGCTAATTATATCTCTTGTATGTCATTTATCTATACCATACACATGCATGTTCACACCTTTTCTTAGTTATGATCAGCAGATACAAGTCTTTTACATGCAGTATGGATGCTTTCCTTCTACCCATCCTACATTGGTCGTTGGGGGCATCCACATTCATCTCTCACAAGTGTTATTGTTTCATTTTATACTTAGCACTCTATATTACATGGTTATACATATTTTTGACATACTAGTTATCTTTCTAATATGTTAATGGGTGCTTCATGTGTAGCATTTGTTTGCAGGATTACTTTCTTCCATGGTTATATGTTGTTTGTACGTGTTTGTTTATTGTTTTCCTATTATATATGGGTGTTGCCCTTTGTTTGGTGTGCACACTTGTTTTTTGTATACAACCATGATGGCCTTACATGTCTTACGACATCATGAGTGATGTCCCATGTTTGTAGCCCACTTTTTGTAGCTTACTTTGTCTTCTTGTGTGTTTACTTGCATTCTATCTTATACATTGTCTACGTAGTTTACACTTGTTTTCTACATGCATGCTTGTTCATACTAACACTTGTTTTTGCTAGCCTTTTTTTGCATGTGCCTTGGTTTCTACCAAGCATATTCCTTTCCCTGCAAGGAAGAGTTACATAATTCATGTGGTTGGTCCTCTTTTAGGGCTGCATTCTCCTATCAACGATGTCACATGTGCCCCCAAAGAGGGGGGCATCATTTGGGTTTACATATTATACAACGCTTCTACACCAATTCAGTTCAATTCAGTTTCTGCCCTTGGCATTGTGGGTTATATAACAAGTGGGTTCATACCAGTCTATGAACCTCATACACAATAGCTTTTATAGGACATGGTTGTCCTTAGCATTATGGGGAGCAGTTACAGGTTAGAGGATACAATGGACTTCCTCTCTACACTACTTCATCCAGTGGCATCGGATCACCCAAAAAACCAGGCAATACAAATATCTCTTCATACATGTTCAGGGAAGTAGTTAAAGGTTAGAGGATATGGAAAAATTCCTCCCTATAATTCTTTGGCCTATGGCGTCGGATCGCCCAAAAACCCAGGAAAATATATCCTCTTTCTACACCCTTTCTCTCATCACGGATTAAGTGCACATGTTCCATTTTTCATTTACGTATTTTACATTTACATACTCTTACATACATATACATGTGTCTTTTACATGCATTTTTACATATATACATGCGTATTTGACTTCTTGATCATCTTCTCCTTGCAGGTCCGACCGTATGAGAAGCAAGTAGTCAACAACTACTACAACAATGGGGGCAACAACAACAAAAAAATTGTGGCAGCACACAACATACTAACCATGTAGGTACATCACACACATCAGCAACTACACATGTGTTTCTACCTAGGTTCACTCTCATCACTTTTTTTACACTTTACATCTTTAGTTTCCACACTCCATATTTTTTCATTCCATGCTTTTTCTAGTCCTTCGGCATGTTTTCTACTACAATCTTCATGGACATCAGGTATACATCTCTATCTACTTTATGTTACCGAGAATTCTTCTCACCAACATAAAGTGGGGAAAATGTAGACACAAAATCATGCACTTTAGACATTATTTAGTCCCGGTCTCATACTACTATTCATATGGTTTTTGAGTGAAGAAAGTACTAATTAACCCTCATCTTTTGGCCATTTTACTTTGCTTTGTTGTCATCACTTCGACCTCCCGCATCTACTCACCTAGTCAGTTCTACCATTTGGCATTGTTTTATCTTTGACCAGGGCACTCGGGCTAGTACTGGGTACCAACAGTGCCTTGGTCCCATTCGATGCATCGTGATCCTTTTCCCACTTTCCCACCACTTTTTTAGCACTTTCTAGCCATTTGAACATTTTATATTTCTTGTGGTCGTCCTTTTCAAGATTAATTACTGAAATTAGAACAAGATAACCATATAATATAAAGTTATAAGACCATTATGAGGGACCAAGCACTAGTCATTACTATCATCATTGCCTAAGGTCCATTTGTATCCATCTAGCCCCATCACAAGGCATAAGGTTGTTTGATCTGCATCATCACATTTGCATATGAGGGAAGTTTATTCTATTCCATCCACCATTTTATTACATTTTCTACACATAGTTATTGATCACTACTTTCACAAAGTGTGACTAGCACAAGAGCACCTAGGGCATGATTGCACATACAAAGCACATAGAACTACATCATGTATGAGATGTAGTGTAATGCTCGATAAGTAAGTCCATAATAGTGGGAGGCTGAGGACAATCCAACCCCTTCATTTACATTTTTATTTTTTAGGGTTTGATGTTTGTTTTGGGGTTTTACAGGTATATCTTTCACCATTGATCATTGAAGACATTCATCATAGATTTGTGAATTACATGCAACAGAGATAAAGCGAGGC
Organism: Taxus wallichiana var. yunnanensis; assembly: GCA_018340775.1. Classification (NCBI taxonomy): domain Eukaryota; kingdom Viridiplantae; phylum Streptophyta; class Pinopsida; order Cupressales; family Taxaceae; genus Taxus; species Taxus wallichiana. Next base: position 814,884,078 of record CM031239.1, read on the forward strand.
TTCATACCATCTTCCAAACCTACAAGTTTTGTTTTTAGACCTTTTGCACAAACCAATGTGCTCATAACTCATACTAGGACGCCCACAGGCACCTTGATCCTCTCCCGGGTGCCCCATGCCCTAGCCAAACAACAGCTCATATCTTTCCTTTTCAAGACCTTTGCATGTTCTTTCCTACTTCTATAATATTCCACTCATTTTACAACACAAATAGTCCAGATAGCCTCCGAATCGATAAGTCATTTCCTTACTCTTTTTGCACATTAGGGTTTCTATTTTCATTACCCTAGTTTCTTGGGTCATTTTCTATATTTATTTACTACTTTTATTTAATGTTGTTCCTAGTTAGATAAACTACCATTTTACCACATTTTAGTTAATCATTGTGTCCGATGTTGTTGATGAAGTTGATGTTGACTACCCCTTCCCATATGGACAGACTTGCAAAAGAGAATCCAACAAGCAATCAAATACGCATGTACATGATCAAAATAAAAATGTGTAAGGAAAGTATGTAAGAATGTTGAAAGTGTGAAAAAGGAACATGTGCACCTGATCCATGATGAGGAAAGAGTGTAGAAAGGATCTTGTAGATGATGTTGAAGCGAAGTTTTCGAGGATCTAACACCAATTAAATAGAAGAAGCGTAGGGACAATTGTCTAGTGTCATCCTCCAACCTTTAACTATTTCCCATTGTGTAGAACACCACTGCAGATGGTGTGTATAAACGCATGTGTTAAGGACTATTTTCCTATAAAATTTGTTGTGTATGGATTTCTATAGACTATGTTAAACTACCAATCATTGTGTAATTTCCCCTAGTTTCAAGTATTCAAAAAGGTCATTTATTGCCCTAGTTTTAGGCATCCAATAAATTTCATTGTGCTAAAGACCCAAGTCTAATTTTGAGCCTTGTTTAAAACTGAAAATTGTATTGTAGTGGTACCGTACTTTTATAACGTTGTATTGGGTGACTGATTCACCCAAATGATTCCCCCTCATTTGGGGTGCATGTGACATCGATGAAGGAGTATGCGGCCCAAGGATGACCATTGTATTATGCTAAAAAGTGTGCCCTACAGGGGGAAGAGAATGTGCTTGGTAGAAACCAAGGAACACGCAAACAAGTGGCTAGGAAAACAAGTGTTAGTACAAGCAAAGACAAACACTCATGTAAAATGTAAGCTAGCACAATGTGTAAGCTAAGATAGACATGCAAGAAGACAATGTAGACTACAAAAATTGGGTTGCAAACATGGGACATCACTCACGATGTCGCAAGACAATCAAGTTAGTAGTGGCTGCAAACAAGCAATTTTACACACAAGACAAAGGGAAAAGCCCGTGAACAATAACATACAATGGTAGACAATGTAATAGACAACGATGGAAGAAAATAGTCTTGCATAGAAATGTTGCACATGAAGCACCCATTAGCATGTTAGAAAAGATAAAAAGTATGTCAATTCATGTATAACTATGATAAAGGTGATTATGATAAAATGTGAAGTAATAGCCTAATCTAGATGCTTTAACAACAAAAAATAAATGAATAATGCAATACCAAAAATATACCCAAGTAACTAAGCAACAAAAATATGAAACCCTAATTATAAAGATGGTTAGAAAAGCCTTAGCTGATTCGAAAAGGTCATTAGACTCTGTCATAGTGAATATTGGTTAAACAGAGGTGGAGAACCATCACACAGAATCCAGGAAAAATTAAAATCTGGTCGATTTGACTGGAATGGAGTGCGTAGAGAGGGATAGGGAAGCCCGTGGGTGCCCTAGACTGATTTCTAGGCACCCTGGTCTGCATAGATGCTCAGAAAACTGAATTCTCTGGGCCACAAGATGTTCACAATTAATTGACTTTGGTCACATGTATGTCGCTACAAGATCGCCAAGTTCTTTGTAGATCTGAAATGAATCAATCACATGCAAAACCCCAAACAAAGCATCAAATATTAAAAAAGAAATATGTAAATGAAGGGGTCGGACTATCCTTAGCTACCTAAATGATGGACTTATAACTGAGTGTTGCACTACATCTTAGACCCAATGTAGTTATGTTTCTATGTGGAATTATGCCCTAGGTTGTTCTTGTGAGTGTCACACTTTGTGAGTAGCGAGCAAGTAGTTATATGTAGAATGTAAATAATGTGTGCATGGAAACAATAGACTCCCCTCATATTAAGTGTGATGTAGATGAACCATATTTTCTCCCTTATGATGGAGCTAGATAGATGCAAATGGAGCTATAGATGTCTTTGATAGATGCAACCTTAGGTGGAGATAGTAGATGCTTAGTGTTTGGTCCTTTATTATGATCACATAACTTTATATTTATATGATTTATTTTCTTGAATTTTGTAATCAACCCCAAAAATTATGACTACCAAAAAGAAAAGATGCTCAAACATCTAGAAAGGACCCAAAAGTGTGACCAAAGAAAAAATAGGACAAGGGCGCCAAGAGGGGATGGGGGCACCTAACATTAGAGTCCTAGCTAGGCATTGGTGTTTAGAATGAAAAATGTTGAAAGGTGAAAAGACTTATTGAGAAAATAATAGTGCAAAAACTAAAATCGGAAGCATAAAGTAAAGAAAGGTGGCCAAAGACATGGGCTAATTAGTACTTTTCTTACTTATGAACCATATGAATAGTAGTATGCGATCGAGACTAGTTAATCACCCAAAGTGTGTGATTTTATTTCTACATTTTCCCCACTTTATGTTGGTGAGAAGAATTCGGTAACATAAAGTAGATAGAGATGTGTACCTGATATCCATGTATATTGATGTAGAAAGTGTGCTTTGAGGACTAGAAAAAGCGTGAAGTGATAAAAAGATGGAGCATGGAGACTAAAGATGAAAAAGTGTATGAGAATGAACCTAGGGCAGAAACGCATGTGTAAATGTCGATGTTGTGATGTACCTATTTTGTGTGATGTGATGTGTGTGATGTTGACTATCTTTCTTCCCATACGGATGGACCTACAAAAAGAGAAGATGATCAAGTAGTCAAATACGCATGTATATGTATAAAAATCATGTAAGGAAGTATGTAAAAGAAAATGCTGAAAATGTGAAAAAGGAACATGTGCACCTGATCCGTGAAGAGGAAAGAGTGTAGAAAGGATCATGTAGATGATGTCGATGCATGAGTTTTTTCAGCGATGATCTCACACCAATGTAATGGAAGAAGTGTAGGAGAAACTATCTAGTGTCATCCTCCAACCTTTAACTACTTCCCAAGATGGTGCACTCACGAGTGTTAAGGATCTTCGACCTATAAAATCTGCTATGTATGTATTTTAACCTTTAACTTCTCCTCAAAAAAATACCACCAATGTGTGTACTAATGTGTGATAAGGACAATCCTTGTAAAATCTCAGTAATCCAAGTAAGGATGTTATGTGATATGCCCCCTAGTTTTAGGAAATCCAAGAAAGGTCAACCCAAGTCAGACCCAAGTCTGATTCTCGAGCCCTAAATCTAAAATTTGTTATTGTATTGGTATTGTGTTGTGTTATGTATATTGTTTATGGGGTGATTGATTCACCCAAATGATTCCCCCTCGTTTGGGTGCATGTGACATCATTGAAGGAGAATGTGGCCCAAAGAGGACCAACTATTAAAATTGTGCCCTATAGGGGAAAGGGGATGTGCTTGGTAGAAACCAAGGCACATGCAAACAAGTGGCTAGGAAATAAGTGTTAGTACAAGAAAAAACATAGATGCATGTATAAGATGAAATGTAAGTAAAAAACAATGTAAAGTAAGAAGCAGAAACATACAAGAAGAAAATGTAGACCACTAAAAGTGGGTGTAAACATGGGACATCACTCATGATGTCACAAGACAATCAAGGCCGAATGAAGCCAAAAAAAACAAGTGTGCACACAAGACAAAGGGAAAATCCCACAAACAATGGCATATAATGACAAGAAAGTACAAGCAATATAATAGATAACCATGGTGGAAAATAGTCCTGTAAAACAAATTTTGCACATGAAGCACCCATTAGCATGTTAGAAAGATAAAAAGTATGTCAAAGCATGTATAAAATAATAAAGTAGTGTGCTATGAAACAAAATTAAACAATAACACCTGTAGTATATGAAAGTGGATGCCCCAAGAGCCATTGTGGGACTGGTACTAGGTACTACACCAAACATCCATGTTGTATGTAAGGGATCTGTAGAATCTATTATCATAACTAGAAAGCAAGTGAACATGCATGTGTGTATGATAAAGATAATGACATACAAGATATCTATCTAGCATGTGTAATAAAGTGAACATGTACAAAGTAAATGCAAGAAAGAGTAAATGCAACCAAGATATGTAGTATGTTGTGGATGGATGGAATGGAATGCATAGAGTGAATGATAGGAGCCACATGCCCCCAGTGAATGGAATTATATACAGTGAGGTTCATTTATTTATGCCCCCTTAATAGTCAATAATGAACCATAAATGAGAGTGTGTCATCGGGAAATGGTTCAAACGATGTGTTATGTGTGGCATGATGTGATGAATGTGTAGTGATGATATGTGACATAGAGATGAGGTGTGAGAATGTGTGATGATTTAGCCTAAAGTGTATATCACAAGATGAGTAGAAGAAGTGATGATTTAGCCTAAAGCATATATCACTAATGGATGCTAGAAGAAGTGATGATGTAGCCTAAAGTGTATATCACTAAAGGATCTATATTAGTGATGATGTAGCCTATGGTGTATATCACTAATCTAGGAATGTCGCATGAGAAAAAGGTTGCATGGTTGAATGTGTGAGTGTGATGAGGTCCATTTGATTTGTATACCCTCAACAGTCTAGTATGGACCGTGAGACTAGAGTGTGTCATCGGGTAGTTAGTGAGTGCAAACATGTAAAATTAGATGTGTAAAATGCATAATATGTGTAATAGATGTGGGATGAGAAATCATTATGGATATGTGTAATGTGTAGTGTGTAATGTAGGATGTATAGAAGGTAATGCAAGATGTGTAGATGATATAAGATGTGTAGATGTATAGTAAATGTAAGACATAAGTTGTAAAATGTAGGATGTAGGATGTATGTATGTAAGATGTGTGAAGATGTGTGATGTGTAGTGTCTATTATGTAGTGTGTGAGTTTCATGTGTATAGGATTCCCTCAACAATCAAGTGTAAACTAAAGCACAAGAGTGCATCATCGGGTAATGTCGATGCTAAAGTGTGTGAAGATGTGTAGGCAATGAGAATTTAGGTGCATAAGAGGGTGAGTGTTAGATGTGTGTCGATGCTAGGGGGTGAAATAAATAATCATAATTCCCCCAAGTATGTAGTGGTGAGTGAACTATCCGATGAAATTAAAGGATGAAGGTCCTCTACTCGATGATTATGGTGATGAAAGCGTGTGATCATGCTCTAGGAGTGGTGGTATAGCAAGATAAACATTGTGCGGGTGAGTGAGTGAATACTATGTGCATGTGATGGATGAGTGTACTATGGGCACATTGGTATAACAAAATGTGTAGATGATGGAGACCTATGTGAAGCGGAACGTGGTGGTGGTGGACACCTGTGTGGAATAAAATGAGGTGGTGATTTCCATCTAGAATGTAGTAATTGTCCTAGGAATGGGCATATACTGGTGTGTTGGACTAGTAGATTGATGAGGCCGTTAAAAGTGTGTGCAATTAGGTGAGCTAGGAGTATATTTTGCTTTAAGTGTTATGGGTTGTGGTGTACTAGATGAAGCAGATGATACATTATCTACTACGAGAGGCGGTTTCTGACCATGAGGTAGATGGAGGCACACCATCGATAGAAATGACTTGATTGTTATGAATGAATTTTAGATGCAAATGATTCATGGAGATGATAGACTTAGACCTATGGATCCAATTGAGACCTAAGACCATGTCACACCCATCGATTACTGCTTGACCCACTAGGAAGGGCACTAACATAGTGAGAGGGCCAACTATAACATGAAGCTTGACAACACCATAGAATTTTCATTGGATATGAAATTTTGAAACTAGATAGCCAATAATAACAAGAAGTGGAATAAAACACACATTGATGGGCCATGACAGATCAACCTTAGTGTTATTGATAAGGATACATCCAATATAGGTACTAATGTGTAAGTGATTAGAGGAAAATTCCGCATGATAATCATCATCGAGAAGGAAATAATTAGAGGAGACATCTCTGTATTAGCAACTAAGAAATCAAGAGCCCCCGATGCAGGAAGAAGATCTGCGTGATATGTATAATTAGTTAAAGAGCCAGCAAATTTTTTTTGTCATGTTTTGGAAGTGGGTTATTAAATATTTTGAGCTTATGATTTTCATTAACATGTGTTGAAGTCATAGGCTCTAGAAGCTCTATTTTATTATTGTCGATAAGATCTTGAATAAGAGTACGAAGCTTAAACAATGATATGTAGAATGCCCTACACATTGATGATAGTCACAATGAAATTTTTCATTATAATTATCCTTTTGGTCGAGATGGATCTAATTGGAGTGGGGAGGAAGTGTAATAATATTCCTATCAATAAGTTGTGGGAGTAGAATATGTGGAGGGACAGTGAACTTAGTGAATGTGCGTCGAGGCGGTTGCGAATGAAGCTATTTGGTAGTGGATACCGCATTGACCATAATTTTTGTGTCAATTGGTTTAGTTGTAGATGGTTTGAATGTTGACTTACTTTGAAAATGTGTAGATATTATGCTTTCTCTTGATATTTAAGCTTTTCTATGGATAATATTTTGGTTTTGTAAAGCTTAAGAGTATGACAGATTTGATCAAATGAAGGAGAGGTATCAAAGAGAACACTTTCCTGGAGAGGCGGTAATAGACTCTTGGATGAATAAGTCCTAAAGCTCATAGTTCGCAAGCACATTTGACATCTTAGCTAAGTTGTTTTTGTATCTCATAAACGTAATCTACTAAGTGTTTAGATCCCTATTTAAGTTGTGCAAGTTGAGCATAGGAGATTTTAGAGTCGATGTTGATAGAAAAGTGAGTGATAAAAGCATTTCCAAATGCGTAAAAGAGGTTACTGAATGGACAGGTAGGTCATAAAACCAACGCATTACATAATAATGGATACTACATGGGGAATATTTTATACAAGAGGATATGATCATCCGCAAAATCTAGACAAGCCACATGGAAGGCTCGAAGATGCTCTTGTGGGTCACCATGCCCATTAAAGATGGGAAGCTTGGGGTGACAAAATTAGGAGGAAGCGAATAAGTGGAGATGGCGGGTGTGAATGGAGTGTGTAATAATAAGGTGGAATCCAAAGATGGAGATGCATGAGAAGTATCATGTTGTAACTGACAATTTTTTGCTTAGATATCTTGATAGAGAGAGGCTAAATCTTGAGTGCTAACATAGGAAATTTGACATGTGTGAGAAACAAGAGGTCGAGTGAAGTGGTTATTTGGGGTTGGAAAAAATGGGGATGGTAGAAATGGGCGGTAGAGTAGAAGTAGGTGGTTGAGTAGCAATGGAAGTGGCAATGGTAGCAAAAGCAACAAGCTCTTTGCCATATTGGTGGCTTCCTCACGAAGAAGCATGTAAGAGTAAGTCTAGATATTGTGGATGCTCAAAGGTATGATCATTAAGGACTTTAAGATGGTCTTCAGTAAATTCCTCATAATATTTGGCCATAGTGATGAGAGTATAAGAGTGCTAGATGGAAGGGGAATTCAAAGATCGGGTTCACCAAAATGATTATGCTAAAATGTGAAATAATATCATAATCTAGATGTTATAGCAGTGGTAAATAAATTGATAATGCAATATAGAAAATATACCCAAGCAACTAAGCATGAAAATATGAAACCCTAATTACAAAGAGGGTTAGAAGATCCTTAGATGATTCAAAAATGTTGTTGGACTATATCGTAGTGGAGATTGACTAAAAATAGGTGGAGGACCATTGCACAAAAGCTTAGAAAATACAAATCCGATAGATTTTACTAGACTAGGGTGCCTAAAAGGGATAGGGGTGCCCATGGAACCCTAGTCTAATTTCTAGGTGCCCTGGTCTACATAGATGCTCATAAACCCAAATTCTCAGGGTCATAAGATGTTCACAATTACTTTTCTTTGATTACATGTATGTCACCTGCAAGATCACCAAGTTTGTTGTAGATATGGAATAAACGAATCACCAGAAACCCCAAAAAAACATCAAACCCTAAAAAAGAAAGATGCAAATGAAGGGGTCAGACTGTCCTCGATTGCTAAAATGATGGACTTATAACTGAGCATTGCACTACATCTTAGACCCAATGTATTTTTGTGTGTGTGTGGAATTGTGCCCTAGGCTTCTCTTGTGTATGTTGTACTTTATGAGTAGCGAGCAAGTAGCTATATGTAGAATATAAATAATGTGTACATGGAAACAATAAACTCCCCTCCTATGAAGTGTGATGCATATGAACCATCATTTGTCCCTTGTTATGGAGCTAGATGGATGCAAATAGAGCTATAGATGCCTTTAATGGATGTAACCTTAGGTGAAGATAGTAGATGCTTAGTGCTTGGTCCCGCATTATCACATAACTTTATATTTATATGATTCATTTGCTTTAATTTCATAATCAACCTCAAAAAGGCCAACTACCAAAAATAAAAGATGCTCAAACGACTAGAAACGACCCCAAAAGTGTGACCAAAGTATAAAGAGGACAAGGGCACCTAGAGGGGATGAGGGATCCTAGTGTTGGCATCCTGACTGGGCATTGGTGTCTAGAATGACAAATGTCGAAAGGTGAAAAGATAGACTGAGCAAGTAAGAGTGCAAGACTGAAATTAGAAGTATAAAGCAAAGAAAGGTGGCCAAAGACATGGGTTAATTAGTACTTTTCTTACTTATGAACCATATGAATAGTAGTATACAATCGAGACTAGATAATTACCCAAAGTGCATGATTTTGTGTCTATAAAAGGATTGTGCTATGAAACAATAACACCTATAATGTACAAAATTAGATGCCCCAGATTCATTATGGGAATGGTACGAGGTATTCTCCTAGCATCCATGCTACATGTAAGGAATATGTAAAAACTATGATCACAACTAAAAATCAAGTGAACGTGCATGTGTGTATGAAAAGATAATGACATACAAGATATATATCTAGCACATGTAACAAGAGGAACATGTAGCAAGTAAATGCAAGCTAGAGTTAATGTAACCAAAATATGCAGGTATGTTTGTGGATGAGGCGGGATGGAATATAGTGTGAATGATAGGGGCAGCATGCCCCAAAGTGGATATGTATGTATGCAATGAGGTTCTTTTATTTATTCCCCTCGCTAAATGAGAGTGTCATCAAAATGAATGATACCGTAATAGAGTGAGAATGTAATGTGTTGATGATATTCGGAAATGGTTTGAGTGATGTGTTATATGATCTACAAAACTTTGAAAGGGAAAAACTTGAATTGATGAATAGAGTGATGTTTTTGGAATGGTAATGTGTTGTTGATATTCTATGCAACATAGTGATGATGGATTTTGAATATTTGATTATTTAACCTAAAGCATATATCACTAGATGGGTAAATGTAAGATCAACACCATGATGTAGCTACCAAATTGATCTAAAAACTTTAAAACTACTCAAAAAATCTAAAACTGAAACATCTAAGAACTGATAAAAAACTAGAAAGCTTTGAATAATCTAGAAAACTAATCTAATGGAGAATTAAATGAAACTTTTAAAACATCTAAAAAGCATGAGAATTAATGCATGGGGTTTGAGTCCTAGTGTCATGTTTGATTTTAACTAACTAGTTTAAAGCAAGATCAACACCAAATGATCTAAGGAATGAAATCAATGATAAAATATTAATAATGGAGATTAAATGAAACTAACATCTAACATCTAAATGCCTGAGGATGATTAACTCTAACAAATAGAGACTAAATTGGGAATGGTCATCCAAAAATGGTGAGGAGATCTCTCCTAACATAACCATAATGAATGTTTACCCTCCTAGGAAAAGATGAGCATGTGAATCCTTAAAGGAGTTTAGGCTCTTTAACATATATCTTATATGAGGCTACTAATAAAAGCATGGTGTAAAGTATTAAGGTAAGAGGTGAACTCTTTTTATAGTTTTCCTTTTGGGAGAAACTTGTATTTTGGTGCATGTGGGACTAAAATCCCCAAATTAGATTAGAATTGTTAATCATGATTAGGCCTTGTTAATCATGATTAGGCCTTTCTAATCACAATTAGTGAATTACCAAGTGATTAAGATGTGGGAGCCTTAATCAACCACTTAGGGTCAACTAGGAGGCTAGGATAAGCTTTTGAAGCTTGTTGAGACGTTGTGGAGGAAAGTGGGGTGATTTTGAGTGGTTGGAAGAGGGGTTTAAGCCAATATTAGGGTATATTGACCAAAACAAGGGCAAAATAGGCTTAATTAGCTAATAAACACTAATTGTCTATTTTGAAGAGGATTTTGACTTACGATTCGTCGTAAAGTGGCATCCTGAATGCGAAAGAGGTTTGGTGATCAATGAAGTGCTTGTTAATTAACCAAAGTGGTAAGAAACGTTAGTTAATTAGCGGAAATCACTAATTATAATAGAATTGGTGAGAATGAGAGTGATTTGCATGCGTTTTGGCAATAAGATTGCAAAAGCGGAATTTAGGTGTCTACATTTTCCCCTGTTTGAGATGAAGTTAGTGACTCACTTCAAATATAGTAGACAAACATAAACATGTAAATTTTTTAGGAAACATTAGTAGGATGAAGGATTCCCCCTTGAGTGTCAATGGGGTGATAGAAGAATTCAATCGATGATCAAAAAATATGATTGAAATGGATAGAAGAAATATGACATAATAGATGTGAAATCCTTGGTTATTTTAGAAGGAAAAAAAGATAGGGATAAAATGGTTGTTTATTTTCCCAAGTGATTTGGAAGAAAAATTAGTAATGATAATGGAGAAGAAATGATTAATGTGGAATATAAGATAAGCCCAATCTTTGCATCCATCCTTTCAATAAGCAACCTAGTTATATCAATTTTCCCCTAGCTCTACATCATCATCCTTTATTGAAATGAACAAAAATGTCAGATAACATGAAAAGCTAAATTACTAACATTTTTTACCATTCTACATATAAACTCCATCCAACATACATAATGCAATGCAATACGAGAAATTAAAATGATATCTAACTCAAATTCAACATACACCATACACTGCAATACGATAAAGTAAACCAGCTAACCTAACAGAGAAACCAGTACAATCACACGCACTCAAACAAACCAACGTTCAAGATAGTTACACCAATCATTTTATTATCAAGTTATAGTTCCCGAATGTTCGTGTTGTAATGACAAGGGTTAAAAATGGTGTCCCCATGAAAGGATACATGCGAGGGGAATAATGGAGGACACAAATAGTCCTATGGAAAATCTTTTTGCACTATGACACAGTCTCTGAAAACTCATTGTTGCATGGGAGTATTGACATAGAATGTAACTGAACTTTTGTTAATGGAGGTAGATCACAATGATCCACAAGTCATTTGAGACCAGAACAAGCAAGAACCATAGAAAGATGCTTTTGTAAGACATATTTTGATGTTTGAGGATAATGTAATTGACACAGGCTTTAGTTATGTATATGTTGTTTACCATTTTTTTGTAAAATTTTAAATTTTACATTTTTTTGGATTTTTAATGATTTTATCAATTTTTTTTTTGAAAAATTTGGTTGTTTTGATTTTTTTTGTTTATTTTTAAGGAAGAAAATAGTATAGAGGAAATGATGTAGTCATGAGACATTTCCAAAAGTGACCGCGAGGCAAAAATATGCCCCGGGTAGTAGAAAAGGGTGTCGAGATGCAAAAACATGCTCTAGGGCAATTAAACGGTGCGAAAATAATTATTTATTAAAAATAATCATCACGGCCAATATTGAAGTAATTAGAAGAACCATGATGGTTTCAGGGTGCCTCGGGGTGAGAAACATGTCGTGGGAGGTAAAAATGGGTATATAAGCCATCGCGGCCAATTCATTTACCACATTCACTTACCATTTACTGTTGATCGGAGCTCTGACCTACGGGAGAAGATGGTGAGGGTGCGGAGCCAAAAACATCATGTGGATCACGTGAGAGATTACATGAGGCTCCCAAAAGATGGACCATAGGTACACAAAGCTCTTCTTTACCCTCGTTAATTATTAGCATTTAATTTTGATTAAAATGCACATGTTTTTAGGGTAGAATTAGGGATTTTAGGGTAGAATTAGGGAATGGAGGAAATGCGCAAGCTTAGTCCTAGGGGCACACCTATGTTACACTTATGCATGGGCATGTATGCACCTATGTAACCAAGTATGTTCCTATGTAAAAATTTCTTTTAGGGAGGGGCACGCATGTGTTATGCATAGATGGGCATGGGCATACCAGTGCATAAAGGGGTATGTTGGTACACAACTGGGATTTGGAAATTTGAACAGAATGTGCCTATGCGTTGAGGGTGTGTTGGTGCACTAAGGAGTGTGCCTGTGTACTATAGGGTGGATTGGTGTCATATAAGGGTGCACAAGTGCACAAAATTCATTTTTAAATTCTTTTTTTGGAAGAAAACCAAGGTTTGAGAAAACCCTAGGTGTTAGGTAAAGATGATATTTATATAAAAATAGAAGAAAATCATGGTAAAATAGAAAAATTAAATGATAGAGTAGAAGAATAAATGATAGATTAGAATAGAAGAATATGATCATAATTAAATGACCCGATTGGTGTTGCAGGAGGACCTAGATAGGTTAGAGACGTGGGAGTGACACATGCGGCTTCGGGCCTATGAGGTGACGTTTAGTCGACACGACCAGATTTTTTTAGAGATCACACTGGAGGTGACTAGTTTAGCACATGTAGCGCACATGCCCCAGATTACTTTAGACCATAGCCTGCTCATAGCCTTAGCTGAGAGATGGCGGAGCGAGAGCTGACATTCCATCTACCTACTGGCGAGATGAGTATTACCTTAGAGGATGTGTGGCGATCTTACGAGTTCCTATTCAAGGTCGTTTGATCACTTACGATGGTCGCTAGGTACGGATTAAGTGATACACAACCATGATATTTGGAGTGACAGATATACCCCGTTGGGGTATGAAAAGTTTTTTAGGAGGGCATGAATTGAACATTGGCTAGGCCAAGTCCCTTGTTCTTGTTAGCTCTTTTCAACGACATACTACTACTTGACAAGACTGGTGCTCAGTTTCCCCTTGGCCTCATTGGAGTGATTCTGACCTTCTACAAGGAGAGGTTTACTATTGGGGTCAATGCATACTAGCTCATTTATACATGGATCTTCACTTGATAGCTTACCACAGACAAAATTCCATGGGTCCTACTACTTTGTTACATATATGGGATTGGGACCATATTGTGATCGGCCACCCTTACGAGAGCTTTGAGAGCTCAAGTTATTGGATGAGTTTGATGAGCTACAACCCCATATGATTACATGGTAGCCATATAGGTTATATCAGTGGCTTGAGGATGTTGTTGAGCTTTGTACAACGATGGCTGATCACTTCCTTCTTGGGAGTAGGAGCCACATTATGGAGTGGTATAGAGTAGACCGGGTTCAATGCCAATTTGGACTTATTCAAGGGATTCCTGGTGTTGAGATGTGGTATGCTCATAGATACGAGAGGTCTTTCATATGGGGCCTCGATCAGGTTGGGTGAGCCCGTGCCAACTTTTTACAGGTGGTTTTTCATCCTTGGGTACAACGTGTATACGAGATAGTGGATCTTGGTACTACACAAGACTATGTAGGTTAGTATGCTACAGATTTTACCTCGGTGGTTGAGCATTCCACAAGAGGTACTGGATGCAGTGGTATAGGGATTTTAGGGCCCACCTCTAGGGCATAGGAAGGCATGGGCCGAGAAGATACATAGAGAGGATGACAATAGATACCAACACAACAGTGTTCATCCAACTATGCTTTTAGTGCAAAAGAAGCATGTATTGGTGCAGCCACAAGTAGTAGTGTGCAACCACAGGTATTGGCACCATGGATGCCCCAACAGGCTCCATTACGGGCACCTTTTCGACACCTCTATCAATCCCTCACGTAATTCCACCACATAGTCCAGCAAGAGAATGAGGAGGTGGTGGGAGTGGAGAGCAGATGGAGGAGGACATACTAGTGTGTGAGTGGGTGGCTGAGTAGCAGATGGATGAGGATATTCTAGATTTATAGGCTGGTGGACATGTGGCTACCTTGCAAGCGTAGAGTATAGCAAGTAGTATCCTTACACTTCCGGCCATAGGCCGAGAGGGACCCGGTGATCACTGAGAGGGATCAACTCATTACTAAGTGAGACCAGCCAAGGCAAAGAGGATATAGACCCTCATAAGAGACCATATTTTTTAGAGTGAGACCAGGTTATCACAGAGCTAGAGTTTTTCATGGATACACTTGGCTATGAGAGTAGAGCGTGATGTGTGGCGTGTATAGGTCGTGCACCGCCTGTGCCACTACTTCAGTTTACAATAGTTGATTGGAAATAATGCCACTATAGCAAGTGAGGCTACATACTATAGAATGTAGTATTATGTGGCGTACTGCAGGCTGATTAGAGAGTTCTTGAGTATAGCCAGATAGTAGGCACCTCATCTCATTCTAGATCTCATAGGTAGTCGTAATCATCGCCAATATCTCGTACAGGGTCCTTTAAGATAGCAACCTTTGGAGAAGCATGGGTCTATAGCATGGTGCACCACCTTCTACTTGTCCAACATTTCGAGATGCCCCCCCTGCGGCAGATCCACACCAGAAGTCCCGGAGAGGGCTCGAGTCATGGCTGATTCTATTTATTGATGTACTAGATGTATATTTTTGGTGTATTGCCTTGATATGAAGGCATATTTTTACGGATGTATATGTATTATTTTTTATCATGCCTCGTGATGAAGGCACTTTTTTGTACAGATGTACGATATGTATTATTTTTTACTATGCCTCGTGATGAAGGCACATTTTTTTATAGATGCCCATGATGGCTCATTGTATCGATGTACTTTTGAGATACGCTTTTGTGTACACATACATTTATTATTTGATGATGTATGATGATAGATGGATTATTGATGTATCACATGTTGTTTATGAGATATCATGTTTAATATGTATGTTTTATGTTTGTATCACATGTTTGTTAAATAATGAGATAGCCTTAGCTGATGTTATTTTGCATGTTGATGAGAGAATTTGAGTAAAACATGTTTATATTTTTGATATTAGTGTGGGGGATATATTTGTGATCATGCACGACCCATATTTCCCATTGATGATACAATACATGTTGATTAGTTGTAGCATACATGTGTGATGTAGACTTAGCATTTATTGATATATGATGTATAGATGTGGTGATAGATGATATGATGATGTGATGATAAAATGCATAAACAAACACAACTTAATCAAATCTAATCTAATCAAAGCAACACAACTATAAACAAGTATGCAAGATAAAATGAACTCAATGTAATGCCTAACAAATTAAAGTAACACTCAATCTAATTAAGCAAATGAATCCAATTTAGAGCACATGGTACGAAAATGCAATGCAATCAAAACCCTACAAACCGGAAACTAAAGTAAGAAAACTACTTAACTTGTTTTTGTGGGGCAATTTTGAAATGTTTTTCATTGTTTTGGTCTTATCTTAAGATAATTTTCTATTGTTTTGGAGTTTTCTACAAAACATATTTGAATGTTTTGGTTTTTCCAAGGAACATATCTGCATGTTTGGGGATTTTTAAAAAGTTATACGAATGTTTTTTTTACATTTTCTAATAATATTTCTTAAGCAAATGTGGATGCCCTCGATGTTAGATGGGATATACAAGGAAAAATGCCACGTGTTATGTGCCAGAAGTGACATTGTGAAGTTTCCCCCAACGTGAGATGGGTTCATTCAAAGTTAAATTCTCCACATTCATAAGGTAGGATTAGCCAAATCAAGGCAAAGAAGGATAGGCTCACAAGGGACTCAGACGAAGGAAAAGACTAACTTAGGACAAAGTTGTTGTACTCCTAAACCTAAACTGCTTGTGAACAATGAACCCTCCTTGGTGCTAGAAATCGGTTTTCACTAAAGGACTTGTCCAAAGTGCCACCATTGCATGGTTTTCACTATTGGACATGCATGTTTATTTATCTTTATCTTTTTCTATTTTTATTCTTTTTTCTTTTCTAATATGCTAGATACCCCATACTTAAGCATAGAATCACTTAAGGTGTATTGCATTATGGGTTCTCGAAGCTCTTAGCCATCTATATGGGCTAGCTTATAGGCACCTGAACTGAACTTGGTGACCACAACATATGGTCCTAGCCAATTGGACTCGAATTTCCCTTTCTTTTCATGGTCCTAGCCAATTGGGCTTGAATTTCCCTTTCTTTTCATGGTCCTTATTAGTTTTCTTTTGATTTTCTTTTAACACCAAATTTCCTACCTCAAATTGACGAGGTATGAATATTTTATTTTAACTTTGATGCACTCGATCCTGATACACTTTAAGGTGATTGAGGGCATGAATTATTTTCTCATCTAAGAAACTCCTTCAGCCAAGCTACTATGTAGTCTTCCTCTTCATTTAGGTAGTCCCTTAGCTCGATACACAAAGAAGGGATATTTATCTTTAAAGGCGATGTGCCTCTCATGTCGAATACTAAGGAATATGGAGTTGCACCTATGGGGGTGCGGATAGAAGTTTTAAATGCCTAGAGGGCAAGGTGAATTTGTAAATTCCAAATCATGGCCTATCTTGTTCACCATCTTCTCCATAATGTGAATTAGGGTTTTATTAGAAGCCTCGCTTTCCCATTACCTTGAGGGTAATAGGGGTTGAGAACTTAAGGGAGATTTGAAAGCGTTTTTAGAGTGCTTTCATTGTTTTATTCTTAAATGTCTTACCAATTATCATTGATAATATCAAAGGGAATATCATATCAACAGATGATATGGTTCATGATAAATTTAGAGATATGGGAACCTTCAACATAGGTGAGAGGAACAATCTCTACCCACTTCGTAAAGTACTCAATTACAGTAATGATGAATTTATGACCATTTGAAGAGACAACATTAACTTTCCCTATTAGATTGAGACCCCACTTTGAGAATGGCCAAGGGTTGTGACAAGGATTGCACCAGCACATGTATCAAGTTACCATACTTTTGCAATCCATGCATTTCTTCACATGGTTACAACAGTCATGCTCCATGGTAGGCCAATAATAGCCTACTCTAATAATTTTCTTCACAAGGATGATCCCATTAGTATGAGCCCATAGATGCCTTTGTGCACCTCTTTGATTGCTTAGATAGATTCTTCCGAATTTAAACATCACAATAGATTCTGTCATAGCCTTGATAGAAGAGGGTGCCCCCAAGTAGGGTATAGTAGGATATACGCTAGATTAGGGTGCGTTTTTAAGCACGAGAAATGTTAGCAGGAAAGGTTCCATCATGGAGGTAATTAAATATTTCAACGTGCCATGGTGAAAAGGGACCAACAACCTCTCTCACACAAACATGAGTTTGGTATGTCATATGCTCTTGTTGTTGATCTACGTTTCTAGCTTCCTGTCTAGGTGAGTGTACGAGTAATCAAGAAACACGAGACCACGTCGAGTATACAAGTGCTTAGCACCTTAGAGATGGAGATGGATGAGACATGCAAAAGAAAGTAGATGCATGATATCAAGAAGCTAGATCTGCAAGACTAAACCAGATAAGATTAGAACACAATATGCGGGGTTGCCCAGATAATACCGGTTCCAAGAGGATTTCAACTCCCTTGGAGGATGTTAACCCCCATGTCAAACAAGATAATTAGATCGTGAACAGATTAGTAAAAATATAAAATGGAAAGTAACTAAAATAACAAGGGAACTTACTTATGTCCCGATATGGAAATGAACCGCCATCAAGATGGAAAGATAAGAGATACTTGTCGAGCTTTCTCCTTCTTATTTTTAGAAATATATCCTCCTCCTTTAAAATATATTCTATGTCTGGATGGTCCTTGAAAAATCTCTCTCTCTTCAAATATGGGGGAAACCCCATATTTATAGCTTAGATATGAGACTAAACTGTAGGTTAGATGATACCCAGGTATAGTAAAGTAACCTGAGTTAGGGATGTGATGTGATCATGTGGGTCCCATATTTTGACTTATTAGGCAAAGTGGGGGACATGATTTGAATGGGGGGTGAGATAAAGATTTCATTTTAAAAAGAAGGTGTCGGAGATATGCATTATGAATTAAATAATTTGTGAGAGATGGGAGATGATTCAAAAATTGAATTATCAAATGGGTCCATACGGAGCCCATTGATAATCAATCAAATAATGTGAGCAAATAAATAAGATTTTATTTAATTTAAGATAAAGAGATGCGAGAATGGAATTAGCATGCATGTAAGATTACGAAGGGGCATATACAAAAATAGGTGTCTACATTTGCCCCTTTTTGTTGAGTGGTTTGCGATAGCAAGCCACGAGACAAAAACAAAAAGGGTTAGATGAAATATGTGTCCGAGGATGGATGAAGATGTGACCAAAGGCAAGATGCCTTAGGCAAAATGATCAGGGGATCATTTTTGAAAACGTTCCCTAAACATCCCTAAATGGTTTCAGTGCAGAAGATCATCTCGAGAGCTTTCCAACGACTGTGAGAACGCGACAAACGGACATCGGGAGCTCTAGATATGTCTGGTCAAAGTTCGGTCAACGGAAAGTCAACTCTAGTCAACAGGTCAATAACGGACCAATCACACTGCGACACGTGGCGAAAAGGCGGGAATTGGTTGTTGGTTTTCGATCGATTTCCTATCAAGGGTCGACAGTGGTATTTTATTGCCATATTTCATTTGGAATGTCATTATATCAAGTGTGAAATTTATATTACCTCGTATTTATTCACCATGTTATTCTTGGTAATGTTCGGGCTTATATTATTCTCCATGGTCGAATTGATCATATTTCCACATGGCACGTATGTTCGTTCATATCCCATATTATTCGGGATTGGATCAAGCAGGTTGGAGGGGGCAGTTATGCCCACGTGGAATGGATGGAGGATGAAGCTGTGTGGAGGGGGCTAGCCCACGTGGTCCCATGACCACTTCAAAACATACGTGGGAGGCTATTTAAAGCCTTAAACAAACTTTCACCCACAAAATGTGGGATTTACCCACTAAACAAGCCGCACATATGGGAATTTATCCCATCCCTCATGCTAAGCGGCCTATGAGATTTTTTATACCATTTAAAAATACATGCAAACTTTTTTAAATACATTTAAAATATGGATAAAACTCTTAAAAGGCGCCTAAGGAGAAGTGGAGGGGGATTGGAACAGCTGACCTCCCATCCAAAAGTGTAGGTGCCTAACCAATGCGCCAGCTGTTTGTAAACAATATAAAAGGAGCTATATTGTATTTGAATGGAAGAAGGTACAGGTCTGTGTAAAGAGCTTAAGGACCAGATTGCAGAGAACTCCATTTTTGAAGGCCGTACACTCAGATTGGATTTTGGAGTAAAAATATGAAATGTAGAGAATTCTGAGACGATTCCAACGATATAAGGTTTGATCTTTTTTGATGATTTTTAACCTATTTTTGGAAGCTTTGAATGCAGATTTTAACAGGGATCTTCAGACAGCCAGTTGGAAAACACGAATTTCAATGCACTTCTAGTCC
Source organism: Taxus wallichiana var. yunnanensis (assembly GCA_018340775.1). Taxonomy (NCBI): domain Eukaryota; kingdom Viridiplantae; phylum Streptophyta; class Pinopsida; order Cupressales; family Taxaceae; genus Taxus; species Taxus wallichiana. The sequence continues at coordinate 814,903,876 of CM031239.1, forward strand.
GAATTGTGACTTGGTGTAAACATGAAAAGTGTTCAGAATTCAGATCTGATCTCAGAAATATGATTTTTTTCATGGAATGTTTTTAAATCTCCATTTGTAGGTGTTTTTCTAACACAGTTGCAGGGAGATCACATTGTGAAAACACTGTAGGAGCCACGGATCATTCTTGGGACAGTTTCTGCTATTTTTCAGAGTTCTTGGGACATTGATCAGCTCATTTGCAGGTTTTGATTCATTATTGGTTGTTTGTAAGGGTTATTGTACTTGCAATTCAATATTATTAATGGATCGGTTCAATCTGAACCCGGGGACGTAGGAATTCATGTGTAAACAATCTCTTTTGTTATCTGAGTCTTTTCAGTTTTTCTGATTATTTATTTGCTATACAAGTTTTCCGCACTTCTATGGATGCAAAATAATCAGAATTTAATCAATTTGTGGATTCAAGAATACTTAAAATTGGTTAAGAAAATCATCGAATTATAAAAGAAGATAAAAGTTGAAAAATACACATCACGCCCACAATAAATAAATAAATAAATAAAGTATGGCGGTGACTCCAATATCACGTGAGAGGACAATTGGTCTCAATGGATGCAGACGACAACGTTCTATAGACAAGTGGGTAAAGAATATGATGTAAACCAAGATGACCATAAAAACATAAAATATGTGCATAGAAAATAATCATAAATGTGAGAATCCTATGATGAGTCCAAAAATGGATAGAATGGAGATAATGATGCCCTAAAAGGTGATAAATATAATGAAATCATGTTTCATAGAAAAGGTACCCCAACATAAGATGCATAAGTGTTAGAGAAAATTAGATAGGTGAAGAAGACAAAATGACAATCTTGTTTCTTCGAAAAGTATGATAAAGATACTTTTAGAAGGTGAAGAAGACAAAAAGTCTTGCTTCTTCGAAAAATGATAAAGATACTTTGTGAAGAGAACAAGATTAGATAGGTGATGGCCGTTATGGTATCTTCCAAGACAAAAATGTCAAAAGAAGATGGGAAGATATTCTTAGAAATGGATATGATGATGTCCCTAGAGGAATGATGAAGATAAAAGATATGACATGGTTCTCAAAATGAGAAGATGTTAATGTGGCAAAGAGAAGAACAAGAACGGTAATGAAAGGGATAGATGGCAGTACATAAATGGAGAAACATCGACATTGACTGTGAATGCCATATGTAAGGGATGTTGAGAAAGAGAAAAGGGAATAGACAAGAGATTGGTTGATTATGAGAAGAGAAAGAAAGATTGAATATGAAGGTGATAAGGATATGGAATAGAGGGACGAGAGACGGAAGAGGAGAAAATAAAGAGTGAAAGGGGAGGAAGAAGATAACAAAGAAGGATTATGAAAAAAGTACAAACAAAGAGAAGACAAGAAAAGAACATAGAGCAGAGGATGAAATTATGAAAAAGGGAGAGAGTTATTCAAGATGAAAGGCATGATGAAGGTTGGAGCAGAGGAAAATAGAGAGGTAATGGAAAATGAAAGAGATGATAGAGCAAATAAAATTGAAGGAAACAAATCATAGTGAGGAAATCCAAGGCAAAGAATATGGAACTGACCACATGGAAATGCATGTGGATGATGAGATGATAAAGGAAATGGGATAACGCTGAAGAGTCAGGTTTTTGACGGGAAGTAAGGAGGAAGTGTGAGGTAAAATGGGGAAAAGGACGATGAAGAAATAAGATCGATCAAAAGGAGGAGAAGACAACGAAGAAAATTATGTAGATGGAAGGGAACCAAGAATGAAGATATTTGGTAAAGAGTGAGAAGCATAAGGAACGTAAAGAGAAACTTGAGGGAAGGAATGACATCGATTGGAAAAGAAACAGAGATGCATGAGATGAGGATATGCTGATGACGAGAAAATAGAGAGAAGGTGTATGATGAAGACAATGAAGAAATTGGCAAGGAAGAATGGAAGATAGAGAGGTGGCGAGGAAAAAAATAAAGGATGGGATAGGAGAGGCAATGCCAGTGAATGGATGTTAGGAGAAATCCACCGATAATGATCAGTAGGAAAAGATGGGACAAAAGATAAGACAAGGGAGAAATTAAACGAAGAATGGGAGGAGGAACACCAATGAAGGGACGTTAGGAGAAGTCCTCCAATAATGATCAGAGGACACAGAGGAAGGAAGGAATGAAGATAGAATAGAGGAGGTCAAAGAAAAGGATTCAGGCTGTGTAGAATGGGGATGAGTGATTTTTAGGAGAAGTCCACCAATAATTACTAGCACGGAAATAGAAGATGATGATGAAAGAATGTTAGAGAGAGACCAATGACAATGATGGGTAAACATGGGAGTAGATATGTGGGAGAACTCTAGAAGATGAAGTGGAAAGAGTAAAGAAAGGAGGGATAACGATGTGTAGGAAGATGAAGGCAAGGAGAGGATGCAATGGATGAGAATGAATGAGAGAGAAATGAAGAAACAAGACATGAAATGAATGGAGAAGCAACGGTTAAGTAAGATTACCCAAAGGCGATATGATGGAGATGAAAAAGGGACCAATAGAAGTGGTGTTTGCAAGAATGAAAGAGGAGGTGAGAGGATGTGATGATGGGGAATGCCGAGAAAATGTAGATGGAGAGAATGTGGGGTAGTGGGGGAGTGCAGGATGACAAATCATGCTTAAGAGGGACTCTTAAGTAAGATCACCATGCTGCAAAGAGGATTTAAGTAAGATCACCAAACCGAAAATGACAATATGGAAGGAGAAAGACAACATTGTATTGGATGCAGGTGTGGAAGGGTTGGTTGGAATGGATGAGTATGATGAGAGGCGGAAGATAGAAGATGAGGAAGAGATGATGGGAGATGGAAGGATTAGACGGCCAACCATTCTTAAGAGAAACTCTTAAGTAAGATTTCCCTGCGATGAGAGATGGTTAAGTAGGATCGCCAAACCGAAGAAGAAGAAGAATGATGAAAATACTAAGCAGTGTATACCAAAATGGAACAAGAGATGAAAGGAGGTGATAACAATGTGATAACAAGGAAATAGAGGAGTGTGACATGAATGGATGGAGGAACATATGCAATGTAGATGGAGAGTGTAAGGGTAATCCTTAACTAGGATGCCCCACGATGGTAGTGATGATGTAAGAGTGTTAAGTGGAAAAGGAGGAGTGGAAAGACATTTGTGGTGGTGATTGTCATCTATTGAAAGAGGAAATGGTGGAGAAGCTTCTACAACGGGAGGATCCAAGGAAGAAGATATACCTTAACTAAGGTTCTCTGGCTATATGGATGGTTAAGCAAGATTGTCAAACCGAAAGTGGAAGAGTAAAGGAGAAACTCAAGAGGAAAGACAAGTAAGATATCTGACATCATGCAAGGGGACATAAAGGTGAGAAGGATGATGTGGAGACAAATGGTGATGAGTGGAAATGGAGAGCGAAGAGAAATGGATCAAAGATGTTGTTGAACATGTTGAGAGATAAGGAGCTGCAGGATAACAAACTCACCTTGAGAAGGACCCTCAAGTAGGATTCACAAACTGCAACGGTGATCAAGTAGAATTCAAAAACCAAAGAGTGTATTTGTAAACACATTCATGGAGATGATGGATAGATATAAAATTCATAGTATGAAATTTGATGTGATTTTTATAAAAATGATTTCAATGAGATGAATGGAATATAGTCAGAAGAAGGGTATATAGGGAAACTATGTTTCAAACTAGATTGGAGATAAACAAGAAAGGGTTACCACTCAAGGCATTAGCACTTATAGCCAATAGTAGGTGTTAATACATAACCAACGATAGTTAGTTATACTAAAATATCATGAGGGAAATATGGATGAAGGTGATAGTAATCCTAATGTTAACATGACAAAGGGATCAAGATGTGACTTGTACGTGGGAAGAGGGATCTCCAAAGGTGGTGTTCCTTAAATCTATGCCCCAGCTCTGGGAAAGGGAAATAACAATAGTAGAAAGTTGATCAATGTGGAAAGCTTTCAGAAAATATTGATAAAAGAAGGTTGATCAATGCGAAAACCTTCCAGATGCCATAATAACAGAGTAGCCATCCTTCAAGGGTATGGTCTACTTTATACATAATATAGATGAAAAGAATAATATGATAGCCATCCTTCAAGGGATTGGTCTATTTTTTTGATTTTGATTTTGATTTGTATACTTTTTTTTGAATTTAACAAACAACTGTCCTTCGAGGGATCACTCTATTTTTTCATAACTTTGATTTTTTTTTTTACATACATGAATTTGAGCTTCACATGGGGGAGAGCTGGAATAGCTAAGTAAACCACTTAAGAGGGGATAAGGAATGTACAAGAGACACCCTGACCCTACGCATGGCTATAATAATAGAGAACGAGAAGGTAATGGATGTAATGGTTACGGGATCACATCAAAGTAGTAAGGCGGACCGCATAAGTTAGATTATTATAGTGATAAATGGAAGGGGATAAAGATGGCAGAACAATCTAAGGATGTAACTAAGTTCTCATTGGTAGATATGCTAACAGTAGATTGGTCACAAGTGCAATGCATTAAGAGATTCCATCTCTGGTTTACCACCACGAAGACAAAGTAGTTGCAATAAGATGAGATGATAGCCAAGTAGGAAATAAAACTAACATATGACCACAATGGTGGATTTAGATGAAAATAAATGGTGCCCCAAGAAAGACACAAATATGGAAGGACAATAATGGCCTCAAAGGAGGGCTTGATGAAATAAATGATGTCCCAAAAGAGACACACATATAGCCACAATGGTGGGCTTTGAAATAGATGGTGCCCTAGAAGAGACATAAATATAGCCACAAAGGTGGACTTAGAAAAAGGTCCCTCAATGGAGAGACAAATATGGCCTCAAAGGAGGGCTTCAATGAAAAAGATGATACTCCCAAAAGGAGCATAAACATAAAAGAACAAATATGGCCTCAAAGGAGGACTTAGAATGAGATGAGAATTTGGATATAATTAATTTAGATTGAATGGATGTGAATAAGGTAGATAAAAAAATCAAAGAGCAAAGTCCCCTAGTAACAAGGGATTTGTACAGATGATGTGTTCAAGGGCGAGGGAAGATTATTCTCCCAACAAGTTAAATGTGAAGGAGGTAAAGGATGTCGAAAGAGCTTAGATGAGATTGTTTTAGATTTGGATGGGGTAAATGATCGAGACCACAAGTGTGTTTAGCAAGATAAGTGGCATTGATGAACAATGGCGGGCATTCCTTAGGAGGAATGACATGGGTTGAAGGATATTAAGGGATGATGTGGATGGAGGGATCATGGGAGATTTGACAGATGGGATATGGATTGGATTCAAGGTGGATGAAGAAGGAACTTTCCCCTAAATGAGGAAATCATCTTTCTCAATAAGATTGTGGACGATTGACCGAAAGGCCTTACAATGTTCGATGTCGTGACCTGGGTAGGATGATAAAGGCACAACTACAATTAGGATTGAACCATGATGGCTTAGGACCATAGGTATTAAAGGCTTTAATAGAGGAAGTTTGATGGTAGATGTTCAAATTAAATGTCAAAAGATATTTGCGTAAGACCCTATCAAGTGTCATGGGAAGGTAAATTTTGTGGGTTTTGATAGGATGTCTCAAACTTAGAGTTAGGAGAAACGTGGATGTAAATTGATGGGTGAATTTTTTGTTTTGGAGGACAAATCAAATTTGGTTAAAGGATGATATTGTTTGATATGGATTGATTATTGCAAGATGTCATAGATGGAAAAATTGATCCTGACATGGATGTTGTGGCATTAGATTATTGAGAAGAGGGAAAACTGAATGTTTCCAGGATGCAGGGGACTATCGAGGATGTTTTCCCCGAGCCTTAGACTTTGACCAAGAATATTTACCTTTAACATGGATGAAAATAATCTCAACCGGAGGATCTGATAGCGGTGGTGTGGTTATTAATGGAGAAACTATTCTAAAACAAGACAAAGATGTTAATGAAGAGATAGGTGTTTGTATGATGCGATTAATGATATCTATGTGAGACATGGATTGTTTTGATTTTGGCATGGGAAGAGTTGATTTTGTAGAGGGAGAAGGTAAAGCATCTTTATTTGATTTAGGTGGATGTGTTGGTACAATAGGTGATTCAAGGGGTATATTTGGTAGGGTTACAGATCGAGAGGATTTGATTGATGTGATAGGAGGATTGGGTAAAGAATATTGGGGTAGACAGGTGATGTGGCCATGGGCGAAGATATAGGTACATATGTCAAGGTTGAGATAGTAGTGGACTTATTGATATGATAGGTATAGGGAGTAGACATAGATAAAGATGTAGGCATTTTGGAATCTGTGGAGATGTGAGTGATGTGATAACCGATGGAGTAGACCTTATAGGTATGGGTAATGTAGCAAATGCAGGAGCATTTTCGGGACGTAGAAGTAGTAGGTGTACTAGTTGTTTCATTGAGGCAAGATGGGTGAAGAAATAAATGGGAGAGATGTAGGGATATGTGGGGATACGAGTGGGGCCAAATAAGTGTGTTGAAGATGAATCTAATGTGGTAGATTGGGGTGTATTTGAAATGGTGGAAATGGATGATATAGTTGAATTTGATGTAGACGTGGCAAGGATAGGAGAAGGTAAAGGTTCGGGATAGGTAGTGAAAAGTTGATGTAGGTGTAACTAGTTCTAAATAAGGGATGGGAATAATGTCCACTGTGGGAACATGTGGAGTTAGTGATAAATGGGATCTTGATTAGCAGTGTTAACCATACAAGCATTTGATAGTTGAGATGTAAAGGGGGTGAAGTGATTTGTTGGTGGTTGATTAGATTTTTCATTGGAGGTATTAATTTGGATATCCCCTTGATTTACAAGTCATTGGACATGATCTTTGAAGGAATGACATCTCTCAATGTCATGACCTTGACTCGATGATATTTACAAAAGTGGGCCTCATGATACCAAATAGGCTTGGCTTGTGAGTTGTCTACGGGTCATATGGGAGGTAGTTAGATAGAGTTTACGCTCATCAACTTATCAAATACATAACTATATGATTCTCCTAAAGGAGTGTAGTTGGTTGTTGATTGAGGAGATCGTTGTTGAGACCATGTGTTTGGTGTAGATGGGGATGAGGGTTCAATGACTACAGTGTTGGTTGATCTCTTAACTCACCATTATGTGTGAATGGTTTAGTGGATTCAAATTTTGATTTAATTGAACTTAATTTAAGATGACCCTGCTCAATGGCACGGGTTTCAAGCTTCATGAGCCATTGTGAAAGCTTCATCAAAGGTTTGGAATGATTGGATCTGCAAAGTGGGTGATATATGTTTGGCACACTAATGCGAGGATAAATCGATGAGTTCGGTTTATGAGATAGTGAAGGATAGTTGGTTTATAATATCATGCCATCGTGCAACGAAGTCAGTGATGGGCTCTTTTCATACTGTTAAATGGTATATAGATCAGCGATAGTGGTTTTACGTGTGATATTGATAGAAAAGTGTTCTAAGAACAACTGTGCAAGTTGAGTGAAAGAGAATATGGAATGTCATGGGATACTATGGTACTAGTCCAATGCGGACCAGACAAAGACATGGGGAAAGTGTGAAGAAGTAGATCATGATCATGTGCAATAAGACAACATGTGTGTTTAAATGTGAGGAGATGTTGTTGGGGATCTTCTTTATTATTGAACTTATTAAATGCAGAAGTTTCCAATGAGGGGGATAAGGTTTGATTGGAACCGATGGATGAATCAGTTCATTATAGATTTGTTCATAGGATAAGGTGTTCTTGGGTGGTACGGTAAGGGTTTCTAAACTAGCTAACCGATTCATTAAGGCGTGAATTGAATTAGTCGAGGTATTGTAAGGTTGAGATTGGATCAGCTGTGTGGTTTGAAAGGTAGTTTGATAAGGCGAATAATGTGTTTGTGGGTGTGTGGGTGTTTGGTGAAGCGTCTGATAAAGTGGTTGATAATTTTGTGGATAGGATGTTTGCAGGAATGGTTTGATAAGACAATTGATTAATTTGTGGATATGTGGGTGTTTGGGGAGTTGCTTGGCAAAGACTAACATGTGTCACAGGTTGGGATTGTTGCATAGGTCTGGTGTTGAGCAATAGGGGCATGTCGATAAGTGGGGATATGTGTGTTAAGAATTGGAGATGGCTAGACATGCCTATTAATGGAATTGTCAAAATTGGATGTGGGTGGAATGTGATCCACCAATTTTGGAGATTGGGAGGATTGATAGATTGTAGGAGATTTCTGAAGTAAGAAGTCATATATGGGGTTAGGAGGAGATTTGAGTGTATCTAGAGGAGCAGGAGATGGGGATACGATTGATTTAGGAAGACTGGCTTGACGGGGGATAGGAGGGTTGGTATCAAGGTGGGGAGAATTTTGTATGACATGATTCTCATGAGGTGAGACCATGGAGACTGGAGGTTGAGTGACCGGTGATGTGGTTTTGAGTTTAGAATCTCTGTCGGTGAGATCATCAGAAGAAGTAACTTTATTGGATAGAGTAGATTGTTTGTTTGTCTCGATTTGGGAGAGAGCGACAATAGGTGTGAAATAGAGAAACATCTATTTATGTATATTGTTGACAAACAAATCAAGAAAAATATTTTTTATCATCATGTTTAATTTAGAGGATGTGAACAGAAAAGAAAAGTAGGTAATGAAGGTGCCTAAAGGAGTCTAAGGCTGGTTTCAGTAGTTATGGATTGGGAGATGTCTGAGACGGCTTCTGTTGGGTGTTTAGGTCCCAATCAATTAACCAGGTGAGAGGAATGTTTTGATGTGTAAATTATGTTTGTGTAATTTCAGGAAGTGTGTGATAAGTGAAATGCAGAGAGTTAAATCCTTTACTTAAGCTATGTGATCAAGAAGGATGTAGAAGGTTCATTTTAGACCAAAATGAAATGTGACATTCAATGTATATAGACACTCAGAAAGGAAAGTTTGATGCAGAAAAGAGAAAATAGAGAAAATGAGAAATACCTGGAGAATCACTTTTCCTAGTTATATAATTGTACTTGATGATGGTGTATTTTAAAAGCGCCAATCGGTGGCTGAAACGCCTAGGTACCTTAAAATTGTAGCATGAACAATCTCAAATGGGGTCAATGACAAGAGATCGGTGGTGTGTTAATGGTTTAACAATTGATCTTTGTGATAATAACTTTGTGGTTGCAAGGTCTATCAGTAAAGTTCACTCCGCAAAAAAAAATACGATAATTAATTCATATGGATAACAAAATAAGAAAAGCAATATAATGGTCCTAATAACATGGTGGTGAAAGCGATGCATAATTAGAGAAATAATAAATATGATTATTCTAAGTATTCTAATGTACTAAAAATTATGTGTCGAGAAATAATAAATATGACTTACATACATGAAGTAAAGGGATCTAAAGCTAAGCGAAAAAATGACTAAATAAATTAATATTATACAATGGAATTAACAAACTCGATCCTAACTAAATGCCGATGAAGCATCAATATTAACCAATTAATTCATGAGGAGATAAACCAAATTGTAAAATTAAGTCCCGAATTAACCTATATAATATAACCAGGGTTAGCTTAAAAAATGACTACATAAATAATAGTATATCCTATGTTAGTGGTTATATGATTTTTTTTATTGTATGATTTGAAATAATATCAAACTAAATTGATTAAGTTAGTTAAGAATGTGATACTTTTATTGGGAATGTGTATGGTCGAGCCATGTGGAGTTCACATGGAGGGGTCCTCTTTGGTCGAGGAAAGTGTGCATAGAGAGGGATGAAGCACACGTGGGTCGGCGGGTCGATGTGGGTTAGTGTGGACGACAAGGAAGAAATAGTGGGATGAGTAGGTGTGCTCCTATGAATGGCTCGAGGGGGGAAGGAAGAGAGAAGTGAGTGGAATTTGAAGTGTAAGGGGAGCAGAGCCATGTGTGAACCGAGGGCATAGGAGAAAGGAGAGAGCTCGGGGATGTATTATGGAGTTGGAACAGGGTTGAGAGGATGGCCCGAGGTGAGAGGAAATTGATAATGGAGAGATTGGTCATGGGAAGAGAAGTGTGGCTCGGGTGGAGAGAGCTCGTTAGGGAGAGGAGATGGGAGAATAGGATGGGGAAGGAATGGTAGGCTCGGGAGGAGAGAAGGGAGATGGGGCAGGTGGGGATGGAGCTCGGGAGGAGAGAAAGGAGACGGGGTAGAGGAGAAGGTCATGGGGATGGCGAGGTGGAGAGGAGTTGAGTCTGGGATAGGGAAGGGAGATGGGTGATCGGTTGGGAGGAACGGTGGATGGGGGACGTGCTCTGGGAAAATTTGGTGAAGGAGGTCGGTGGAGATGGGAGGTAGGGATCTCATATGGGGGGAAGGAGATGGTAGGGAAAGGATCAATGGAGGGAACAAGTGGGGTGGAGCAGTAGAGAGAGAGGGAGAGTCTACGCGGGAAGGAAAGGAGATGGTGGCCGAGTGGGAGATGGGGAGCCGAGCCGAAGGGGTGGAGAGAGAGGAGAGGAGGTCGATGGTTTGCGTGGGAGGCGGAGAGATTTGAAGGTGGAGTGGAGGACTCCTGAGGATTCATGGGGAGAGGAAAGGAAATGTCGAGCGGTGAGGTGGGAGATCGTGGGGCGGGAGAAGGGAGACAGTGGATAGGAGGCAAGATGACTCGGGGGAGAGGAGAAGGATGGCGGGTGGAGGACAGGATTAGGCCGAAGGGAGTGGGTGAATCGGGAAAATTTGTTGAAGGAGGTCAGGGAGATGGGAGGTAGGAGGTGGCCGAGCTGGCCGAGTGGAGAGGTGAGGAGATAGTTAGGAGGAAGGGGAGTAAGATGGGGTAGCTTAGGATTTTTTTTTTTTATATTTTTTTTTAATTTTTAATTGCAATTTATTTCATTTTTTTTTTTAAATTATTATTTTAAATAAATCAATATTGTCTAATATGTTTTAAAACAAATAACTATAGATTGTTATGCTTTTTTTTAACAAATAACTATAGATTAGTATAATTTGAAATGTGAAATCTATAGATAATTAGAAATTAAGATCTAAATGAATATATAGATTTATTTTATTAGGTCAAAGCAAAGGTCATTTAAAAAAGAAAAATTTATCTATTATACAGTTAAGATCACCAATAAAAGCAAGACAATAAGATTAGTTTCCGGACTCGTTCCCCATGTGGGTAAATAGAAAATAAAGAACACGTACCTCCGAGGTGACTTAAACAATGGATTGTACTAAACTGAGATCAATGGATATTATGACCATGCAAACGAGCAAGTTAGAAAAGAATAACAAACAAAACGACCAGATCTAGGATCTGGTCCCACCAGGCGTGCCAAATGTTGATCTGCGTTTCCAGCTTCCTGTCTGTGAGTGTACGAGTAATCAAGAAACACGATACCACGTCGAGTATACAAGGGCTTAGTACCTTGGAGATGGAGATGAATGATACAGCAAAGAAAGAAAGTAAATGCATGATATCAAGAAGCTAGATCTACAAAACTAAACCAGATAAGATTAGAACATAATATGTGGGGTTTCCTGATGGTGCCGGTTCCAAGAGGATTTCAACTCCCTTGGAGGATGTCAACCCCCATGTCAGACAAGATAATTAGATCGTGAACAAAAAGAGTAAAAATATAAAATGGAAAGTAATTAAAATAACAAGGAACTTAGCTTATGTCCCGATATGGAAATGAACTAGGCATCAAGATGGCAAGATAAGAGATCATTATTCTTCTAATAGCTTTCTCCTTCTTATTTTTAAAAATATATCCTCCTCATTTAAAATATATTCTCTTCTGCCTAGACGGTCCTTGAAAAATTTCTCTCTCTTGAAATATGGGGAAAACCCCATATTTATAGCTTAGATATGAGACTAAACTACAGGTTAGATGATACCCAGGGTATAGTAAAGTAACCTGAGTTAGGGATGTGATGTGATCATGTGGGTCCCATATTTTGACTTATTAGGAAAAGTGGGGGACATGATTTGAATGGGGGGTGAGATAAAGATTTCATTTTAAAAAGAAGGTATCGAGATATGCATTATGAATTAAATAATTTGTGAGAGATGGGGGATGATTCAAAATTAAATTATCAAATGGGTCCATACGTAGCCCATTGATAATCAATCAAATAATGTGAGAAAATAAATAAGATTTTATTTAATTTAAGAGAAAGAGATGCGAGAATGGAATTAGTGTGCATGTAAGATTACGAAGGGCGTATTTAGGTTTCTACACTTGTTCTTAGATTTTTAATGAAGAATGACATGTTATTGTTCCCTAGTAGAATACTTAACATGGATCCTATTGTAGCCATAGCATCTCATGCTCTCGTTACGGGCTCTTTTTATTTACTCAAATTTTATTTGTTCAAGAATTCTTTCAAGGAATCGACCATTCTTTTATATGGAAGAATATTTTCATCCTTGACCTTATATTCATCTCATGACCTATTTGATAATAAGCATTGAATCACCAATGCAATTAACTCATCTAATATCCCATTTGATAGCTAGCTTCATCCCTATGATGAGAGCTTCATACTCTATTATATTATTCATGTATGGGAATCTCATTCGGAAGGCTTAGGGAATCAAGTCTCCCGTAGGAGTGATTAGCACAACTCGACACTTGAACCATGAAAGGTAAAGGAGCCATCAAAGTATAGTTGTCAAATGATAGATTCCTCAAGGTACATGATGGATGCATTTGGTAATTCTAGATTCAAGGGTTCAGTACCTAGTAGTGGAGCTTCTACTAGCTGATATGTTAAGACTTATCCCTTTATGAACTTTATATGTACATACTCAATGTCGAATTCACTTAACAAGATGATCCAATTATCCATCTTGTCTATGAGTGTAGGTTTTGACAATAATTATTTTAGTGGATCGACCTTCAAAATAAGTTTGACCTTATTGTTGAGAAAATAATGGCATAGCTTTTGGAAAGTAAACACTATGGCTAGGCAAATCCTTTTTGATCTTCCGATAGTTGAGCTCATATGCTACCAATGTTCTTCTCAAGTAGTATACAATTTTTCTCTTTTTCTTTATCATACTGGGCCAACAATGCCCTGATTACAAAATGTGTAGCAGAAACGTAAAACAACATGGGTTCTCCTACCGTAGGTGGCATGAAAATAGGGGGTTTAGCCAAGTATTCTTTTAGAAAAGAAAACTCTTGTTGTTGTTCTGGTCCCCATGTGAAATTAACATATTTCTTAAGAAGATGTGTGAATGTATGAAACTTGTGTGCTAGCTATGAAATGAATCTTCTATGTCTTGATTTTGCCTTAAAAGCTATGGAACTATCTAATATTCTTAGGAGGAGGCATCTCTATAATGCTCGTGACCTATGGAACTATCTAATATTATTAGGAGGAGGCATCTCTATGATGCTCATGACCTTTGTGGGTCCACCTCTATTAATCTCCATGACACAATGAATCATAGTAATTTTCCCGATAGCACACCAAATACAAACTTATTAGGGTTAAGGCAGACTTTGTAGTCTTTTAGGTGACGAAATATACACAGTAAAATCTTTGGGTGCTCCTCCCGAGTTCTACATTTAGATAGTATATAATTTATGTAATCTTTCATGATGTCTCTTATCATGTTGTGAAAGATTACAGTCATCACCCGTTGATATATAGTGCCTACATTCTTAAGGCCGAAGGGTATAACTTGGTAGCAGAACGTTCCCCATGGGGTTTTGAAAGATGTCTTGTGTTGGTCTTCCTTCACAATATTTATCTAATTATAACCTCAGAATTCATCCATGAGTGATAACATCTCATAACCAACAGTAGAATTGACGATCATGTCGATGTTAGGGAGAGGAAAGTTGTCCTTGGGACAAGCTTTGTTAATATCTCTGAAATCAATACACACTCTAATACCAACTAGATTTTCTAAACTGGTACCACATTAGAAATCCACTATGAGTATTTGATAAGCCTGATGAAGCCTACTTCTAATAACCTTTCTAGCTCTGCCTTTACCAATAAGGTGATGTGAGGATGCATCTTCCAAAGCTTTTGTTTGATGGGCTTGTGTCCGGGTGAACAAAATATTGTGCACCACTAATTCGGATCAAGTCCTAGAATGTTGGCATAATACCAAAAAATATTTACGCATACTCTCTCAAAATCTTATAAATGGTTTCTACTCTTGAGCTGAGAGTGAAGATCCCAACTTAACTATACTAGGCAACTCTCTCCATGGCGATGTTAACATCTATTGTATCTTCCACTAGTAGCTTTGACTCATTCCCCATATGGGTAGGATCGGGAGGGAGATTGATATCCTCTTCTACCAAAGATGGTTTAGGGATGTCTTCATCTTTATAGGGGTACACTATCTTTTCCATAGGTTGTTCTGCTTGTTTGTCCACAAGCACCTCGAAGAGGTTTTCGCTATAGGACTTCCCCTTTTTCTTTCCACAAGGATTTTCTGTAGTACTCTTTCCCTTTCTCACTTTTTTACTCAAGTGTCCACATAACTCTACCTCCTCTCCAAAGTACACATATGTGTTGAGCTGAATGGAGAATCCTTTCTTGTGATCATTTCTTGGAATGTTATCTTTGATGCCTAGGAACTTACCAATAGCCTCATCATTTTGAAACACGTCAATAGTTATATGTTGTTATTGATCCCAATTCACAAGTGATGGGTGTATGAGGTTTAATGTTTGAGTTATAGAGAATATGATGGGTGTAACATGGGTTATGATAAGGATAGCCATGTTAGAAAATAGGTTTATAGAGGTGAGGTCTTCGTAAAGACTACACCAAGAATATGTTTCACTTTCATTTTCGGAAAAACTATCCTCACTCTCAGAAGAAACATACTCATTATCTGAAGGGTGAGATTCATAAAAATGGATGCCAATACCCAATTTACCCAGTATGCGATGAGGTATTGAAAGATCTTCTAATGGACCTTGTTCTTGGCAGCCATAACCACGTCCTTGATATCTCATAGTAAGCATGATTCTGTTAGGAATAACATACCTAGATGACTTATAACACAAATCCATTTCATCATCTTGAGGATGAAATATAATATCGTTGAGGATTCTTTCATCTTCTAGCAAGCCACCGGAAGTGAAATTGTCAAAAGGGAAATTCTCCTTGATCTCTAGAATTTATAACATGGTCTACCATGTGCTTGGGTTAATAGTGGAATGTTTTGAATCATAAGGGCTTGTTGAATATTATACTCTCCACAACCTTTTTTATGATCTTCATCTCCCACTTTGGAAAAGAGATTCCACATAGATCCACTATTATCATTGAGATTCGGTGTGTTTGGATCCACTTGTGATGCGAGGCCTCCGAATGAACATGGACAACAATCTCCGTAGAGGGACACTCATAAATGGTAGGAAAATAGCCCAACAATGCTCTACAATGAGAAAATGGTTGGGGATCCCCTTTTATAGTAATTTTTGTCCTTCATACTATAATTTTAGACACTAATGATATGTTGATGGCACAACCTACATGGCGTGAATCCATGGGTGACCGAGAAAGATGTTGTAAGGGAGCTCCAGGTCCAAGACATGGAACTTCGTATCATGGGTTATGGGACCAAATTCTAATGAGAAAGTGATCATTCCAGCTAATTGTCTTTCTTCATTTTCATATGCCTTTATGGTGATGACCTTTGTCTCTAAATCAGCTTTTGTGCCACCTAGTTGATGAACTAGTTTAAGAGTACAAATGTTAAGACCCGATCCGCCATCCACAAGCACTCTCTTGACCTTCTTACACTTGATTATTACCTCAATATGTAAGGGTAGGTTATGGGAGGGATTTTCAGTTAAGGATTTTGTCAGACTAAAGGTTATGTGTCTTACAAGAGTGATTTGCGCTACCATGGCTTGTAAATGTGTAGGTCAACATCAATAGATACTCTTGATCCCTGTAGGGTTTTGCAAAGTATATATTTATGGACGTTAGAAATATTTAGAAGGTATAATATTGAAATCTTAGTGTAGTCTTCTCTAGTTGATCTAACACATCATAATGAATCTCTTGAGGAAGAGGGGGTAGGTTTGGAATTTATAACAAGGCGATTTTGTCACATTGCCATGGCACACTCTCTTGTTTTAATTTTAATTGTATTGATTTTCTCAACGAGTGGGTCAACACAACCTATCAAGGCACCAAAATGGTCTTTGTTTGACATATAATTAGCATTCTTATTTCTAAAATGATTATCCCCAATCTGATTTTTCTTTTCTTCATGATTGGGAAAAGGCTCTTTGAAGATCCCTAAGTTTGCATTTGGATATTTTGCAGCAAGTGGAGTCTACTTCAATATCACCATTGTCAACTAGGTCTTGAATATAGTGTTTTAATCTTAAACACTTGTTAGTTTTATGACCCTTTAAGTGGTGAAACCCACAAATTCATTATCTCTAAACCATGATGGTTTAGGTGTGTCATCCCTATAGGGTTGTGTTTCAAGGTACTTAACCATGTTAATGACCTCTAACTACTTTAGTATGGATGATATTGATTTAGATAGAGGTGTGAAAGTACGGCGTTTATACTCTGTAGGTGGATTTCCCTTTGTAAGCTTCAAAGGTGCGTGGTTCTGAATGGCTTGTACTCATTTGGAGTCTATTATCCCATCACCAATGACATTTTTGTTTTTATTATGAACAAAATTTGGTTTTTTGTTAGACTTGGAATCGTTATGATCATGGGAGAAAGGTTTTAGAGTCCCCCTAGCTAACAATGATTTTTCAATTTGACTCCCTTTTTTTATTACCTCTTCGAATGTGTTGCCACAATGCATTTGCAAGTGGAATGTAATGTCTGGATGGAGGTTGGGAACAAATATACTTATTAAATATTTTTCGGGTATGGAGAAAGGAAAGCGGCTAGCTAATCCTCTCCACCGTTGTAAAAATGTAGCGAAGTTTTCATTATTTCTTTGTTTCACATTGTAGAGATCCAACATGGTGACATCATTCTCTATATTAAAAGAGAAGTGTCATACGAAAATTTCTACTAGTTCTGGCCATGTTGATATGGATCCCTTAAGGATGTGTACAAACCATTCTAGCATTTGTTACTCCTAAACTTTGTGGAAAAAGGCACATAAGATAATTGTCGCTAAATGTAACCTCTTGGCATGCCATATAAAAATATTTAATATGGTCACGAGGGTCACATTTTCCCTTATACTTGTCAAATTTTGGAAAATCAAAGTGTCTTGGGAAAGGTATCTGTAGCATGGCTTTGTCGAATGGGTAGGGACATAACTCATCAAACCGGTATGGCTTGTTGTGAATAGAATGTTGGTGTGATTGGGAAACATGGGATCACCTCTCAAGCTATGGGATCAAACTTAGGTGAACCTCATGAGAGAAGGTTGGCTTCCTCTTTAAACTAAGTGTTGCTCCTATTTAGTGTAATAAAATGTCTTTCCTATCTATCATGGGTTTTACTTTAACAGACTTAGTTCATGAACCATAACTAAGAAGTTCTCACGAGTAAAGTGCACTGCTTAAGAAAGGAAAATTACGTAAAGAAGGAAGTAAAGGAATTACAGAGAAGAAATAGGAAGATGTGCATCCCATTAGTAGATTGCAGAGCTAATGTGTATGCACCATAAGTCAACTCAAATAGATTTGAACACATTAGAAGAGTATAAAGCAAACCACGGACTCTAGATCTAGATCTAAAATTAAACAAAGTCTATTAAGAGATCTAAGATTTAGAAGCATAAGGATGAACAAAATACACCGTGACACAAAGTTCTCCTACCTGCAATTCATTCCACATGAAATAATCTCTCACTTCAAAGACAAAGTCTAGAACTCTAAGAACATGCTTTCTAAAATTGATCGATCATTAACCCGAAGGTTCTTCCTCTACTTATAGAATGTATAAAAGCGATGACAAGGAAGATTTAGTCAAAAACACACACTTTTATTACTTAAACAACATACACAATCTCATTCTTTAGAAGAATTCCTAGTTTCCATTATAGTTTTGAAAGGAGGCTTGAAAATTCCCTCAACATACAACAACTTCTATTACTTATCTCAAAAGTCTAACCACCTATCTCCAAAAACTATGTGTAATTAAAAGAAGAGGAAAAGTAATAAATTCCTTCCTAAATTGAAGACTTGAGGTTCTTCAAGTTGAATGGCTTTTAAACCAATCACTTAAGTTGTATAATTGAATTGATCGCTAATTACTTTTAATTAAGGAAAGAAGAAGGAAGAGGAAATTCTAAAAATATTTGTCGGAGGAAAGAAGAAGGAAGAGGAAAGCTAACTTTGTCTTTTTTCTGTTCAATCTTCTAAATCGATTCAAAGAATATTTTAAACAAGCTAGTTGGATCAAAAATATCCTGAAACAAAATATTAATTTGGAATTAAGCAATGATATGGTCGAAACAAGCCGAATTGCAACGTTTGGAAAAGGGAGAATCATGAGAAACAAGTCTCGGAATTGCAAGCGCTTGGTATTGGCTCGCAAGCTCGAATTTTTAACTTCACATTGTCTTCTCTTTTATCCTTTTCACCAGCTTCTTCCGTTGCTACATGCATCGCAGCTCAAGGTCAAGCTCGTAGATAACTCATCAATTCAAGCTTATTTTTAATTGCATATGAGCAATTAAAAATTTCCCTTGTAAGCACTCCATTCCTCTCTCGATGAATGAAAATTCAATGAAAGCTTAAATAAAGATGAGAGCATGCATGCACCGGATCTTGGAAGGAATTTTCCACGCACCTCATGATCTTCTTCACTCTTCAAAACAAGAGGATGTTATTTGTGCCGAGCTTTTGAGACTATGTCTTTATCTCCCCATATGTATCTCGCATATGGATCTATGATATAGATGCTTCCATCATCGAATAACTCTCCACTTTGCAACTATCCTTGGATGGAAAAGCCTTGAATAATTCCACTGACTTGGTGAGCTTTTTGCGCACGCATGAGTGAAGTTTCTCAAATCGAGGATCTTCCCATCAATTTCACGTGAGAGTTTCTTTTTCATCTTTCTTCGCCATATTTGTTATCGACCCAATGTCTTTTTCTTCTTATTTGACGATTTGAATTCTTCAATTTTCTTGGTGTAGATCTCGGACAATTCTTCTCTCTCTCTCTATATATGCAATGTATTGGACATCGATAAAAGCTCCTCTTCTTTTATAAAGACATAATGAATTCTGCAATTTATTCGACAAAAATGGCCACCTGGGTATGAATAGTGAATTTAAATTATAAAAATCTGCACTTTTTCAAACAAGCTCTGCCCCAAAAATTGGTGTCTAATTTGCACCCATAAAGAGAGCATGAATCCTTTCAATCAACACTAGCTCAAATTAACACTTTCTTTAAAACAATTGTCTCCCATGGTTGATATGAACTCTTTCTCCAAAGCATGCGCCAAATCTGAAGCTTTACCTTGTAGCCTTATAGTTAGCGATTTGCTCGGGCAAATCCTTCCATAATAGAGCTACTTTTTCTCCTTGCCATTCTTTATCAACTGTGTTGAATAATAAATCCATTTGGCTGCCCATGCTTATATAACCTTCATAATTCTATAATTAATAATGCTCCATTCTTTAAAGGTCAATTAATTAATTAAAAATCATGCTTTTCTTTCTTTTAAAAAAATAGCATGTTTAAGGACACCATCCAATAAATTAAATTAATCCAATTTAATCCTCCAACTTCACTTCACTTAAGCTTCACAAAGCTGCTTTGACCATAGCCACCGAAAATTAAATTAATATAATCATTTAATACTTTAAAAAGTATTAATTCCTTCATCAAAAGGGGCTATTAAATAAATTAAATTTATTTTCATTTTAGAATTCGATTTCCAGTCATTTATTCCCTTGCTTTTGTTGACTTTTCCACAATCCTGAAAGCTATGATTCCCCCATGACTGGGTGAATAAATATTAACAAATATTTATTTAATGCATAATTATTCACCCAAGTGGGTCGCACTTTTTTCGCATAATAGAATGTTTGATTTTTGGAATTTCTCGACAATGGGATTTTTACCCCGTTTGGTATGTTTTCACCACAATCCCATGATCCAGTTAAGTGATTTGACTCTTGACATTTCTTTACCATGGTCAGCACTAAAATCCCATGATTTCACTAAGTCATTTCCTTTATTAATTTGGTTTTTCACCCTCAAACCTAGGCAATAAATTCCCACCCCGCGCCTCTATTTTTCCCACCGCAGCCCTAAGTGACTTTTGTAACACGGGAAACACAACTTCTCATTCAATATACAAATCTCATCCTCCTCGCGGCTTATGTTTTTCCCATGCAGTCGTCCTTTGTTTTAACCAAAAAATCACCATCCTGACAGAGTTACTCCACCAAGTCTTGTAAATATTGAGCTTTTTCCTGGGCCGAGATCCCATTTTGATAATGACTTCCTCCATGGCAAAATGTGAGTGCTATTAAGTTTTCCACGAGCTAAAAAAGTTTGCTTTCAGATGGCCAAAATCGCCTATCAATCCTCCATTTTTAGAAACTATCGCACACCACAAAATGTTGGAAAAATTGCCAAAAGTTACATATAAAGCCCAAAACTTAGAATAAGTTAAAATCCTTGGGCTTGGGCGGAATAATAACATATTGAGCTCATAACAGATTAAACGAGCGAAATAGTTCTCATACTGGCTCAAAATAATTAAATACAAATTTCCTTTTTCAAAGGTGATCTCCCTATCCTGAAATTGAATAAAACAATTTTGGGTATCCGGGTATTAAGCGAAAAGGGCTAATATGGCTTTTAGGATTATCTTGGTGCAAATGTGAGTTCAGAACTTTCATAATAAAATTGTAAATGACCCATTATTTTAAAAGTACGAAAATTTTTCAACGGTAGGACATAACTCATCAAACTAGTACTTCTTGAAATTTTTATCGATTTCACCCTCTTGTAATGCTTGAAGGGCATTCTTCATAGTAGACCATTCTTGGTGGAAGAGTTTGGTCTTGCGTGGGTGGTGGCATAGGTCTATACAAAGGGTTAAACCTAGGTGTATGCCCACCCCTATTCTTGGTGAAAAATTTCTCATAAGGGTCTTTGTGTGCCTCTCGATGAGGAGTATTTTCCTTAGGAGTATGTTGATAGTCATGACACGAAGCTTTTGGCTTAGCTTGTTTTATAGGTTTTTTTATCTTTATTGATATGTGAAGCCAAACTTGCCAATTAGCAAGTGAGAGCTTGAACTTGTTCCTCTAAGGTTACCTCTTGGGTTGGTATTTCTTTACATTTTCATCATGAGGAGGTTTCTCATGGTGAGAAAGTGCTTCATGGTCTTCGCAATGAATTCTAAGAGGAGGTAAATGATAGTCTCCATCATTTTTGAAAGGTACTTCCTCATTATTCAGTCTTCCTAAAGTAGAGGCATGACCTGGGTTTAATATGTCATCTATATGGTGACAAGGATGTTCCACTTCTTCTTCTCCCTGAATCATGTCGGTGATAAGAGAAGGGTCAACTGTGGATGGCAACCTAGCTCCTAGTTCCACAACATGCATGAGAACCTCATGTTTATTGTGAAATAAGTAATCATCAAAGTGGGTTGGATGAAGCTCCATATTCACATGAGGAGAGACTTCTCTCTCTCTACTTATGGTCGATCATGGCATTGTCTTCTAAAATAGGGTTGTCACCTCCAAATATATCAACTCCTAAACTTTGGGATCCCATTCTCATAGTAGGCATACTTGAGATAGGAGATACAACATGAAAAATTTCTACTAAGGTTTACTAAAAAGGACCTTAGTCAATTTTTTGCAGCGTAACGACACTAAATTGTCAAAACAAGGTGACTATAGAATAACCACAAAATTAATAGGTCAATGCAAATGTACAAACTAAAGAATAATGAACAATCTACCCTAGCAAGGTAATATATGACACAAGTTTTTCTAGAATAATACAATGACGTATAACACTCAAAATTTAGTCACACCAAATATTTTACTCCCTAAGATTTGTCTAGATAGGTTTGAAACCGAATAGTGACAACACAATATCACTAGTTAGGTCAAGTTTTATAACAAACAAGGCCTAAATGATAAGATAATGTTGATGTGATCTTCTAACAAGATATACTAAAATCCAGTTTCTAAACACTAATAAAGTCTAAGCTTTGTAAAATGGATGATACAAGTGCGAGCAATGTAACAATGTTATTTGGACACGTAATCAAAATTTGTGAGAAAGCAATATTTTAGTATCAAAATGGCATTATAGCGATGCTAAAAAAGTAACCTCAACACTCACAAAACTCAAGACAAAGCTAGGGTGTAAAAACTACGTCTAAGTATAACAATAAATTGTTATGCGTGCAAGCAGCGTAACTCTACAATATAAAGATTTAGGCCTAATTTCACAATGGAAACAAGATGTAAATATCTCAATTATATGGCTATAATTGGGCCAGCATAACAACTCAAAATAAGAAAAGGATTAAATCACCTAACTACAATGATGATAATGAGTCAAATATGGGTTTTTTGAGACAAGGAGGCCTACTAGATCGTGAGTACGTACATATGCACACTTTCAACACTTGCGCTCCAGCATTGCAATCTAGTCATGCAAAGTAGAATACAAAAGTGGTGGACATGTGATATCTAGTAGTATCCATATATGTTATTTCCTTTTGTCCAAAAATGGGCAACAAGAAAACAAGGGTGTAGACTAAGTGGTGTTGAAATAAACTTGGTGTTATTTTGGTAGAGGTTTGCCTTGTCTTAGGACAAGTGAAAAACTAGGACAAAATGACACTAAGTAGATTTCGTGATGAAATATCACATGGTTTCAACTTTAAGAGATTCTTTCCCTTGTTTGAAAAATAATATTTTGAATCTAACAAAGTTTCACTTTGTGAGAGCTCTCAAGTATAACAACTAAGACAAAAACAATGGCTCCAAGCCGGTAAGCTTCCTAGGTGGTTCTCTCTCTATGTGTCACAAGTTTACTTCTGCGAGCTCGATTTACTGAGGTTTCCCAAGGAGTATCTTGGCTTTACTTTACCCCCTTCTAATATAATGAGCAACTAGTGCATTTAGTTGTATTATCATTGGGGTCACAATGGAAGTAACTTTGACTCTAATCTCACCAAGGCATACTAATCAAGTCGGTAGTGTGGAGCACTTTCCTATTTTGTTCACAAGGTTCCCTCTTGTGAACTACTTTAGGGTTCCTAGGACCACCCCCATTGTTGTAGCTTAAGGCTTATGCCAAAGGGTTATGTCCTAGTTAAGTAGATGAGTCATAGCTCTTAACCAAAACCTACAAATATAATGTGATGATTGTGGTGTATTTTTTATCTTTTAGACTTAATGTGGTTTTTGTTGTACTCCTTTTGAAACCTACAATCACACGTGAATGTTAGATTTTGGTTTGAAGAGATCCCTTCTTTCTTTGACAAGCATTTTAGGTCCTTCACACAAATGGTTAGTAGTTCATAAAAATTTACAATATCATCAAAAGAGGATTGAATGTCATTTTTGGTTCTCAAGATCGTCCAAGGATGTGAGAGAAGAGCATACACAACAAACAATCCAACTAGATAGTAATGAAAAAAATTTTTTTTTAAATCAATAACTACTATAAAACTTTGTAAAACAAGGTTTATTCCCAATTAATCCAAGTGCTTCTTAATGAAAGACTAAAATTACTTTTGGTTCCCAAGATCACACTAGGTGCAAGGGAAGAGCATACACAAATTTTAGCCTTGGTTCTTTATCAAGTGAAAAATCTTAAACTAAAAGATCAAGCATATCAATGAATGATGATTTTTCTTACTTACTCTAAAATAGCAAAAAGTGGTTTAGAAGTGTTTTTGATTCCCAAGATCACACTAAGTGCAAGGGAAGAGCATACACACCCTATTCCAAACTCAAATAAAGCATGAAAAATCACTTATCAAACCCTAAGCCAATTTTAACAAAGATTACTTATCAAGCCCTAAGTGAATTTTGTTAGGAACATTGCTCTAAAATCAATAAATTGACAAAAACAACAACTAAAATCCTCTAAAAAATGACAAAGATCCTAAAACTAGAAATAAAAATCATGAACTTTGAAGGAAATTTACCTGAGTGCATAGGCACAAATTTTAGTGCACATGCATGGGTTTTGAAGCATGGGCATGCCCTTTGAAGCACAGCTTGAAAGCATAGGTACACCTATGTCAAACTTTCACAATCAATAGTGCATAGGTGCGGCTGAGGGGCACATAGCACACTTCTTGATGCACATGCGTAAGGCAAACTCGAGACCAAAACTACAATGTTTCACAGGCACATCCAGAGAGGCACATGTGTGCTTCTTGATGCACATGTCACATGTTTCAATGCATAGGTGCACTTCTTGATGCACAGTGCACTCTTTAATGCAAGCATGGACTTTCTTGTAGGTGACAAAAATCCAAGTTTTGAGAATAATTTCTTCAAAAAGATAAAATATTTGGTATTTTGAGGCAATTTTGAACAAGGATTTGCCTCTTTATATCCTACAAAGAACATGAAAACAAAACTTCTACCACTAATCTAGTTGAAACAACTACCTAGCTACAAAATTGATCTACTTTGAAAACTACTCTAAAAAGCTTGAAAACTTTGAATTTAATCTAAGAACTTTGAAAGTAAGCTAGAAAGCTTTGAAGTTAATCTAGAAAAACTTGAATCTAATCTAAGAATTGGAAGTTAATCTAAGAAAACTTGAAATTTAAAACTTTTAAAACTATGTTAAAAGCTTGAGAATGAATGCAAATGGGGTTTTAGTCCCACTTTGGGTATGCCAAATGCTAACACCCCAAACTTTAAACAAAATTAACTAGTTTAAAATAAGATCAACACCACAATGATCTAAATTTAAATGCAAAGCTAATGAATGAAACATAAATGATAAAAGCTTAATAGCATAACAAATGGAGATTAAATGAAACTAACATCTAAGCATGCCTACTAGTATGTTTGATTAACTAACATAGACCTAAATAGATCTAGGAGCAATCAAATTGGGAATGGTTGCTACTCCACAAATGGTGAGGATATCTCTCTAACACAAGACTAAAATGTCATGTTAGATACCCTCCTACTAACCATAATGAAGGCTTTAGGAAAAGATGAGCATGTGGATCCTTAAAATAGTTTAGGCTCTTTAACATATTTATTATATGAGGCTACTAATAAAATCATGGTGTAAAGTATTAAGGTAAGAGGTGAACTCTTTTTATAGTTTTCCTTTTGGGAGAAACTTGTATTTTTGTGCATGTGGGAATAAAAGCCCCAAATTAGATTAGAATTGTGAATCATGATTAGGCCTTGTTAATCACAATTAGTGAATTACCAAGTGATTAAGATGTGGGATCCTTAATCAACCGCTTAGGTGAACTAGGAGGATAGGATAAACTTTTGAAGCTTGCTGAGACGTTGTGGAGGAAAGAAGGGTGATTTTGAGTGGTTGGAAGAGGGGTTTAAGCCAATATTAGGGTATATTGACCAAAATAAAGGCAAAATGGGCTTAATTAGCTAATAAATGCCAATTGATTGTTTTGAAGAGGATTTTGACTTACGATTCATTGTAAAGTGGCATCCTAAATGAAAAAGAGGTTTGGTGATCAACGAAGTGTTTGTTAATTGACCAAAGTGGTAAGAAACATTAGTTAATTAGCAAAATCACTAATTATAATGGAATTGGTGAGAATGAGAGTGATTTGTGTGTGTTTTGGCAATAAGATTGCAAAAGTGGAATTTAGGTGTCTACAGAGGTAATGGGAACTTGTGTGCATACCACCAAGTCATATTAGGTGAATAACCAAGGAATGAGTCATTGCAAATGAAAATGCAAGAAAATGGCATGGTAAATGATATATTAGTATGGTCGTGGTCTATCATGCCCCCGATATAAGCAAGCCAAGATTGTCCTAATGTGAGAGGAGAAGAGCAAGGGGATCACATAAGGTAGAAGGTGAGATGGAAGACATGTAGACCATAAGCAGCAGTGATAGTGATGAATCCATAATATAGATGAGGATCATGAGTTGGAGGATAAAGATCCTCGAAATAAAATCCTATCCAAGTCAAACCATCATGGGAACATATAGTGACATTGCAAGTAGGATCAAATGGAATGTGCTCCCAATAAAAATTATTCATAAAAAGTGTACATGTGAAGGCACACGGTGTAGATGTCAATTGTGTGTGAGAAAGTATTAAAGGTGGTATGACGCCCATTGTAGGGACACACCCTTGATAAATAATCATAGCAATAGTAAAGCAGTAGGGGGAGGTGTAGATGTAGTTGGGATCATATCTAACATGCAAATGGCACCTTCAAGAGGTGGTAAATGTGGTAGCTCATCTATAGGTTGTGGTTCATCAATAGTATTAGTTCTTGGTGTAGGAAGTGTAGTATTTGGATCATGGTCACAATATTTGTATGGATGACGATCGTGAAAAATAGTATACTCGATACCCTCATGTAATAATTTAACACAGTGATGTACGATATGGGCATGAAGCCATGGCCTACCAAGTAAATAGTTGTATGAAACAGGGAAGTCAATGACAAAGAAGACAATGTTAAGAGTTTTTGGCCCAATAGTGATAGGAAAAGTAATGTGACCTAAGCATGGATGAACAAAGCCATCATAAGCACAAAGAGAAAGAGATGACGGACTAACATTAGTAGCCGAAAGACCAATATTTTCAAGGAATGACATAGGAAAAATATTGAGCTCAGATCCATTATCGATTAAAGTACGCTTGATACCCATATTGTAAATGTGAATCATGATATGCAAGGGTGGATCATTGTCAAAAATAGAAAGATTAGCATGAGGATTAGATGGGAAAACAATATGTTGGGAAAATGCATCGACAAAATATTGATATATGGATTTTGGCTGCATATCAACAGGAATGCAAGTAGTAGCGAGGAGATTTTGGATTCTATGTCTTAATTTAGGATTTGTGAGCAAGAAGTCGTTAATTGAGATACTCATGATGATAAAGATCCTAATAGCGTGTAGATCGAGTGGGGTTCACCAAAATGATTAAGCTAAATATGAAATATATGATCCTAATCAATGCTATAACAACAAAGAAATGGATAACAATTAAGTACAAAAATGAATATTCAATTAACTAAGTAGTAAATAATAAAACTCTAATTGCAAAGAGAGGGTAGAAATCCTTAGTTAATTGTAAATTTCTAGAGAATGCACAGAGCTGAAAAATAGAAAATGAAAAGCCTAGACCGTCGCACTAGAGCACATAAAAATGCATATCCGAGGAGATAGGATGGACTGGGGCACCTAGAGAGGGACAAGGGTGCATACGGGTGCCCTGGACATGTTTTTGGGTTCCCGTGGTCTACGAAATGATAAAAAAACCTTTGAGGTGTGACTAGGTGTTTTCCTTTAGTTGCCTTTGGTCACTTTGAGGTTACATCAAGATCGTCGAGGTTGTTGGAAACCTGTAATGAAATATGTGCCTATAAAACCCTCAAATAGACATCAAATCCTAAAAATAAAGATGGAAAATGAGGGTTTGGATTGTCCTCATTTGTCACAATGGTGAACTTACGACTGAGCACTGCACTACATCTCATACCCAATGTAGTTATTTATGTGTGTGTGTGTAATTGTGCCCTAGGTTTTTCTTGTGTGTGTTGCACTTGGATAGTGAGCAAGCAGCTAGATGTAGAATGTAATAAATGTGTGTATGGAATAAAATGAACTTCCTCCTATGAAATGTGATGAATAAAACCATCCCTTATGTCCCTTGTGATGGAGCTAGATGGATGCAATGGAGCTCTTACATGCCTTGATGGATGCAACCTTAGGTGGTGATAGATAGTGCTTAGTGCTTGGTCCCTTATTATGATCACATAAATTTATATTTATATGATTCCCTTGCTTGAAATTTGTAATTAACCCCAAAAAGACTAACTACCAAAAATATAAGATGCTCAAATGGCTAGAAAGGACCCAAAAAGTGAGAGTAAAGTACAAAGGGGACAAGAACACCTAGAGGGGATGAGGGCACCTAACATTGGTGTCCTGGCTAGGTGCTTTAGTGTCTAGGATAAAAATACCGAAGAGTAAAAAGGCATACTAAGAAAGTAAGGGTGTAAGACCAAAAGTAAGAACCAAAATTAAATCAAGGTGGCCAAAGACATGGGTTGATTAGTAATTTTCTTACTTAGGAATCATATGAATAGTATTTTGTGATCGAACTAGATAATTACCCAAAGTGTGTGATTGTGTGTCTACACAATCTATCAACCATCATCTTTATTAAGAAAATCCAAGCACAATCAAAGGAGAGATGTTGTCCACAAGAATCTAAAAATATAAAGCAAAGCAAGTGCAATAAAAATAAATCCAAGAGTAAATCCAACACATCAAAGAAGGAGTTATGCAACTTATATGTAAGTATAGATATTGAATCTCTCATGTCTTTCCATCCATTGCTCTATTTGAGGTTTTGTTTGAGAAGACTAGATTTAGGAATCAATTGGTTTGTTTTTGGTTTCTAAATTTCATCTAATATTTTCTTGCATTAAATTTTGGCACCCACCATGGGGCTTACCCCCATTTTCATCATTTATAATCTTGTTTGATCCTTGCACATGTTGTTAAAGTTTGAAGAACTTTCATTGTCGTTTACCCCTTCAAATTTGTAATTTTCGGTCTCAAATTCCATTTCCAATGCAAAACAATGCCTATGCTCTATGTATTGGTACCTATTCATGTAAAATGGAACCTATGACCTAAATCAACACCTATGTTCTACTTTAGCACCTTTGACTTTCAGATACTTCAAATACTTTGTTTTTGGCCTTTGAAACCCCGAAATTGTAATTTTTTGCTTGTTTCACTATTTTTGACCTTGTTTTCATCTTTTGTTCACACAATGTTACCTATTTCCATAAAGTGGTGACTATGACATGTATTGGCACCTTTACGATATTTCAACGCCTTTGTTTTGGCCTTTAAAACCCTGAAATTGTATTTGTTTGTCTATTTTCACTATTTTTGACCCTATTTTCATCTTTTATTCACAAAATGGTGCCTATGTTCATGAATGGAACCTATGTCCACAAAGTGGTTCCTATTACCTATATTTTTCCTTTGAGATACTTCAACGCCTTTGTTTTGGCCTTTGAAACCCCGAAATTACAATTTTTTTCTTGCTTTTGACTTTTTTTACCTTATTTCCGTCTTTTGTCACATAATGGCACTTATGTTCACAAAATGAAACCTATGTTCATAAAGTGGCACCTGTGACCTGTATTGGTTCCTTTAGAGATACTTTATCACTTTTGTTTTAGCTTTAAAACCTTGTTTTTTAATCATTTTTTGACATGTTTTAGGATTTTTCTCATACATTGTCGTCTTTGCACACAAAATGACACCTATGTCCTAAAGTGGTGCCTTTTTGTACTTTGGATCCTTTGACATACTTTGGCACTTATCCCCTTCAATCAGTGCCTTTGCAGATTCATAATGTTTTCTTGCAACTAACAGTCTAATCTTGTTTTCAAGTGTTTTTGTTGAATTTTTACAGGTCTAACATTTTTTGTAGGTTTATTACAACAACAAGGGGAGATTCCATCCATTTTGATATTCATCTAACCTCTTTTGTGATTGTAGGATTAAAATTTTTAATCCTTTTGTTTTCTAGCTTGTTTAGTTCAAGAAATTAGGTTCCAAAATCAAACTACTAACCCTTGTTTCATAGCCTCCTCTTGAAGACCCAATAATCAAACTACTAATCTTTATCATTTCATTTTATCATATTGTATCTTTCATTTATCATCTTCCTTGTGTTTTTTCATTATTTCTTGTTCATCCTAGAGGTAAAACCGTGTATGCTCTCCTCTTGTGTCTAGGACAATCTTGAGGATTAAAAGTGGCTAGCCTTCCCCTTTTCCTTTTGTATGGGGAACATGACGTGGAAGTGATATCAACGCACTTTCCATAGTCCTAGGGATCTTATGACCATGGGCTTCACCTCCACACATGTAGACACACCCCATGTTCTGGTAGGGTATATAAATTCTTAGACATATGTCATTATTGGCTAAGCATTTTCTTGTTTTAAGAGCGACGTGAAGTGAGGGGCTTCCACGTCCCAATACCCAGGTCTTAGATAACATCCTTATAACAAGGAATTGGGCCCCATGTACTGCAATGTATATCATGGAATCCCTTAGTGAGCCCATACATCCTAGATTAGGAAACCTCTTGGCCACATATTGAGCTATAGTGCAAGGAGGACGCACTCCCCAAGATCACTCACTAGTTGACCCCACATTGACACATAGGTAGATATCCAATTGTGGCACCATCATCGGTGTGTGATATTGAAAGCGGGCTATATTTTGATTGCAATCCCACTTGACTAGTTAGGGTGTGTGTTGCATGTTTTTGTATGTGAACACCCTTAACCATCCCATCACATTAAAATTTTAATCAATCAAATAACATCCCAATCAAAATCCAATCACTATCCTTAATCTATCAATCCTAATCTAAAAT
Source organism: Taxus wallichiana var. yunnanensis (assembly GCA_018340775.1). Taxonomy (NCBI): domain Eukaryota; kingdom Viridiplantae; phylum Streptophyta; class Pinopsida; order Cupressales; family Taxaceae; genus Taxus; species Taxus wallichiana. The sequence goes on from CM031239.1 coordinate 814,934,474, forward strand.
TAATCACTGCGTACTTCCTATCAAACCATGGCCTTTGATCCTCAATCCCCATTTCCTTCAAACCAACATCAAAACCCCTACCTCTTTTCTAAATCCATTAACCAATCTATCCCATCATCTCCTGCCCATCAAATTCAACCATCTCTCTTTCATCATGAAATCCCATACACTATCCAACACCTTAATAAATAAATCTCAAATCTCACATCCTACCTCAACCAATCCTCTCCTCGTCATCCAAATCAACCATCCCGGATCAATCATAACATCTTAAAAAACCATCCAACAAATCAATCAACAAATATTCGATTTTCAATCTTAAATTAACCAATCACCCCTAAATTGTCACACCCCTAACCAATCCCAACAAAAATTCCCCTTTCTAAGATCTCTAATTCTCACCCCATTGATTTCTTTTTTGATAAAACCTGAATCATCCCAATCCACACCCTGGCCTAATCAACATAAATCACTATCCCAACAAGCCAATTTCATTGACTTTGATGATCTTACTAACTTTGACCTAGACCAAGAGGACCTCCTTTATGTCCTCACTAATCTAGCCACCCATCCCAAACCCACACAACCATCCTAAACCCAACCTCCAAATCCCCTATCAATCATCATAACCAACACCTTCCTCCCATCAAAACTCATGCACCACCATCCAAATCTCAACTCCTAAATCTAATCATCATAAAACCTATAATCGAGTTCCATTCACATACCCACAACAATCCCAACAACTTAACCCAAAATTATTATCTCCCACATCTCATCTTAGTCCTCTATCCTCATCATCTTCATCATCCCAATCCAATCCTATGGACTTTCTCCTAGATAGTCCCACATCCCCTAATCTACCATCAAATTCAACCTCTAAGCCTATTTTATCCCCTCCATCACCTAAGCCTAATCCATTCAAAACTATCTCATCCACTGTCACTCCTAAATAACCCTCATCCCATTCTACCCCCAATCCTAAACCATCTAATGTGGATCCTATGCCACCATTATCCTCTTCATCCACACCTAATCCTATCTTAATCCCTTCATAACCTAAACCTAACACTATCCTATCCTCTAATACTATTTCAACTCCACCATCCCCCAATTCTAAAACATCTAACATGACTCCTAATTCACCAACTCCTAAACCTAAAAATCCAATCCCAATCCTCTCCCCACCCCATCTCCTACCCAATCTAATGATGCTCTTATGCCACCTTCATCTACTTCATCCCCTAAATCAACCAAATCTAATGTGGTTCCTACACCACACCCATCTCCCAAATATCCTTCATCCCCAACATCACCCAAATCTAATATGACCCCCATATCACACCCATCCCTTTCATCTAAATCTACCACATCCCCTTCATCTGCATCTACTAATCCCAAATAATCTAATCGTCGGCCAAAACCATAAACCTCAAAACAACATACTCCAAGCAATCCAAAATCAACCAAATCTATTTCAGCCTCCAAGTCTAAACCATCCCCTTCGGCCCCTAGGAATAATCCATCCCCTTCATCTTCTAAGCCACAACAATATAATCCAACTCACAAATCCAAATCAACCAAAACATCTCATAATCCACTCAATCTTGCACCTTTACTTCCTACTCCCCCAAAACCATTTAACCCAAACCACTTCATTCCTTTAGGAGAATCCTTGACCACCATATTCCATCGTCTAAAAACCTTCAATATGATCATCCATCCCTCCATAAAATTGTGCAATAAAAACTTCCCAAACCATCTTGGTATCGAGAATGCTACTATTGTGACTTCTATTGTACCTATGGACATTTGACCAATTTTTGCATGAAATTTCAGTCTTATGTCCAAAATTTCATTAACAAGGAATTATTATCCTTGTACCATTCTATCCACCACCTTTCCATCCCAACCCTATCCCTAACCATCGCCTACCATCCAAATCCCACTCGACATCCAAACATTGTTAGCCATTCAACTCTCATCGTACATCCAAAACCAAAAACCAAAACAAATCTCACCTCCCATCCTTTGTTAAGTCCGACCTCTTAGCGGATGAAAAAATTACAACCCCCAGTCTCATGATGACCACATGACATCATCTTCCCCATCCACTTCATATCCTATAGCCAAAAATATGTTTGCTAATATGAAACATCAAGGCAAAGGCTTAGGAATCCATGAACAAGGCATTCATGAACCCATCTCCCTTCATCAAAATCCAGGTTGTTTAGGCTTAGGGTATAAACCTAACACTAACAACATCCCTCCCACTACTCCATCACAACCCATTTCTACCACTTCAACCACTCAACCTCACAAATAATTTAATCCCCTACAAATACCAAACACCTAAAAATGGATTGAGCACATAATTATTTGCTTGTGCATGGATGTTCTTTCCTTCCCACTCATCCTCCTTCCATCCAACATCCAAATCCCCTTGCGTATAATCCATTATTATCATCACATTCATTTATATCCTCTTTTAATCTATTCATTTGAACACTTGATCAACTTGCTCACACATGTTGTAAGAAAATAGTACCTATTATAACCATGTGACCTTGGTATACCATTACCTCCAACATTCTAGCACAATTGTCCTCCTAGAGATCCACACACTTTAACACACTTAATCAACTTGTGGTGAAGACCCTTGGGTGTTTCTTTTGAAACTCTAGCCAATTTAATCTCCAAATTCATCTCCATCCTCCCATCTATCCACTAGTGATTCTCAACCCCTTGAGAGTTCTCAAGAGATTGGAACCTATTTATGTAAAAAAATCCAAATAAACAAAAGGTCCAAAAATCATATCAAAAAAACATATATTAAATAAAATCCACCTCGAGAATCTCTCTATGGGTGTTTCGGCATCTTTACAAGGGATATGGACACTAGCTAGCAAGAGAGAAATGTTGTGACAAGAATCATATGTATCTCCATCGGGGATATGGACACATGGTGGCGGTGGAGGAGCAATGCATGACTTAGCCTCATGTTCACCTTCCATCGACCTACTTGACTTAAACACTCCCTATATTTGTCTAGTTTGTCTTCACATAACTACCCATTAAGTCTTCACTTAAAGCCATGAATAACCCTCACAATCACACACACTTCAATCTCATAGAGACATAGGGCTTGCATGTTGCTAGGTATTGTTTAGAACTTGGTCACACTTCTATTTTAGTCTAACTCTTGCCTTACAAAATGTACCACTAGGCTCATCTTCGTTTCATCACTAATTTTATTTTCCTTCCACCTATCACATCCACATCCTTTTTCCTTGGATTGAACATCCATGTAAGCAGACGATGATCCTTTTTTTTTAATCTGATCCTTCTCATGTCCCTTTCAAATTGTCATCATCATGACTGGGGAAACCTTACTATCATCCATTGGGGTCATCATCCATTTTACATACCCCTCACTTCTCATCCTACCCTACACCTGGGGTAAAATCGATGCCATCCATCCATCCACACAAGACACCCTCCTTTGCACTTGGGGACACACCACATCTATCCCTCAATCCATCTCCACTATACCTAGGGGCATATCTTATCATCTTCCATATCCCCCATCTTATCATATACCACATCCCTCATCCTATCTATCTATATCCCATCCCACATCCCATCTAATCCTAACCATTCAACACATCCCTATCCTATCCAACATATCCAATTTCCCTCAATACTTCCCTTTAATCTACCCAAACATGCTTTAGGACTTATAGGAGAAATTTTCCTCCCACCTTACATCCCTTCCCATACTCCCATGAGCTATCCCATCTAGAATCATTTCATCTTACCTATCCTCAACCATTCCCTCCATCCCAAATCCAAATTCTCAACATCCAACATCAAACAATCTATCATCCCCAAAATCCAAAATCTAAAAATCAAAACATCCATAAAAATATCACAATATAATACCAACAAAAAATTAAAAAATGCAATGTGTGTGCTTTTTCTTGTGTGTTTTGTTGCTTGTCCGCATTTACGTTTCGACCGAGATGATATGAGGACAATTTTTTGGGCGTATGATACGTGGCCACTATTTCTCATAGAATGATATGAGGACCATAATAATATTAATTTGTCCAATGATATGAGGACAAGGGCATTTGAAAATTCAATCATCATGGTCTTTATACCTTGATGCATCTTGTTTTATGTCACATTAATCACAACTACTAATGATGATAACAGTGGGCACTTTATGGTAGCACGCCCCCTTCTATCATCATCATTTAACCTTATCATCATCCACACCTAATCCTCATCATCATCTAACTAACTATTTAGCCTCCTCATCCTCCTATCCAGCCAATATTTTCTCAATCAACATCCACATCCAATCTTCTCATCTTGCATCTAACATCAAAATCCTTAACCTCCGGGTCAGGGGCATCTTATAACATCCTCTCATCAGTCAAACCCGATCATCAAACCCAATCCTTATTATTTCATCCACACATCCTCAAATCTTCAAATCCTACCCCCTTGACTGGGCATCTCAAAATCTAACATATTCAAATCCAACATCCTCAAATCCAAAATCCTCAACATCTAACCCCTTGACAGGGAATCCTCTAATCCAACATCCTAAATCTTCACCCTTGTCATACATCATTGACTAGGGCATCCTCTACTCCAAAATCTAATATCTCCTAATTTTATAATCTCCTATATTCCAATCCTCTAATCCCAATCCTTTAATCTTCATCCTCTAAATCCTCACATCTTCTAATCCTCTAATTATAATTCTCTAAATCCTCAAATTTTATAATCCTCTAATCCAAATCCTCTAAATTCTCAAATATTCTAATCCTATAATTCCCATCCTCTCGAATCCTCAAATCCTAATCCTCTAAATCCTCAAATATCCTCATCCTCTAAGTCTCAATTCCATATACTAACTTGGGCCTCTCCTCTTTTTGATCGGTTACCCGTCATCCCTCCTGCCTAACCCCTTGGGGCATCATATTACCATCATAACATCTTCTCTTATTTTTCTTTGAATGGTCATTGCTTTGAAAATAACCATTTAAAGAGGGGAGAAATTGTAGACATCAAAAATGTTGACATGATAAATTACGTGTTGGCCATTATGGGTTTGTGTTGTCATGATGTCAACCCCGTTGATGGAAAATGATGTCATGGTGATTTATGAGTCTCCATATGATGTTATTCAAATGTCATGCATGTTGATCAAGTGGTTTGTTAAGTGGTCATGGTGTCTTGGAGCATGTTTGAGTAAGTCCAGTCATAATTTGTGGCCTCTAGACTAAGTGAAGGATGTTATGAGGTAATACATGGTCAATGAGGTGTGTTTCAGATGTACATGGGTCTCGCATGAGGTCAACATGGTAAGGTCAAGTGGTTATAGTGTTGAGTCAAGTCATTTTAGGCTTGTTTCTAGCCTTGAAACATCCAAAATGAGGTAGAGGTGTGAGATTTGGACTAGATATTTATTGTTGGATCATGGTTTAAGCACGATGGCAATGTACCTAAAGTTTATGGTGAGTTTCAGGTCAGAATTCACCGGTTTGATGTGTTTACAGGGTCATTGGGAAGCTACAAGTGAGAAACAAACATGTTTGCATAGGTAAGTCACCGTGGCTGAGATTTTGAGGCATATCTGGGATATGTGTTGAGTTTTAATAGTTATAGGATGTTTTCATGAAGCTTCATGCCAAGTTTTAGGCCAGTATGTAGGATATTTTTGAAGTTATGAAAGTTTTGAGAAAACGGGGTAAGTTGTGTGATTTTCAAGAAAAGTTGGACCTTTTGATGCTCTCTATGAATTGTATAATTTGCATGGGGATGTGATATCTTAGGAATAGCTTATATGGTTAGTTATGAATCTTTCACAAAATAAATGCGGTTTTTATTGTCACTTTTTATGAATGATCGTTAAGAAGGTAAATTGGTCTAAAACCCTAGCTAAACCCTAGCTAGGAGCAGTTTATGAGAAAAATACTTGTAGAGCCCCAGTTTTGATTGATCATGAAAAAATGATGATTTTATGTGTTATAGGACTCTTCCATATTTCCATAAAGTTATTTTTAAGCATGTGGCCATATGTAGGGCCCACTTGAAAATGTAATCTTCTAAAGAGTTTTAGTTTGAGGAAAAATTATCCAAAGAAGGTAATGGATAAATTGCCATTGTGGAATTCATGTGATTTTTTATTGATGTATATGAATCTTTCAGGTCATGTTTGTGATGAAAAAGTTTAATTTGAGCTCCATTCAGTTGACTGGTCAAAGGCGCTTTGAGGCCATAAAAAGCATCCTTCGGCAAAATGGGCATAACTTGAGCTACAGGTGGAGTTTGAAGGTGATTAAAGTTGTGTTGGAAAGAGGATTCAAATATAATTCCACGGATATGGTTTTTCCTCATGATGATTTCATTTTAAATGGTTTCCAGGTCATTATTTGGACAAGAATATTTTTGGCAGTTCAAGACAAGATGTGTTCTGGTGAAATTTTGATGTTATTTGAAGCATGAGATGGATTGGGTGATGATTTATATCACCTATAATGTAAATATGGATGAATTTGGAATCCAATTAATTAATTTTGAGGTATTTAATGTATGAATAAATGATTTTATGATCTAACCTTTGGAAACAAGTTTTTGGTATGTTGTTTTGGTGAAGGCAAAAGTAGTTGTGGTTTGAGAAGGAGGTTGATTAAAGGATTATAACTTGCTTAGAAGTGTTCTACAAGTTATGAAATTTTCATAAAGTAGTTACATAGAATTTTTTTATCTTTTTGAAGTGATTTTGTGGCCTTATGAAGTTTCCAGGGTGTTGAAGGGTGCATGAAACAATTATTTTGAGATTTACAAAAGGAACTTGGCCCAGTAAATGAAATAATTTGATTGGTTGATCAAATGTAAGAAAATGTATGAATGTTTTATGATATTTTAATAATGTGTAAGGGGTTTTGGGTCATGAAAAAATATACATTTAATGTATATACATTTTACGAATGTGCATATGAGGTTTTGAGCCATTTTGACACTTGTAATGTGGGTTTTAGTTAGTCCGACCTATTTAGGTCATATATGACTGTTGTAATGGATATTATTGAATTTTATAATTATTTATGGGTTAAATTAATCATGAGGGACCGACCTCCTTTGGGTTTATGAGAAGAAAGTGCTATAAAAGTGACATTTGAGCTCATTTGTGAGCTAATCTTGCATGGGTAAAGAGTGCTTCCCATAGGTGAGTGAATAGCAGGTATGGGGGAATATTTTTAGAGCTGATCATATTTTATACATGTTGAATAATGTTTTAATACATGTGTGAAATTTTTTAGAGGCAATACAAGTCCAAGAATACCAAGAAAGAGTAAAATTGAAGATATAGGGTTTGAGAAAAGTTGTGTGAGTTGAATAAGTGATATCTATCGGTTGTGGAAAAATAATTATCGAGATATCGAATATCTCCAAGTAGCTGAGTTGGTGCTTAGTCATATTTTGGGGTTCTAGCCTCCTTGTGGAGTGGGTTCTTCACTAAATTAGGGATGGTGTTCCTTATAGGGTTGGTGTTCTACTAAACTAGGGTTGGTGTTCCTTGTGGGGTTTGTGCCTCAATAAATCGGGGTCGCTGCTCCTTGTGAATTTGGTGCTTCACTAAAAATATTTGCTTTGTGTAATATAAGTAGAGTTTCAGTGGGTTTTCTTCCCCATGAGGGTTTCCCACTTACATATGGTGTTCTTGTGTTGTGTACTTTGTTTCATGCTCTTGTGATTGATGTTACATATATAATGCACACATATGGTTATGGATGGTTAATGGATGAATGAATCAATGAATGTATGTGATGGTAAATGAATTGAAAAGTAATTTGTAGGACTGATTCACCCCCCCTTAAGTCCATTGTGTTTCCAATAATTGGTATCAAAATAGGTCCTTAAGAGTAAATTTCACCACTTGAAGGTTGTCCTATCAAGCATAGTTATGGCAGATTATTAGGTTCAAGTTGAAGAAAATTATTTGGTTAAATTGAGATCTTATTCGAAACCCTTAGGGTTTGACATATGGAAATCCATCTATGAATTTTTTACTCCCTCTCCATTAGGTATAGTTGATGAGAAGTCTTGTGAAGAAGGAAAAGAAAATTATTGTGTTGATCATGAAGTAAGGTTCTCTACTGAAGAAGTTGAAGAAGATTTAGGAGTTGATCTTAAAAGTGTTCCTGAGGTTTGTGGTCCTAAAGTGAAAAATGGAGATTTTTTTGGCCTAGAAGTTGAGTTTGAGAGTGTTTCAGAACCTAAAAAAGGTGGTATGCCATAAAAACCTTACCATAGTATTGATTCATAATGAGATCTAAGAGTATCCTGAGGCAAAGGTGTCCATTCAAGTGAATCAGATTAGCTTGTTTGAGGCAAGGTCAAGGTTATATATAGGTCTTAAAACCAAGAAGAATTTGATACTCTAAATAGAGGACCTAGATGATAATTTCTTACTCTTTCATGCAAGGTATGAATGGTTCTTCTATGAATATATTCTCTTAATCAGGTTAAGAAATCATATGATTGTGGACAAATGGAAGGAGGTACAAATGACATGATTTGGAGCTTCAAGAGCATATTATTTGTCTTAGAGATGTATGTATGCATAAAGGTTTGTAGGGTTTGTAGCTGTGGAAGATCAATCTGTCAAGATGTATTTTAGAGACCCTCAATGTTAAGGATTGGTATGTATATGCTCATGAAAGTCATTAGTTGATTATTTAACTAGTAGTTCATTGTGCAAGTGGTTCTATTGTCCAAAATAGGTCTGAAAGAGTGATTCAAGTTGATCATTTTCATCAAAGTGTCCTTTCATAGGTTTTTTTGTCAAATTGAAGTATGATATCATAAAATGCTTGTAATGCTATTTCACTAGTTTGTGATGTGCATGTTAAGTTGTTCTAGTCAAATTTTTATCTATGTCATAAGAGTATAAGGTCTTTGAGTGTGAAGTTGTTCTTTACAAGATGAATCTGAGGTCTAAGCTTACCTTCATATCTTTGAGCAATGAGAGTCTTGTACATGTGCCTTATGATCTATGAGTATATGTGTGAGACAAGAGTTTAAATGATTGGTTTATGAGTCATGAAACAAGTGTTGGATCAGGTTGTGATGTTTTTGTACAAGCCCTCAAAAGTGTGTAAGGGTCAAGCAATCTGTCATGTTGTTGTATTATGTAAGTTTCCATGTGTTCTTTTAATTTTGTGTTCAAATGTGGCATTTTCAAGGGTATTATGCATGATCTACATGTTATTCATATATATATTGGTTGTCTTTAGAGGTTTTGTAATTGATTAATAAGTTTAATCCCAATATCTTGATTATGTGTGGCAATACATCTCCCATATATATATATATGTGTGTGTGTGTGTGTGTGTGTGTGTGTGTGTGTGTGTGTATTGTAACACACACGACCAATTAGTGTTTGTAGAACAATTTTATTTTGATCAAAGTGAAGGTAAGTGTTCATGTGATTAGGTTGTGTTGAACAAAGAATGAAGATGGTACTAGTAATGTAAGGCATACATGTCTAAAGTTGTATCTTAATAATGATGCTTTCTATCTCATTCTATGTAAGTTAGGTTTCATGTCATCATGTCTAAAATTTTAAACAAAGTTTTAGTCTTCCCGAGGTTGTCTAATGTGGTGCTCTGAGTTTACTTTAGCAAGGTTGATGGTCTGAGTTCATGAGCCTTGAAGCATAATTGTGTCTTTGATGGTTGTATCAATCAGTTCAAGGGTCTATTAGGATGAATGGGCCATAAGTTCTGCATGAACTCATCTAAGTTGTTATTGTGTGCCTAAATTTGTTGACATAAGTGTGTGAGTTTGTTGTTGACCTCATAAGAATCCATGATGTATGTCCAAGTCTGTTAAAAACAAAAGGAGGTTATGTTTATCAAGTCAAGCATGTGTTATGTTCTCTGTGACATTCAAGGTTTGTGTGTCACTTCTCCGTGGATGTCAAAAGTTTTTAAGTCCATTATATGAGTTTGAAGAGTCTATTTCAATTCTCTTAAAGTCCCTTGGGAAGTCAAAGTGGTTGATCTCGGACTATATTTATATCCAATATGAGGAATTTGTGTTATGTGCCTCTAAAATTGAATATTTGGTTTTATGATCCCGAGTGATTCATCAAGTCATTGGTCTTGCACTTTCCATATCATCTATGTGTTTGTAGTCAAATGTGATTCTCTATAATGCTCAAATCTACAAAATGTTTTTCAAGGTCTATGTCTCATGTGAAAATGCCAAGGTGGATATGTATTGTTATTACAAAGGGAAGAGATTGACACCATGACCTCAGGTCAAGAAGAGATTGTCACATTCAATGTAGAGGTCATAGTGGACTAAAATGTTAAGGTACAATGATCAAATCAGAAAAAACATGTACTCCCCCGAGTCGGTGCAAGTGTAAAATGGTGAACTATAGGACACTATGATATGAGAGGGTAACATCGGAAGGTTAAGGGAACTCGGGTGGAAAGTGAATGAAAGCTATAGGGACTACAATGATTAAAGACATGGTGCAAGGGATCCGAGTAAGGTTGACAATCATAATCAAGACTTAAGGTTTCAATGTTGGCGTCATCAAGGGAAAATGTGATTAAAATTTCTTTGTATCGTTGAATTTAGCTATAGGTGTCAAGTTGTTCTCATAATCTCTCTATGATCATCCAATTTGTGTTGTGATGAATCTAAGCATAAATAAGTCAATAATTAAAGGTTCTTTTTCGTATGAGTTCTTTATTGTTTCCAATCAAGTTTACACTCTTGAAATGTGTTGACAAGTTGTTAAGTGTTGTCGTGTTCTCAAGGTAGTTCAATCAAAAAGTGTCTCAAAGTAAGACTTGGTATGATCATTTTTATCACCAAATATTGATGCTACAAAGTGGTGTAGTACTACTCATGACCATCAATAAAGTATTTCAAGACCCATAAAGGGTGTATAAGCATGAGTAACAGTAATGAATATGTCTTTGGTAGGTTTAGTAGATAAAATATGATTGCACGATGTTATAAGAGTATAGAACAAGGTTACAATCATGAAAACTAGATTCAAGCATGTTTTATGTGCAAAGATGTTATACAACTGTGGGTATAAAATTTGTACTGAGGAAAATGTATAAGAGATAATTGATAGAGATTCAAGTACAATTTAAGGAAAGGTTTGTTAGATACATTGGCATCTATTGCATCATGAAGATCTAAGAAGAACCAAGAAGACAAAACTAGAGCAGAGAGAATGTGTGAGTCTGAATATTCCTAAGTTTGAAGGACTTAACTTCAAAATACTATGTTGCAAATCAAAGATGCTTAAACAATATGAAAAAAATTAAGATTAATAGTAGTTAAGATCTGAGTTATGTGGACCATGTTGTGTAAAATACAAAGTTAGCACTAAAACTCTGTCAAGATGGTATACTAATCGAGTCAAAGGTATGAAATTGTGTCTCTTGAGAATTTTGGATCTATGTCACTCTTGTCATCATGTTTAGAGAGCATAAAGAAAGTATGATAATGTGGAGTACATTCTCAAGAGATCTTCAAGAAAAGGCTTGAGAGGCCTATGCATTCTTCAAGGGAGCAAATGACAAAAGACTAAGGTCGTGGGTACTTCAATAATTTAAGATCAAATGAGAAGTGATCTAGGTATTGAATGACCGAGTGTCAATATTGAGGTAAGAGAGTAAAAATCTTACATGGATATGAGACTTAAATGAATATCAAGAAGTATATATCCTCAAGGTTAGTACACCAATTTAGATGAGCTTTAGTTTGTTCATTGCCATGCGTTAGGTAAGGTACAAGTCTGTAATAAAGTAAAAAGGTCTAAGAGAATTTGTCTCGAAGGTAGGGTATGTGTGTTGTTCCATAGTATAAAGGTCCTTGAATGTTGCATCAAATGACTCGATTTTGAATTCTTCATCTATTGGTTGTAAGAATATGTATGTCAAGATTTTCCTTAACATGAAGGTTTATATTGGCTTGAATCAAGTCCAGTAGAAAACCCCAATGGAGTAGGGGGAGGATGTATATCTCTTAATTCATGTATGCAAGATGCCCGATGGGTGACATGTCAAATTAGATGGTGTTTTGGTTGTGAAGTAGCTACTTCATCCTAGAATAATTTTATGGCATGCATTAGAGGTAGAAAACACTACAAGGGGTGCTTTAGATCGAGATGAAGTGTTTGTCATCTCCCTAAGTCAAATGAACTTGGTAAGAGTCAAAATGTTTGCATTCTAAGTTAGAGGAAGAAGGTACAATTCCGGGAGAGTATCTTGAAGGCATGTCATGTGATTTTGATATGACTAGAAGGTTGAGAGGTATTGCTTAGATGTACTTAAAAGCTGGAGTTTAGGGACAATGGTCCTAAAATTTGGTTTGCTAAGCTTAAAGGAAAAATGGGTTGATTTAAGCATGAAATAGACCAAAAGGATCTTGAAAAACTTGATTATAGGAAAATACGAAGATCATTAGCCGAGGGAGAGCCTTGTTGAGGTTCACTATAGGTCCAAAAGATCTTGTTATGTTGTCAAGGAGTCAAAGTGAAGAAAATTTAGTCCTAGGGGAAGCTTATTGAGCAAGTGAGTCATCTTTTTGCCTTATTGTCATTTTGTGTTGTCATTTCTCATGCCTAGGATTCATTTTAGCATTTTTCATAGATGGAAAAGTGGGAGAGAGACATCGAAACATGGTTTTGAGGTCATATAGGTGTTTGTCATATGGTTGCCATCAATGTTTCTAAATGATGGTTGCCATCAATGAAAAAGGGGGAGATTTTTGCCATTGTGGGTTTGGGTTGTCATTTATGTCTGATGGAAAAGGATGTCATGGTGATGTATGAGTCTCCCTATGATGTTATTCAATTGTCATGCATGTTGATCAAGTGGTTTGTTGAGTGGTCATGATGTCCTCGAGTAAGTTTGAGTAAGTCCAGTCATAATTTGTGGTCTCTCAAGCTAAGTGAAAGATGTTATGAGGTCATACATGGTCCATGAGGTGTGTTTCAGATGTACATGTGTCTACATGAGGTGAACATGGTCAGGTCGTGTGGTTACAATGTTGAGTCAGGTCATTCCAGGTTTGTTTCTAGCCTTGGAACATCCAGAATGAGGTAGAAGTGTGATATTTGGACCAGATATTTCTTGTTAGATCATGATTTAAGAATTATGTCCATTTACTTGAAGTTTATGGTGATTTTCAAGTCAGAATTTAGTGGTTTGATGTGTTTACGGGGTCCTTGGGAAGCTACAAGTGAGAAACAAGCAAGTTTGCATAGGTAAATCATTATGGCTGGAGAGTTTGAGGCATATATGGGATATGCAGTGAGTTTTAGAAGTTATAGGATGTTGTTATGATGCTTCATGCCAATTTTTAGGTTAGTATGCAGAATATTTTTGAAGTTATGCAAGTTTTGGCAAAATTGGGTAAGTTGTAGTGTGATTTTCAAGCAAAGTTGGACCTTCGATGCTCTATTTGAATTGTAGAATTTACATGGGGACATAAAATATTAGGAATAGATTATATGGTCAGTTATGAATCTTTAAAAAATAATGAGGTGGTTTTATCATCACATTTTTATGAATGATTGTTAAGAAGGTAAAGTGGTCTAAAACCCTAACTAAACCCTAGCTAGGAGCAGTTTGCAGAAAAGTGCTTGTAGCATCCCAATTTTTATTTCTAGTGAAAAAGTGATGATTTTATGTTATATAGGACTCTTCCATATTTCCATAAAGGTATGTTTGAGCATGTGGCCATATGTGGGCCCCACCTAAAAATGCAAGTTTCTGAAGAGTTTCAGTTTGAGGCAAAGTTCTCCAAAGAAGGTAATAGAAAAATTTCCATAGTGGATTGCATGTGAATTTTTATTGATGTATATGAAGGTTTCATATCATGTTTGTGATGAAAAATACAAGTTGAGCTCCATTCAGGTTGATTGGTCAAAGGGCAGTTTTGAGGCCATAAAAATTAGTCTTCAGTAAAATGAGCATAACTTGAGCTACATGTGGAGTTTGAAGGTGATTAAAGTTTTGTTGAAATATGATTAAGATATATTTCTAGTGATATGATTTTTACTCATTATGAGGTCATTGGACATGGTTTATAGGTTATTCTTTGACAATAATATTTTTGTAGTTTAAGACAGGATGTGCTTTATGGTGAAAGTTTTATGTTATTTGAAGCATGTGATGGATTGGGTGATGATTTATATCACCAAGAAAGTGAAAAGGGGTGAATTTTAAATCTAATGAATTAATTTTTAGGTCTTTAATGTATGCAAAAGTGATTTTATGAGCTAACCTTTAGAAACAATGTTTTGGCGTTGTTTTGGTAAAGGTACAAGTAGTTGTGGTTTGATAAGGAGGTTTATTCAAGGCTTATAACTTTATTAGAATTGTTTTATAGGTTATGATATTTCCATAAAGTGGTTACATGGAATGGGTTTCTCTTGTTTAAGTGATATTATGTCCTTACGAAGTTTCTAGAGTCTTTGAAGGGTATAAGAAACAACTATTTTTTAGATTTACAAAAGGAACTAGGCCCAAGAAAATGAAATAATTTGATTGATTGATAAAATGTATGACCATGTATGAATTTTTATGATATTTTATTCATTTGTAAGGGGTTTTGGGTCATGAAAAATTATACATTTAATGTAAGGGCATTTTTAAGAATGTGCCTATGGGGTTTTGAGCCATTTTTGGCACTTGTAATGTGGGTTTTAGTTAGGCCGACCTATTTGGGTCATATGTGACTATTGTAATGGATGTTATTGAATTTTCTAATTATGTATGGGTTGAATTTATCATGAGGGACCGACCTCCTTTGGGTTTATGAGAAGAAAGTGTTATAAAAGTGAAGTTTGAGCTCATTTTGTGAGCTAGTCTTGCATGGGTGAAGAGTGTGACCCATAGGTGAGTGAATAATAGGTATGGGGGAAGAGTTTGAGATCTGATCATATTTTCTAAAATTTTAAGAATGTTTGAAGACACATGTGTAAGTGTTTAGAGGAAAGACAAGTCCAAGAAGACAAAGAAAGAGCAAGATTGAAGATCTAGGGTTTGAGCAAAGTTGTGTGAGCTGAATAAGTGATCTCTATCAGTTGTGGCGAAGCATTATCAAATATCAAATATCAAATATCTTCATATGGCTGAGTTGGTGCTTGGTCATCTTTTGGGGTTGTATCCTCTTTGTGGAGTGGGTGCTTCACTAAATTAGGGGTTGGAGCTCATTGTAGGATCGGGGCTCTACTAAACTAGGGGTTGGTTCTCCTTGTGGGGTTTTTGCCTCACTAAATTAGGATTTGGTGCTCCTTTTAAATTTGGTGCTTCACTAAACATATTTTTTTGTGTAATATAAGTAGAGTTTTCAATGGGTTTTCTTCCCCACGAGGGTTTCCCACTTACATATGATGTTCTTGTGTTATGTACTTTGTTTCATGCTCTTGTGATTGATATTACATATATAATACAAACTTATGGTCATATATGTTTAATGGATGAATCAATCAATGAATGTATGTGATGTTAAATGAATTGAAAATTAATTTTAGGATTGATTCACCCCCCCTCGTCCATTGTGCTTCCAACATTACGATTAATTTATCTTGCAAAAACATCATCACTATCCATATTATAATTAATTGCGAGATTAATTATTATTATTAATCCGTTTTATCATATTTACCCTTTATCATCATTTATCCCAACATTTCATCATTAATCCTTTTAATCCATCATTATATCCCATCTTATCATTAATCACTTTTATTTCATTATTATATCATATTATCCTATTATAATTCTATTAACATTTTATAGGAATTTAATATTCCTATATCTCACCTACCACCTACTCTACACATCCCTACACCTAGCCTTTCCATGTAACCTCGCCCCTAATCATCTTTATTAACCTAATCTAATTCTAATCCTAATCACATGCTCCACCTCTAAATCTAGAGGCTTCTATTTCTAGAAGCCTCTCTAACTTTCTCCTTCTATTGAATTTTTAATTCAATAGAAGCTTCTTCCCTCCGTGAATTTTGAATTCAAATTCTAGAGTTTTCCACTCTAGAATTTTCTAATCCTCACATGCATTCTCCACTATTGATCCAAATCCAACTTCGCTTCATCCTAGCCATTGAATCCTCCACCCTTCAAATATAAATTGAACTCTCCTCCTCCATGAGACCTAACTTGGAAATCCATAACAAACCTCTGCTCTTTTATTCATCCAATTAATCCATTCTATCATCACTCTATTATCCAATCTATCAACCATCATCTTCATCAAGAAAACCCAAGCAAAATCATAGGGGATGTGTTATCCAACTGGATCCAAAAATTTGAAGCAAAACAAGTGCAATCAACAATCAATCCAAGAGAAAATCCAACACATCAAATAAGGAGTTGTGTAACTTATAGGTAAGTATAGGTATTGAATCTCTCCTCTCTTTCCATCCATTGCTCTATCTGAGGTTTTTTTTTCAGAATACTAGATTTAAGAATCAATTGGTTTGTTTTTGGTTTATAACTTTCACCTAATGTTTTCTTTCATTACAATCACCAATAAATGTTTAACAACCTTCTTTACTAAGTTAGCCAATAATTATGAACAAGGATCATAAATAAATCAATACTACAATTTAGTTGGGTTTGATATAGTTGATGTGTGGTTTAGGTCGTGGGTTCTTATTGGATTGATTTTACCTATAACAATTGGATCATGTTTTAACATGCTTCATCTTACAAACAAATATATTGTCACAACCCTCAATCTTAATTATATTCACCTTAAGTAGGCCATAATAAGAATATAATTTGGACTTCGGATTAACACGTACAATTCTTGAGCAAAGTTGAATATTTCAAATTTCTATCATGTCACAAGATTCCTATCAAAATCCCATACTCTTAGACCTTCAAAAAGTATCTAAACAAACCATAAACACTTCTTTATCAAGAAGTATGAGAACATGCACCATATAGACTAATGTTACTCAAATGCAAGATTTAATTCATATCATAATAGATCCAAAATAAATATCAAGTTGAAAATATTAATTTCATCATTAAGAAGTGTATAACATTTTATTCCATAGATGAAATCTTAGAACACAAGTACTTAGAAAATAAACAATCATTAGTTTATGCGTGCTTCCAAAGTGAAAATTACAACCAGAAAATCTCAAGGTATTTGACATTCAACTATGTTCTTTTTACTATCATAACTCTATCATCACTTTCTTCCCTTGTTCCTCTCTTTTTAACTATGTATTTTTTTCTCATTATTTTGAATGAATGAGGGCTCTATCTTTCCTTTGCTTTAAGATTCAGTTATGAATCACCCAACTACCCTTCAACTCAAGTTATTTAGAGTGTCCTTTGGCTGGGTTAACACAAGATTTATGTGATTAAACCTTATTTCCAAGGTTACTAGACCTCTTCCAGTATAACATGGAAGTTCATAGGTAAAGCAACATGATTTATTCCCAAAAATACATTCAAACCTCCTTCACAAGTTCAAAATTTCATATTTCAATTTTAGAGGGAAAACTTTTTCAAGCTAAATTAAGAGCTCTAGAGAAGAGGAAATGACCTAAAATAAGTCTTATTGGCCAAAATAAAGTTCTAAACCTCAACAGACATAGAGTCATACATACATACATAATACATAAACAAACTAAAAAGGATGCCCTCGCATCACATACATACATACACACATACATACACACACACACACACACACACACACACACACACACACACACACACACACACACACACACACACACACACACACACACACACACACACACACACACACAAATACATATATAAATACATACATATACACATATACATACACACACATACATATATACATGTATGTGTGTGTGTGTAAACACTAATATTAAACATTTTTTTCTTCACACTCGCTTAATAAGACTTATCAAATAACAAATATTTTCCACTTCATTATACTTTATTTTTTTCATAACTTTGTTTTTATTCATATTTCTTTCATCATCTCCTTGTTTCCCCTATTGGTGTGCCCATTACAACTTTGGGTTGTGATTACTAATCTATTAAAAATCACATCTCTTCCAAATTTTTTGGGAAAGTTATGTTCCTTATGTATACTTCTACATTTTGCATACATGTCTATTAGGAATTTTCCAATACAAGAGTTGACAAAAATTCATTGAGGGTCACATGTAGGGGTCGATTGCAAACTATAATTTAGGGTAGGAGCTCTTATGCAATTGAAAACTAAATTTAATTGTAAAATATAGAATATTTGCCACAAAATCGGAACAACCACTACATAGGAAGACCATTTTTAGGTTTGTAATAGGGGACTAGGAATTAGTACTTGTTGCAATACATTATTTAATGCCATGTATCATGCATTTTATAGAAACATAATTTTCTAGCACCTTTTTGACATGGAAAGGAGTTATTAGTTCATATCTAGAACAAGATATTTTTTATTATTGGTAAATAGTTTTTTGAAAGGGACTATACCCTTGTACAATAAGACTCAAAATCCAGATAAAACTATATCATTGAACCAAAAAGGGATCAAAATCTAGATGTGATCAAAAATCCCAACGACAACAAACAACCTGCCATGAAAAAGGCCAACAACCAACAAACCAACAACTGAAAAGCAACAAAAAACAACTTAACAACTATTGTTTTCAATTCGAACATTTTTCTTCTTGTTACAAACCGTAATCCATTCATCCGCAGATTTCTGTAAAGGATCAAAATCCTTAATTGGCTGATAAGTATTATTTGAGCAAGGAGATCGAGGAATATTCTCCTTATCCGCTACATATTTTTTTGTTTCAGTGTTTCCGATACTCTGAGTCTCCCCAAATGACTCTTTATTTGCATGGTTTGTGAGCTCGTTCAAAGGGGTTTCTGGGACCGTTTTTATCGTGCCTCCCGGGACACCGAATACCGTGCCACTAAGTCGAATTTTTTTTTGATAGTGAACTAATGATCTTCTTAACCCCTTTTCATTAATATTTAATTCATATTAATTATTAATTTCGAAGTTGCCTAAACGCTAGCCCAATGCAAACTTGATTATTTTATTCTACTAAGTATTAATTTAAAAACACAAAGTTTACTAAGTCTATACAACCTTTTTAATTTGATTAGTCTCCCTTTTTATTTAATTGCCCCATACCCCTTTTTAATTTGTTTTCTCACTCCCATAAAATGTTCATGACTTAAGATGTGTAGGAGTAAACATGGGCCCTTGGATCTAATCTAATCCTGGACCCTTGATTTTGAAAAAAGCCCTAAAGTTGGCCCTAACATCTTTATCCTTTTCTTTTCTAATCTCCTTTTCTCATTCATTTGTTTTGTTTGTCATTGCAGGTGGAGGAGCTATGAAGTTTTATTGATTTTGCATTGTATTGTTTGAAGATTCATACAATGAAGATAAACATTTCTTTTTTTTTTCTGTTTAATACATACATACATACATACATACATACATACATACATACATACATATATATATATATATATATATAAACCCCAAAGGGTCGGTCCGCATTTTTGGGAGGAAGGCGGTGGTAGTGGAAGGGAAGTGTTGACGAGCGGTGGGGGTTTGGGAGATGGCCGCGGGGTGAGACAACGGGCTGCACTGGGAAGGAGGGGTGCTTTGGTGTGGGGAGGTAGTGGGGAGTGGGGAGGTGGCGTGGGGGCACAATGTGAAGGAGGGGGGGGATTGCTTTGGGACAATGCGGTGTGGGGCGCACGGGGGACACGGGACAGGGAGGGCCACGCACGGTAGGGGGACAATGGGTCGTTGCCAGGGCAAAGGCAAGGCGGATGGGGGAGGGTTCGGCCTCCCCAAACAGATTTGTTTTATATATATATTATATATATATTATATATTATATATATATATATATATATAATATAATGTAAAAACTTTTGAATTATTATTTTTTTGTATTTATTTTTATTAATATACATATATATTATTTATATATATAATAAATATATATGTCAAAAAGTTTATTAATAACATAATAACACACACACACACATACACACACACACACACACACACACACACATATAATGAGATAATAGG
Organism: Taxus wallichiana var. yunnanensis; assembly: GCA_018340775.1. Lineage (NCBI taxonomy): Eukaryota > Viridiplantae > Streptophyta > Pinopsida > Cupressales > Taxaceae > Taxus > Taxus wallichiana. Next base: position 814,954,643 of record CM031239.1, read on the forward strand.
TATAATGATTTCTATTTTGTGTACTTAATAAAATCAACTTCTTAATCTACTCATAAAAAGGAGCCACAACTAATTTTCATTTCATTTATTGTTATTACCAACAATTACAAGAAGAGGAATTTTACAAGAAGGAGAGTGTTTTCATTTAATAGTAGTCACATGATTCAATACTTTAAAAAATAGATTTCCAAATAACATCTTTTCTTAAGTTTTCACATGAACAAGAAAGTGTAAGAAAAAAAAAGAAAATAGATTTCTTTCCTTGGCATATTGCTATCAATATTTGCAAGAAAACAAAGGGCTAAGGCAAACAACATTTCCAACAAACTATTTTTCTTTTGTAAAAAAAAATATAAGAGTTACATCAAGTTACAATTAAATGGAACATTTGCTACAATATTTCATTTCCACAAGCTTAGGCTAAATGAGTGAAATATTCCCAAATGTGCAACTAACCAAGAATTTCTATTACAAGTTTCTTGTAAGTTTGAAGAGAGATTTCTCAATGCAACAACATGTCTCAAGTTTCCAAGTAATGCAAAATATACAAAATGGAGAGTTGACAAGGAAGAGAAAAATCCCCACATAGCCATACTCAAGAGGTTACAATGCAAGTGATGTTTCACACAACAAAAATGAGAGAACAAAGAGAGACCAAGATGCCACCAACTCCAAACATTAAGATCCAACCTCCATGCCTTCAAGGAATCCATACAAGGAGAAGAAGCTTGTTTTTCCACCCAACCATAGGCATCATTACATGCCTTTCCCAAGGTTGGGATGCATGCTAGCCTCCCCCAAGCCCATGGGAAAGAGGACAACTATCCACAACTATGCACAAGAGTGAGGGTGACAAACAACATTACATTCATACAAAAACAAGGCAAAGACTAAGACAAGACTCCAAATTTTACAAAGATGAACAAGAGGAGAAACCATGTTCTACCTCAAAAATGGGGAAGAGAAAAGAAAGTTCTCCAAAAGTTTGCAACCATCATTATTTGTACAAAACAAGATCTCCATACCCTCCTTATTTCTCCAATTTCATTCAAGCCCTCCTTATTCCTCCACCCTTTCACCAATCCTTCTTGGAAGGATTTTCAAACCCCAAAGGGGTTTCCTTACCAAGAATGGGGAAGGAGGTTCATGCCAAATGACCCACCTTCCCCACCTCAACCATTTGAGGGGAGTAACTAAATCCTACAAGGCTTGCCCATCAAGCCTATAAGGATTGAGAGGGAAAATTCCCTCTCTTCCCCCACAACTCCAAAACTCCATCATGCCATATGATGGAGGGAGCAAAATCAAATAAACAACAAACAAAATCTTCATACAACAACAAACATTTCCAAGAAAACAACTAATATCTAGCATGTTATAACAAATACAAAGAAGCTCAAGAAGCCTACCTCAAAGAAAAGCTCTCCAAACTTCAATCTCTTCCACTTCTTGACCCAAGCAAACTCTAGCTCCAAATCCACAAGACTCCAAGCAAAAGCTCCAAAAAAAAGTTCTCTTCTTTTCCCATGAGGGAGAATTTGAAGAGGAGCAAGAAAAAATCCTCACAAATGAGGGGGTGACATGTGTCACCCCTCTCCTCCTTCAAGGTCAAAGATGCCAAAGATAAATGAGAGAAAGGATAAAATGACTTTTAGCCCTCTTCTCCCAAATTACTCTAAATGATAACAAAACAAATCTTGTGTAACTTTTAACAAGCACACTAATCCATACTCTTACATGGATGTGACCAAAGGAGAGGCAAAAAGGGAGGGAAAACTCCCTCTAGCCTTGGAAATAATCCCCCTACCTATTAGGTAGGGTCCAAGGGCTCATTTTCATGTTAAGGGAACTCCCAAACTAAAAAGGGGTCCCTAAAAATGCCTAAAATAACCCAATTTCGGGTTTGGCAAATTTGACACAAGGGTAGAGGGTGTGGGGCCCACCCAAGGGTTCACATGTGACCCTAAACCCTCTAGATTAAGTACATCATTAAACTAATTCAAAACTTAATGCAAGTGGGGTCATTATTTCCCAAAACAAGCTTACAACACAAACTAAACACCCTAAGCAAAATTAATAATTACAAGACATATTACATTACAAATGAGGGTCACCCATGGTGCCCAAAACAATAATTCTAATGCTAAGGCCTCAAGCAATAAACATGGCTAGGACTTAGCCCGTGGGTTGCTTGTGCAAAGTTGCGTAGCTGGCCTGAGTCCCACGTTCTCCTGTGACCTGTCACCTGCACACTCATTACACACATTAAACGCACCTGTCCGATAAAATATAAATCAACTACTAAATAAGATATCAATGAATTCTAGACTAACATTTCATCTTTTTGGAATCGAAAGTGTGACAATGTGCACAACTATACATAATTCACCATAAGTTAGTCACAATGATAAAATGACATGTATCCATAGAATCCCAACATGCAACAAACTGAGTATCCATCAATATAATTATGTTCCAAAACAACATCATATCAATTAGTATCCATGACATCATAAGATAATGCAAACAACATAGTAATCAAGCTAAATCGACGTTATACGCCTAAATGTCCATACATGTCTAATCAGATCAAATCTCCTAATGTAATGTCCAAAATATAACAAATCCCTGTCAAAACATGTCTAATAGTAAGAGGAACAACAAGAATCGAGCTATAAAAGTGTGGGCACTACAGTTTACAGCGTGTCTTCCTTCTCAAAGATCAAAAGAAGGGATATTTTGAGGTTCAAATCTCGATGTTCCAGAGGGCATTTTTCCACCAGTTAATGTTCGCTTTTTTGTGTTTTATCATCTTATAATTAATAGCAGAATGTCCCAGAGAGAAGTAATTCTCGCATCTAAAAGGTAGACCCTCATAGTCCATGGGTAGCTCAATATGAGCCGGAAGATCCTTTGAGTTATCAACCTCAACAAGAATTCTTACATAGGTTATATGTGTGAATTTAGAGGTTTGGGAGTCAATGTTAATGGTGTTGCCCAATGTATTGCCTATGGCTATCAGACACTTTTGATCCCAAAATTGCAGAGGTAGATGGGGTAATCTGATCCAGATCGGTTTGCGGGAGAAAGATTCCGTGAGAGGGTTGAATGATGGGAACTAGGGTTTTAATATAAGATATTTTTTCTGGCAGATCCAAAGCTGATTAGCAATGATATCCTTATCAACTATGGATTCAAAAGCAACAATGAAGATTCCTTTAGCACATGGGTAGATATCTAACCTTCCTTCTGAAGTGGGATCTAATGCTTGGAGATCCATTCGTGTAGGACAGGTAGACTAGGCCAAAGTCTAACGAATTTGCAAATTAAGGCATGGTCTTGATAGAAAGATTTTGATTCGAGGACTTCATCTCCAAAGGTTATGCATGGGTTTTTCTCAACAGGCTTCATAGTAGTCTTTGCACTAGTCACTGATTGTTTAGATACTATATCAGTGAAAGAGGGACCACTGGATCTCCGATCTATGTATCACTTCCACCGCCTTGGATCAACAGTTTAGGAAAGAGTGCAGGTATCAAACCAGATCCGCTGCTCTTCCAAATCACATTTTCTCCGTTGAGGGGAGTAATAGGGTTTCATGCCGTGAGCTAGATCTGGTTTTAACAAACACTTGGGCCTTTGAATTCGTGGCATGAGAGGAAGGGGCCCTGCTTTCAGTGTTTCCATTCGGCTTGGTGTTACCAGAAGCCTCTGATCTATCCTCGTTTTGCACAAAATGTGTGTCCTTAGCTCTGTAGACTCTGCCGCCTTCCATTGGATTTTCATTTACTCCTCTAGGCACATAAATGTCTTCTCCAAATGCAAGATTGATCCATGAGAGGTCTTGACTCTCTGCATGATTGATTTTTTCCCCATCACCGCTTCCCGTGTTAGGGTTTCTGGTAGAATCGTGACCAGGGTTGCGATTTAGGTTTTTTTTTACCATGTTGCAGGCGAATGCACAGTGACAAGGATTGATATTATGATATTATACCTTTTAACTTTCTCAATTAATCAATACTTTCAACCAAGCAAAGCTATTAATTTATTATCAATGTCAACATTTCTAATGTTGATATATAAATCTAATAACTCTATGATAAAATATATCTATTTTTTCGATTTTTGGTTTTCTATTGGCCACTTCTAGTGAATTAGATAAATTTTAGGTCTTATTGTAGTACATTGTTTTTTAATAAAATTTTAGCTAAATTTTTAAATTTGACACATATGCTAGCATTTATGTTAGATGTGAGAAATACACTTTAATGAAACAATTGCATTATCTTATTGTGCGCTAATTTTTAATACAAAATAAATTTAAAAACCTCACATTAAAATAAATTTATTATACCACCTTTCAATGTGATCTACTTTGATTGCAAGTATATGGTATTCTCCTTTTTAAAGTTTTGATTTTTGTTTAATTAATTTACGATACTACGAGACATAAACAATTAATTATACCATTTATATGTGATATGCTTTTAGTTGTAAGTATATGGAGTTATCCTTTTACAATTCTAATTTTCCTCCAACTAATTTTCAATTTTATATGACATAATCTTATCTGCACTACGACTCTAAAATAATTTCTTAAATATTCTTTAGAGTTCTATTACAATCATTTAAGGAGAGCAAATGACTACACTCAAGGAAAATGTTCCTATAAATTTATCGATCACATGTTGAAATTATTTTACATTGCCCCTCATGAGACCCCTCTCTAAGCAATCAAATGGTGGCATTTATTACTCCAAAACAAGAACCATGAAGCGACTAGTTCCTGCCATATGTGTTGCTAGATGTTGGAATTATTTTTAAATGATTTTAAATTTTTATAACTTTCTTTCCAAGAATGGGATGAATCCAAGAGTTGAAATTTAATAATGAGCTATTAAAAGTCATAAAATTGCAATTGTAGTTTCATCTAGATACATATACAAGAGAAAAAGGTAGAGTTTTAGGTGTATTTATTTGTGCCAGATTGAATATGAACCATGCTACTTGCAACAATAAAACCCATCAAAATGCTACATCAAGGCTAAAAGGAGTTGTGGCTTGATAATATTAGGGTAGGGAATTCCGTAATGAATTTTACTTATACACTTTTTCTTCAAAAACTAAAGGCAAAAAACAAAACTAGGAAAGATAATTATGTATAAATATTCAAACACTAAAATTAGCCACATGAAGATTCTCACATCACTAAAGAGGAACCGAGTAATAGAATTGACCATTAAAGGATTTACAAAAGCATAACCAAGGTAGAATTGAAGTTACAAATTGTTAAGATCAATTAAAAATTAATCATCCATTTGATCCGACCATTACTATAAGGGCAAGTAGTTAAATGAAGACCAATAGTTGTCATGCATCTTGTTGAAGAAATTTCTAGTAGCTGAATGTGTAATCTCCAATACTTGTCATAGTACCATGCACTATTGTCCAAAATTTACCTCACAACAACCAATCACATCATGATATGTCATTGATTTATTAATTGGTGCACAAACATACAACATATGTACACGATTGGGCAACACATTTTTTCATGTATTTCAAAAATATTATTTTAAATAATTCAAATTGTGACTTTCCCTCCATTTAAACATCCCAAGCAAAAACAATAAATTAATAAAATGTTAAACTTTTGAATGAATTAATTTTTACATTCCTATATGGAACCTACATGGCTATGTGACCTGCAAACTTAGGGTTAACAACTATTAGTACCTCTCCTTAGGAGGGATAAATGGTTTTGTAACCTTTTCTTTAGCTCTAGAAGATATATAGTTTTGTATGCTACTAGACTATGAATGTTCAAAACTAATCAAATCGCTAAATAACTTGAATCAAATTTTTCCTGTAAGTCATGTCTTATTCTTAAAATTATAATGTTTAAATTTTGGAGGCATATTGCTTGCAATTGATACAAAGCAAATGTTCAATTGTAGGTTAATAATTCTTGTTGCATGTCTTGTATATAATGGAGACTTGATTATGGAAATTGGGAAAATCCTCTTTCCAACCATTGTAGCCATTCTCGACCATTGTTGTTAAATATGCATTCGAAACTTTGAATTGATATTTAACAATATGGGATGAAGAAAATTGGAATGGTTTTTGGATGAATTCCTTACCAATGCAATGAAAATGATTGTAGTGCGGGTTCAAGTGGAATAAGATGGTGTCAAGGTACCATGTGTTTCTTTTTGCAATTGATGAAGCTCTAATGCATTAGGGCCATGTCTTTGTGAGCATATCATCTTCTCTTCTCTACCAATGAGATCAACATCAATGGAGTTCTCTATGTCCTCTCTGGTGAGACATGCGCTCGGAGGAGAAGACCATTAATGAGACTCGACCCTCAATAAAAACTATGATGCAAAGGAGTGGGTTATCACTTATATGACATCTTTCCCAATCTCAATGTATTTGTAAAAAAATCAGAAAAGAGAATGGGGAAATCACAAAGACAAGAGGAATGAATGAATGTTTTTAATAAAATTTTCCGAATAAGTAGCCCAAAGCTGCAACTAAAGTGTACAAAACCACCATAAGAAGTGTCCTAATATTTTTACATAGAATTCATTGCCTTTTTGAGGTTGGTTCTCCCATTGTGAATCTTGACCAAAAGATTTGCTATTTTGACAAGTCTTTCCTCCTTAAACAAGGATGTTAGGTTGTCTACTTTAAAAATGTCCTCATACGTGATATGGATGTCATTATAGGATGTACATTCTATGATGTAGTGTCGTTCTATTTCCACTACCCCTTTTTGCAAAAATGCACTTCTCATTTCCCACTCTTTCTTGAGAGCCTTCAACGTACTCGGTTTCATACATAATATAGTATGAACTAGTCCTTAACTAGGCCATCCTTTCCTTTTATTTGATTTTTGCACCTAAGTAGGTCTTTTCCACATGGTCACAAGTGGATTAAATTCTTTGATGTAATATTATTTCTTCCACCCAAGTTGTTGTGTCCACATGCATATCCTAAATTTTTCTTTCACATACTTTTTTATTTCCTCATTAATGTTTGGGCACTCTTGCATGTTAATATTTCATTTGCTCATCCATTTGATGTTTTGTTTCATCCACGTGTTCTTCCTCCTACCTAGATTTTCCTCTACAACCCTTTTAGGCCACCTATGAACTTCCATGCTTTGCACCTTCTTCAAATAAGTTAACAACCAAGTTATCATTGATGACTCTAAAGGGAAAGTTCTCGCTTCATCTAACCAATTTCATATAGATTTGAAATTTTAATTTTAAAGTTACTTTTGATTGAGCTTTTGGGCTCTCTATATTTGTCTCCACTTAAGATTCGACACATCACTAATTTAAACTTTATAATCATAAAGTACTACTAGTGTGACAAACAAGCCAAACAATGCCTTTTTGGTTTTCCAATCCCACAATTTTGTATTTCTGCAACTATTTTGTAATTAATATAATTCCTTCTACCCTCCTTCGACTTCTTTTTCCCTACATGTTTCCCATATAAGCTTCTTATGAAAATCTAACCCAATATATTGGTATTCTTCCACTACTTCTAACGAGCTTTCCTTCACAAGGAGGCTAACTTGCTTTTTTCCCTTTATAGTGAAGAGATAATGACTTTGGTTTTGCTCATGTTTACTTGCATTCCAACCTCTTGCTAGAAGAGCTCAATGGCCTTCAATTGCTCTCTCAAACTATATGTTGTTTTTGCAATTAAGATGAGGTCATTTGCATAAAGAAGCAATTTTATCACACACATGTGAAAAAAATTAAAAAATACATGTCATTATCAATTTTAGGTTTAACATATGGTATGAAAAAATATAACACCTAATATGATTTAGAAATCGGAATGTTATCTAGACTATTTATTAGATAGTCTTTTTATTCATCTTGTTACCATAGGACATGGAGCAATATAAGAAGGCATAATCTATTTCATTTTCATAATTTTGTATCTTAAATCTTTCGGCCCAAAAGAGAATTGCTTGGTTCTACCTATCAATAGATGTAGGAGGGCATTGGTGGAGGAGAAGGCTTACATAGGTTGTTTCTTTATTTTTAGACTACCGAGGAAGAGGTGGTGATGTATTAGCTCAATTTCTCAACTCTACCACCAACACTACCTCAACCACCTTGCAATAAACGAAAATTCCCAAGCTAAATCACAGGAAAATGTAAATGGTATCTTTGAAAGGCAATTCATAATTGTTTCAAGCAGAAATTCTTTGTTATCCGAAAATTGAAGCATTTACACATGACAAGACAAATAAGCCATTTTCATCAAAATTTCTTAGGTTGAACATATTTTTGCATTTGTAAAAATCGGTTGCAATGAGAGGTATTAAGCTTTTCAAGATAAGTAAAATAAAAATCGATTCACGATATCCTACGCAATTTGATAAATGACCATACCATTTACTTAACGAGAAGGCTTTAACTTTTCCGAGGCCAAAATAAAAAATTGTTGCTTTGATAGCCTTACAATATGTTAAAAATGAAAATATCATTTACTCAAAAGAAAGTTCTATAGAATTATACCAACAACAATCTCTAAGCTTTTACTTTGAATCATCACACTTCACTCATTCAAAACCAATCAAAAGTTTTCTGTGCATACACGCCTGCAAAAGAAAGAGAAAACCCATTAAGAGTGTGACACTAACACACATAACATTAGTATGTTCCACGATGAACAACAATATGGTATGCTTGTAACAAGTAAATGTGACTGTGTATTCTTCTTGCAGAGATGATCAACAATGCACTAAATAGATTTCATTTTATCCGTATCAAGTTCTCGTAGTCTCAAATATTATAGGCTCATGACAAAGAATAGAAAAATTGAGAGAAATGTATAACAAAGGGGGTGATGTGATTTTTAATTAGCGCCTTAATTATCTTATTAAAATAAAATTGTCCAATCTTACAACTTGCGATCTTTTTTAGACCGTAATAAGACATTATCCAATTAATAGAAAGTAACCAATAAAAATCAAACAAATCCATCTTTCTATTTATATTTTATTTAATTAAAAAGAAGTTAATTTAAACTCTCAACATTACAAACATAAACATTCATAATAAAAATCCAAATTTTTGATTGGCTCAAAAGATTTTGCCAATTTAACATGGTGAAAGGTAAAATGCATAGTCTTTCGGCAGGAATAATAATATTGTCGTTGTCAAATCGACATGATCAATCCAAAGTTGTCCAAAGCTTGTGCCTGGGTAGGCACGTGCGGAGAGTTAAGTCTGTTATCCACGAATTTGGATTTGACGTGACATTTCTATACAAATATTTTGTTGGGCCCACATCAGCCACGTAGACAATTTAGCCAACGCATCGTCCACGTGGACAAAACCCACGTGTCTCCCCATCCTAGTCATCAGCTGAAAATACACTCCATAATTGCCCTCCAAGACCCTGGGAACGATTTGGGCTTCTAACCTCGAAGAAGAAGAATAAATCGCTGTCAAGTAACGGAAGACTTTAACGGGCAACGCAACGCGGCGGTGCACACCAGTTTCTGTTCCTGTTACTGTTAATATTAATATTAATGTTAATCGGGGCCGTGCCGTAATTATAACCCCGCTCAATAAATAACATATTTTCTATCCGCGAAAGGGAAACATAACGGAGCTTCTGCACACGAAAGAAAGAAAGGCGCGGCAATCCGGTTGCAGAGGGAAACCATTAAAAAAATCTTTTCGCGAATTATTGCTACTCAATTTCTGTCTAGGGAACCTGATTTTTGCGGGAAATTCGGAAATCGGGGGTTTTGCAGCCCTAAATGGTCTAGATTTCGAGGTATTTCATCTAACTTTGAAAAAACAAAATCTCATCTGCAGAAATGCATGACATTTTTGTTTCAGTAGGTGTACTGGCATTGAGATTTTATTTGCAACAATCGGGTGAGTTGTTTTTTATGAAAAGCGGATTTGTTTTCTTCTTGTTGCTGCCGGGAAATTTTTTGGTGTTAAAACTGGGGTTTAAAACTTTATTTTTCTGGCAATTCTATCTGGTTATAACTATCTATTGAAATCAGACTTTATTTGCTCTGTTTTTTTGTTTTCATTTATTTTTGAAATGGTTGTAGTTTTGCTATATTTTTGGTTGGACTTCGTGACAAGTTACGATTGCTTGATATTTACTGTGCTGTCCGTGTGGCACAACGGTATAAGCTGAAATTTATCTGGGTTTGATTGTAATTGGGTTCCAATTCCTCGCAGGAAGCTCTTTTTAAGGTTAAAACATGAATGATCCTTTTGTGGGAATCGCTCTTAAGTTAACATGATTTTTTTTTTTCGGTTTGTTTGATTGTTTGTTGAAGTTGAGTAGAAATTGGGGGTTTATATTGTTGACAGGTCAAGTAGCTGTTAATAATTGTGAGTTGAGGAAAGAGAAAATCTATTATATATGTTTAATTTTTAGTTTGACAAAATTTGAACTGGTTATTTGTGGTCTACAGCACAAGTAATTTACTATTATACTGTTTCTGTAACAAATTTGAGATTTAAGTCCAACATAGAATTGAGTGGTATGTATTTTGTAGTAGAAAGAACAGTCCTCAGGCATGTCTAGAGTTGTTTCTTTCTTCACCAAAGGTATGTAGTTCATATTGTTTAATTTTTTCCGTTCTTGTTTATTTTGGATGGAAGTGTTAATCCTGTAATTTATAAGAGACGTGGAATGGAAGACGAATTAGAATGGCGAGGCATGGAAGGCTTGTTTGGAGTGTGAACTGTGAACCAAAGTAGACATTGGCAAATGAAGTTCATCAGCAACAGTGCTCCTCTTCACTGCTTTGTGAACTCATAAAGACTCACTAGCTAGATTTTTGCTTTTTTAAAAATTTATCGCAGAAACAGGGTTCATTTGGGTTCAAATTCTCTTATTTATGAAACCAGTTGTCAGCTTTGGTCATGTGCACTGCTTACAGTATTTCAAGCATTCTAGTTCAGGGATCAATCAATTTCTTGATGCCCCCAAATCAAAATGTCTACATTCCCCATAGAAGCTAGAATACATTCTCTCTGTTAAGATGATCACGAGGGCAGTTGGAATGTGCGTTCGGCATTGTATTTGTAAAGAGCATTTAGATTTAGACAGTCTGGGGAAGTGCCATGTGTTAAACAGCAAAATTAAATGTAGAATCCCCTGTATATCTTGTATTGAATTAGGAATCATAATTTAGTGAAATCGAATCAAACTACTGTAGATAATTTAGTGAAGCGAAGTTGATTTGACTCAAGCTACCCTTTTACAAAGGTATTCATTGCTTATTACAAAGCTCTGCTCTGTGGGATTAGTACAAAAAAATTAATAGAAGGGCTATTCTTCTGGCTAAATGTTATAGACTGATTTTATATTAAAGTTTGTGAGTTTCCAGTTCCACTTCCTGATAACCAAACAAAGTTTTTGCAGAGACCTGTGTAAGATTTTTTCTGATCCATGGTTCCGATCGCCTTATAATATAAAAAATCCATCACAGATATTCTTTCGTAAGTCTCTTCAAAAACTTTGTTTTATTTTGATTTTTTCCAAACTTACTATGTACAGGAATTATAGAATTAGGAAACTTCTGCCGAGGCTTATATTTCCAAGTACACTGCTATATTTTTGCAAGGAAATAAAAAATGTTTCTGCCCAGATTAGTCTGGGCAGACCTCTAATTTCTGAGATTAAGATAATATCGAGAAATCTTAAACACTAATGGTCGGCAAAGATTGCCGTGGGTTTTTTAGAGGTCTAAAATTACTTTCTTTTATTTCCCTGTGAGAAAAATGATTTGTGGCTGAATCCTGAAAGAAAGACAGAAGGTTTGACTTACCCAAGTTCCTTGGTCTCAGGTCAGGTACGCTGGTAACTCTTTGCAGGCATATTTAGGCTGTATAATCTTGTCAAAGCAAATATTAGCTTTTTTGGGGGATGTCATTTTGTGCTAATTAATTATAGGATTTATTGCAAATATATTCTGGTTACTATAATTTTGCAGTAAAACCAAGAGCAAAGTGATCAGTTTGAATCGAATCATAAGCTTGGATATATATTTGATGAAATAGACGCATATTAGTTTAAATAAAATATTACACTTGGTGGTCTGAGAGCTAACAAGGCCCAAGGAAACAAGAAACAAAGGTGGAGCATATGATATTGTAAAGCAAGAAAAGATGCCGTTATACTAAGAAGTGTAGAGGTAGGAGGATTCCATCTAATTTGGCTCATATAATATTATAGAGCAGGTCCTTGCCATTCGGTAAGGATACCATTCGTTGTTTGTCCTTGCCATGAGGTAGGGGATACCATTCCGTGTTTACATTATTTATCGCATTCATGTTGTTTTCAGTAGTTGGTTGAGTCCCAGCTGGAGTGTTTTAACTAAGAGGTGAGATTGCGAGACCCAGGTACAAAAACTTGTTGAGGTGAGGAAGAGGAGCTCAATCGCCCCATTGTTTAGGTGAGCACCTTGAGGAGGCAACAACCACCCTCGCTATGTTGTTGTGAGTACCTAACACGCAGAGACTAACTTGTATAGCTATGAGAGTGGTGGCATGAGCAACTTCTTCCACGAACCTTTACAACAAATTTTATCCCTTGGAAGTGAGGAAGGAGGCACACGAGAAACAATGTAGGGTCTTGCCCCAATGATACAATAGGGTTTGGAGATGGGCAACTTCTAGAGACACCTTGTATTTTTGGACAAGTGAATTTGAATAAAAACATTTGAAATAACCACATCCTTATTATATGTTGAAAACAAATTATCAAAATTAGAATTAGCTTAAATAGATGAATTACTTTCTTTCCTAGATAAAAATATTTTTTCACTTAGAATGTATGCCATATATGTGCGTAGCTTACATGTGTAACATAGGCCAATTCCCATGAAGAATGTTTTGCCAATTGAAGGGTTTCACTAAAAAGGTTTGAAGAAGTCATGAATCCATGTCCAAGTCAATTGAGCTTTGTTGTAAAACTAAAACAAATGCTTAAAACTATTAGAATGGCTACCGAATGGACATTTGGGTTACAAATCATCTAGATGCATAAGAGGACATAAAAAGACAACACCTAATAGAGAATGCACTCAAAGAAAGTGAGTGAGCTTGGCCTCGCCAAATAGTTTGGAACCTCCTAATCCATGTTTGAGCTACATATTGGAGAGACCATTGCTCGTTAAGCTTGTTAAGCATTGGTAACTTTCGCAAACCATATCCCATTATGGGAAAATAATGTAGGCAATTGTTGTGGGTTTGAACATACCATTTTGAATCCTTCCACCATGGCCAAGCGGAGGTAATCATGCAGTTTTATGTAGCACTTCCACAAGAACTACATTAATGACCTCATGAAAGGATTCCCCGCATGGTCATTATTCAAATGAAACTTAGCAAGTTAGCTTTAGACCAAGAGACCAAACCCTAGAAATTTTAGAAGAAATGTCTCGCACTATATGCATGCCTCTCCTAACAATCTTTAAAGTATTAACTTAGAGCACCTCCACAAAAGGAACATCATGAAAATGATGACATGAGACGAATATGTGGAATTTGAATTCAAGGGTTTGTCTAAAACAAGACTCAAAATCTAGACACAAGGATTACCTAAGTATTAAGATTACGGTGCAATCACCGGAGAAAATTTGAATATGGCTCGCATGATCAAGATAATGTTTTCCAGGTTGATATAGGGTTGGATACACCCTCCCTTATTAGGATGGGTGTAATTGTTGAATAAGACATTTCCGAGTTGGGAAAAAGCTCTATGTTAAGATGGGTGTAACTATTGCGATAAAGGCATTGTCTGGTAAACCACCTTGGTTCAAACTTCTATGTGTAAGAGCCATTTCATTTAAGAGTAAAAAAACTCCACCACCCTTTTAATTAAAAAACCATGATATCCCCAACAACTTTATTTATCCTCCATGGTGTTTTGGGTGGCTCATTCTCCTCTTTATGTTGTTTTATTACAAGTCTATATAAGTTTAGTGGTTGGCCTCCTCTATAGATGTTTTCCTAAAAATTAAAGTAGAGATTACTTAGAATTCACTTGTTTTCCCAAATTTTCGAGGAGACGTGATTTGCTCTTGGTTGACTTGCTATTATGTTCTAGTGCTTGCATGATAGGAACATTGAAGAGATTATTTGCATTGGCTACCACATACACAAAAAAGTAAATCCTTAGTAAGAACTTACACCATAAAGTGAAAATCGACTAAGTGGGCATCCAAAGATGCTTGTAAATTAGCAACTTTCCTTTATATTTCACCCACAATTATGTTCAAATGCTTACTAGGAATGAACATTGAAGAGATATTTGCACTACCCACCCCACACACAATGAGAATGAATCCTTGGCAAGAATTTGCACCATAAAGTGATGATCCACCAAATGGCCATATAAAGATGCTTGGAATCTAGTGTCCCCTGTTGTATCTCCCCTATCATCGAATCTCAGAATTCCATGTGCTCGTCATATTTAGGGAGAGCGAGCCATCAAGCTAGAAAGTTGGTAAAATAACCTATAGGATGCAGTGAATGGATACTCGAAGGTATTTTACCACATTTTTTTAGATTCACAATATGTTTGAAAAGATTGTGTATCTTTAAAGGATATGTGTTACCTCATGAGCTCACTCAAACCTCTATTATACGCCTTTAAAGTGGTTAATTTATATCAATGACACATCAATGATAATTTCAATTTACGTATTCAATGGTGCAAAGGTGGGACTTAAGATGATTTGAAAAATATTGGTAATAGTGTTGCCTAACCTGCTATACCATATCCACATATTGGTCTCGCATATGTATGAGCTCCTTCATCATGATAAGATGTACCCTCGTGTTCACCACTAGTACTCAATGATGATCCCATTTTGACAAAAAAACTAGCTTCACCTGAGGTGGAGGCTTCTTGTGACTTTGTTTAAACGATGACATACAAATTAGTCCCATAAGGAACTAATAACACCCACCTCCTGCTAAAATCCCATATAGCTTGCCATAAACAAAGTGAGCAAGTTGATTTAATATAGATGTGGAAAGTAGTTTAATACTAATAATGCACTACAACTAAACCACATTACATTATGATTGGGCTTAATGAATATAACCCAATAATAGAATATTCTAGGACCATAGGAAATTGAAGCAATTTAAATACTTGGAAAAAGGGGTTTTGAGAGTGATATCAATTTTGTCGTAATTTAGGGGACAATCGTAATAAACAAGCAATGGAGTATAGGTCTAGATAGTGAGCCGAAGTAGACCCAAACAAATTAGCGTGAGCAGAGAACCTCAACCATAACCTTAGCCTTCAAGCCAAAATTGTAGTACATTTCTAGTCGATGCTAGCAAATGTTGACTATGCATTGATGACCTTAATTATCTACCCCTAGTCTCTAAAAACATCTCTCACTTTTCTCGAATTCATTGTTGATCATTGGGAAATTATTTGCCTTATTTGTCTAGAGTCGTAATGTGATTGTGTAACACCTTTTAAAACCATAAAAAATGGAGGAGTTATTAAGGGCATGTGTTATCCCTCCTTTATTATCGACCCCTATGAATTTGAACATTACGGAACATAATACACTAAGTATAATGGGTTCTAATTTAATGCAAGTGTCCCGACCCTTATCATTTTTAATGCTTCAATCAAAACAAGAAGTAAATGTTAGATGCTCTTGTATAAATGCTTAAAATATACTTTTGGCATATGGATGTTTCTTTATCACTCAAATCAATAATTAATTTCTTTCATAACTTGTCTTAAAAGTATTAATTCACTTATGTATATTATAGACTTATTGAGTTCAAATTAGGACTTTATTGGCACACATTTCAATACATGACGGGTAGGAATAGATGAAAAAAGGGTTGAAACTTCAAGGGACATGAAATGAGTATCAAAAGGGCCCAAAAAGGGAAACCATAACCATAATGGTACGATTATGGACAAAATCCTAGAACAATAAAAGTAGAATAATAAAAGGGAATATGTTGAAAGTAGAATAGTGTAAGGACCATGCACCACCAAGAGCATAATCTAGACAAATAATTGATAAACACACTAACACCATAACAATTAACTAGTCTTGTACCAAAATTAGATGTCTACATAATGCCCTGCTTTGATGCACGTGTGTGTGCATTTGATGGTAAAAATCAAGTGGATAAAGAGGAAGTGGCTTTGATCATTTGGAAACTTGTTGAGAGTTATCGAAATCAATATTAGAGTAACGATGAGCTGAAAGTCCAAAGGAGAGAGAGAACGCGTTTGATCTCTATATCGGAGGCTAGGAAGATTTTGGAACTAGCATCCATTCTCATGAGTATGGGATATGGAAACATACATGCCTCTATAAACGTATGAAAACATATATGCAAGTGAATTAATGTCTATATAAATCCATAGTTAATGAATTGTTGAAATCTAGGAAAGGAGAATATGGATTAGTACACCTAATTGTGATGAAAATTATGCAAATGCCCTTATGAAATCCACATCTTAGAATTTGTGTTAAATTTAAATACATGTGCCTTGTGGTGAGACCAAATGGGATACAATGTGTATGTCTAAGAGAAACACCATGTGATTACTTCCTTGTGTGGGAGTAGGTGAGTGTCCTAGAGTCTTGGAAGAATATTCACGCAACGATATCTTGTTTCTTGCTTCTCATTAAAAAAACTAAGGGTTTGCTTTCACGCCGTGGATTTTTGTTTTTATCTTCTTATTAAAAAAATTATTTATTTTTTAGATATCATGCACATGTGATTAAAAGGTACAAGGCCATGCGCCGCAACCTCTAGGAGGATGAAAAAACCTTTTTGTGAATATGATGTAATCATTATCACCTTTCTTTTAGGCATTTTAGGATATTTATAGATTTTGGGATAACGAGGAGAAAAATACATGATATTGATTGGTTGCGAGATCAATATGTTTGCTTCCTCAACCCTCCCCTCTCTTCCCCAATGGTTTAAAACAACTCAAAAAATCCTCATTACTTAGGCTAGATATAGCACTTTAGTGCATCGAGAATTGCTTCATTGCCTCTTGATATATGCCTCATTACCTAGGCCAAAGATAACTCTTTAGTGCATATAGGAATTGCTTCGACGACTTTAAAACTCCCCACATGTTACTATTGGTGTACCCATTCCACTTCCTTTTGATGGAAGTGCTAGTAAATAGATGTTATACGAAAATTAAATCTTCAAATAGTAGCATATATAACTTTATGATGATCAAATACTTTTAGACCACTTATATTGATAATTATCGCATGGTAAGAGACCACAAACCATAAAGAAACAATGAACAAAGATTATCCTAAAGTTATGCAAATAGTGTATATTTTGTACTTCAAAAATATCATGTGCCATGAATATATACTTTTAACACTTTTTAAAAAAATTACTTACGAGTTTGATAACTTTTAAAATTGTTTCAATTATTAGTTTTTGCCTATCTATACCTTTCACCACAATTTATTAATTTCAACATATCCACCAATCAAAGACATTTGTTTTTTTAATCTTTATATTTCAAATGTTGGAATATAAGTTAAGCAATTTTATAATTTAAATAAAATAATAATAAAAATGATTTATTTGATTTTTTATTGGTTACTTTTTCATGATAAGACAAATTTGAGGTCGTATTCAAGTACATCTTTTTCAATAATATTTGAAAGAAAAAAATCTACAATTAACAAGTGTTACAACTTTAACATCAACATTTAATAAGTGTACAAATGAAGTATTCTATTCATTTTCAAAATAAAATATTAATAAATACATGCCACCTATTCAAGAATGCATGATGTCATTATATTTATTATTTTTGAAGGTCTAAATATTATTCTCTTACTTATCAAGCATGTCACACTCAATTTTTTTATAAATCTTTTATCATAACTTAATTATATTATAATTTTATTAATATTGTGAATTACAATTTCCCACTTCGATAAATATTTTTATATTAAAGACTTCAAACATTAACACCGATTGTAATTAACCTTTAAACAACATTTTAAAACTTCTCTTGAATAATATCTTTTAACAATTTAATAGACTTATTGTTACATTTGAGAATAGCATATGTGTCACAAATAATTGTTGTGAGCCCATAGTAATATAAGCATAACAAAACATTCCCATGTAATACTTATACATTATTATATTCTTAGCTATTTTATGTCCTCTTTCTTTCAACCCTTTGAGCAAGAATTGCCGCCACACGCTTCTTGTTTTGAGTATAACGGCCTAACCATATTAAATTTTGATTGTAGTTTGATGTTAACCTGAATACCATAAAAACAATTAAGATTAGGATCTTAAAAAAGGTTTAATTTTTATAGAAGTATATTATTGTAAGTGAATATTTTTAATAAAAATTGGTAACCATATATATGGTAGATGAATTATAATGAAAGATATATAATTTGGTATTAAAACATGTATTATTTGGTGAATTTAATGAATGTATGTACTTATTATTGGAATAATTGGTGAGTCAATTTTATAAAATCAAGCTGATTGACAAATCTAAAATTTGAAAAAATGTGAAAAATTAACCAATGAGAGAAAATAGCCCCTAAAAATACCTAAACAATATTAGAATTCGGCTTTGTAAATTTGGCAATTTAGAATTGTTTAGGACAAATTTGGTCAAGGGCGAATTTTTCTGGCACCTTAGAAAGCTCAACCTATGTTGATTGCACAAGCCCTAAACTTGACAAGTATGTTCATCTATCTTTGTTTTGTGATAACTTCACTCAAATTTTTATTATTAAGTGCACCACTTTGGATTTGCTTTATCCTTGATTGGAACCCTAACAAAACTTCATAGAACATGAAAAGGACAACCCTAGACTAAGCTTTAGGTTTTCCATCTCCTTGTGTGAATAAAGATTGACGTAGTTCTATGCGAAACCTACTTCTCTTTCGATGGAGCACTTGTTTGTCCTCCACTCCCTATATATGCTCAAACAATGCAATCAAATGATCCCTTCTCTTAACAAAAACACATTACAACGTACAACTTCATATTTGGATATGCTTCAAATTATAAGAGGTTTTAAGATTGCACTTATAGAATTTAGAGTGGTTTAGGATATGTCTAGATCAAGTAGTAATGATTTCCAATTGAGTTGATATTCTTAGTATGTGAAGATCTAGGTGTAAATGACCTTTAAGGTATTTTTATATAGGCCCATCTAAATGAATTTCATGCGTAAGATGACCCTAAATTGAAACTTAGGTCGACCTCAATAAAGTGTCTAAATGGAAAGGTTAACATCTTGTTCAACCAACTCACCTTAGCATATGGTGCAACTAAAACTCTTCCACAACCAAAGTCGCTCGCATAGTGAATCCCACTCATATGGCTAGTCTCCTTGGTCATGTTGTTTAATATAAGGTAACTTGAGGAGTGATTAAGTACTTCTTTAGTACCTTTAGGAATTTAGAGGAGTGATAAGGCCTTTGTAGAATGACAAAGTTCCTTGGATTCCCTTGCCATTTCCCCTTATCATCGGGATATGCACAATGACATTGTAAAAGCTATTAACGAAGGTGACAATGGGACACAAATTAGATGGAATCCAATGAGATTGCTCACAATTGAAGTAATTGCCCTTACCCATGATAGTGTTTTACACAATTATAGGCATAACAAGTGCCACATTGTCTAACTTATTCACGTCAAAGATAATATAGTTGAAATTAAACATGTTTAATTGTATTCAATGGATGTTATACTAGCAGTTTCCATAAAACTAGTACATCGTACATGGAGTGGGACTTTTTTAAAATGTAAAATATTTCTATACAAGAAAGTTTTTTTGAATATAAAGTATTACTATATGTAGTTGCATTCAATAAATGTTATATTAGTAATTGTCCTAAGAATGCAAAGTAGAAATTAGAGGATGCGATTTTTTAAAATATGAAGTATTTTTATATGAAAAAGATGTTTCTTTGTATTATTGTATAACGGGGAAATGTTGTCATTATTATGATTTTTGTCATTTATTTTATAGCTTCATAAATTTGTGATTATGGGATGGGATGCTAAACTTAACAAACATAAATATATGTTAGTCAACTTTTATCAATCCATGACATTCTTCCCTAAGCAAAAATATCCCGAAAGAGTTGTTTGCAAAACATATTTAAAAAATAAATATGGTCAAATTTTTTTTAGTCCATGACACTTAATATTGGTACATGACTAGTTAATTGTGTGTGTTATTAATTATTGGTATAAGATTAGTTAAGCTGTTATAATACTAGTACATTTGTGTGTTTGTTATTTGTGCGAAATACATGTATATATAACATCCATTACATACAATATTTTCAAGTTTTTAACCAATCATATGTTAGTATCGGGTAAGTGAAGGAAGTTGGGGGTCAACAAGTGAACGCATTTACTTGAAAACACAATTTAAATGAAAACGTGTCTGACGTTTCAAAAATTCTTTTCGCAGCTTTAGTTGGTATTAAAAAAATCTTAGATCATATAAAAATATTTCATATTTAGAAAAAAATGTTATGTAGTTTGGGATACAATATTATAATGTATATGGCTTGATGAAGATGCTTTGACACGTGGCACACATCCCTCTTAGTTAATTATATGTTTATAAGATATGAGGTCACATAGGAATTAGTCATATTGGTATTGAGTCAACCTAAATCGAGATAATGTGTTACCTATCCATTAAGAGTAAGTATGCTTATATAAATAAGAGGTGTTATAATGAGATAAATCATGAATGAATCTCGTCTACTACTTGGTAGTAGGATATTGAGGTATGACCCTCAAAGTGGAATTCTCATATTGGGAGATCATGGAGTTATTCCTTCCATAAGGAGTATTATATGGTGTTGCCCTACCTTAAGGGTATTATTTTACTATGAATATATTGAATATTAGGTATCTTGGCCTACAAATCTCCTGTGTGGTGTTCTTCATTATATTCTGCATATTATTCGAATTATTCATTTACTATACGTGAATATCTTATCAAGTGGTATCAGAGGATCGATTTGGGAAAAAATTGAGTTAAAACCCCAATTTTAAAGATTCGTTAATATTTGGAAAACAACATGGAACATTTTTTAAATTTTTTTACTAGATTTGTGAACATATTTCAACAAACCACAATCAAAATTTAAATTTTTTAAAATTTGTTTTAAGGAAGTTATTACAATTTTAGTATTTTGAAAAATTCACGCCACATGCTGCAATTTTTGAAAATTCTTTGTTTTTTTACATTTTCCGAAAGTGAATACGAAAATGGAAAATTTGTAAACTAACTCAATCCTAGTTTTTATAGATAATTAAATTATCTCAAATTAGCGTACTACGTTAAATTTGACACGTATAAACTATGAAATTGAAGTGTAATTAGCAAATTAAATCCATACATCCGATTTTGCATTCATTCCCTTTAATTCTCAATTTCCGTAAAACACATGTAATTATGTAAATTGGTTTATAAAATTTTAAATCGGATCAAAACTGATTAAAAACAAGAAAATAAGAAGACACAACTCAACACATGATAACATAGTTTATGCACGTGATGGACTACGTCTCTGGGTTTGCGAATACAACGAACCGATCCTATTAATGATGCAAAAATAAAATTCTTAGATGTTAATTCTCCAAAACGGGCAAAGAGGACCTACAAGTATTTTAGACCACCTTTAGAAATTCTCGACAACCATCACTCGACTTTACAATATTGTTTTCCTACAAAAACGGTCTCCCCTGCATTTTCTCTCTCTCTCTCCCTCTCTATACAAGGCAAAAATTCTCCAAAATTGGGCAAATTTATCTCCGATATGTCTCCATCATCAATCCTACATAAAATGTTACATAATAGGCCTAAACATCCCTTTTTATGGGCTCTCTCCTTCAATAAGGGCATAAAAACTCTACACAGTCCTTTCCAAAAGTATATTTAAATAAAAATTAAGGCCCTATAAAGTATTTCGAACCTATTATCCCAAATTTGCCCCCGACAAATTTGGTCAGAACAAACCCCACACATAGAGAAAATATGAAGGGAAAAAGTCAGCATTCGAGCTCGAGTCAAAGGAAAGCGGGGAATCGGAGGAAAAGGTGAAAGTTTGCCTTTTGTCAAAAGGCACAAAGATAAAGATGGAAGTGCATCCCCCAGCCAATCGAAGGGTGCCACGTGTCCAGGCGGAGCTTTGGGGCTGCAGGAGTTTTTGAGTTTTACGTTTTGCGCAAAAGGGCAAAGAGATAAATTGCTGACCTGTGAGCCTGATTTTTGCTCTAATCCGGCTGCCACGTGTCCCAAACCAAAAGGGGGACCCATTTTCAAACTCTGCTTTCCCCTGTCTATTAAATGCGGACTGATACAAACTTCGAAGGGGCATATCTTTCGACTCAGGGCTCAAAATATTGCAAATCTGATGTCGTTGGAAAGATCTCGGCCTCACCTACGCCATGGAGGTATGAGACTTTAATTTTGAGGAGGTTAGGTAAGGGAAAATGGAGGAAACGTCTTCGGGCCTTCAATGTAGGATCCATCTGTCTCAACAACCAGATCGGATTTGATCTGTTTCCGTTGTTCCCTCTTCTTTCAAGGCGCCGAATCAAGGAACCATGCAGTAAAGATGGATTTGGGGGTAGATTTTATCGAAAGCATTTGATTTTCAGTGGTTGAGCTTTCGAAATGGGATTCAATGCATATCTCAGAGTGGTTGGAGCAGGATTCGATTCTTTCCTTCTTCTCTCTCCCATTCTTCTATATATTGTAACAGAGGCATCATTTCGAGAGGTTAATTAGTTGTTGTTCATTCTTCTTCCCTACCCCCTCTCTCTTTCTTCTCCAGGGTCGAATGTGGAGTTTAAGCCTCCTCCCTTGGCTTTGTAATGGCATTTTCTTGCCTCTTTCCCGTTAATGGTGTACTGTGTGAACTCCTGGAGCAATAAAATATGTTTTGTGATGCATTTTGTCCATCATTTGCTCATTTTGTTGTCTCTTCTCGCCTCTCACCATTGCAGGGTATATTGTGCATATCTTTGATGTCCATTGCAAGTTTTGGGAGCTGCGTTTAAGGGGTTTGAAATGGTGTTTTGTGTGAACTTTATCCTTGGTCTGTGATGCATCTGTCCATCCTCTCCATTGCTCACCTCTCTCCATTTCAGGCAGTTGGGTTTGTGATCAGCAGTTCCCTTTTCTCGGTGCTATCACCTCTGTAGTGTAGGATTTCTTTACTTTCATGCTCTCTCTCTTTCCTTGGTCCCTTGGAATTGTTAGATTTGGAGTAGATAGCCACATTTCCTTCCTTAGAAGTAGTTTAGTGCTAGGATTAGGAAGAGGAACCAACCTTCTCTGAAGGATCATTCCCATTCGCAAGTCCCACACTGGGAATGATCCATTATTATGCAAATCACACCAAATGACCCTGCCTTAGAAAAGCAGATCCATAACTCATTTGGGGGTGTTGTGATTTCGCATTAACAATTTTGGCATGCCCGGTGGGACCTTAGAGGTCTCCACTTCATTACAACAAGATTGATGTGCACTTGTTGCAATTTCCAGCTTATTAGAAGCTTCAATTTGCACATCTGGACTCCATCTAGTAAACAACTCATTCTTTGAGTTGCAGACCTATTTTCCATTCACTTCCATTCATCCTTCTTTCCATATTCTTTCATTCTTTCCATTCCATGAAGTTGTGCAATCATGACTTCATTTCCACCATGGAATTCACATCTACAAAGAATAACAACACATTCCAACTCCAATAAGCTTTACAAATCCTTCAAATCAGCATTTTGAGCAAATCCAAAATCAACATGGTTACCCCTATGAGCAGCAGTGCCAAAATCAGTTTGGCTATGGAGCTTTCCAAGAGCAAGGGTATGCAAATAATGAAGAAAATCAAATGTAAAATGCTGGTCTGTTGGAGAAGATCAAAAATGGATATTAACATGGTGCAAAAGAAGAGCTACAACTCAAATGAAGGCATTCAGAATTGGTTGCAGGGCACCCTATCCATGGGAAGGCCCTTTTCCAAGACACTACAGCCCTCAAGAGAAGCTGGACTTCATAATTGAGATGTTGCCCCAACTTGCACAATGGACTGAGGAGATAGAAGCATATGAGCAGAGTCTGAATCAACCTTGTCAATGGGTAAGTCATTCAACAGTTCCTTGTATTTCTTCTTCTTCATCTCAAGCTTTACCATTTCAACAATGTCAAGTTGTAAACCCAACCAATGCTGCTCCAGTTGTGAAAACCATCCCTCCATCCCCTAGTCTCCCATCCCATCTCAGCTTTTCTACCCTCTTCTCTTCCAAATCCAAATCCCCTCCACAAGAGCAAAAAGAAATACCTTCCACTCCAAGGAAACAAGAAGTTTCATCTCTTCCACCACCACAAACAAATGAAAAAATGGTTGAATCCCAACCCACTCCTTCTCTTGCCTTCCCAATTCCATGTGGAGAAGAAGAAATTTTAAAAATCAGTCATGAAGGACAAGAAGAAGAAGAAGAAATGGTTAAAATCTTAGTGAGCTTAGCTCTTAGGTTTGGGATAACAGAGATTCCTTTGCTGGTCAAGCCTTCAGAGGAGAAGAAAGTTGAAGAGCCAGTGGTGGCTAAGACTAAATTTGCAGCAGAGAAAGAACAAGAAAAGGAAGAAGAAAATCAACAGTCAGTTTACTCAGAATGTAGTGTCCATGTTGGCACTTTAAGTGAAGAGAATGTTGATCCAATTCAAACTGCCCAATCAACCAAGGAAGGAGAAAACAAATCAGCTCAAAGTCCCATTGGAAAGGAGCAAGTGGATGAGACCAAATCAGAGTTTGTAGCAACAAGAAGAAGACATTATTGGTGTTTTCTTGCTTTCATTCGAAGGGCTTGTTTTGGTTGATGAATCCATTTTGGAGGAAAGCTCTAAAAGAAATCTTGTAGTCCCAACTTGTCCTCTAGAGCAACAATTTGAGGAGTTTGATATGGAAAACTTCATGCTAGAGGAAGAGTTCAATCAAGACTAAGATGGTCTTCAAACAATAGATGAAGGAGAAGCTGCTCCAAATCCAAAAGAAGAGGAGTACATTCTAGCTTTGGAGAAGAAAAATGCAGATCCAAAGACTTTGAACACAAAACGGGCTATATAAGAACCTTCAGTTCTTCCTTCCACTTCATCTTTCTCGAGCTCTAACATTGGAGAAGAGTTTTGATCTTTCAAACTTCATGTTGGAGGATGAAAGAAACCATGGTGAACAAGTTGCAAACCAAAAAGACACCATGGAAGAGGTTGAACATTTGCAGCAGGACAACAATGAAGCAAAGTACTTGTCTGATTTGGAGGATTGTTTTGATGGAGAAGAACCAGTTGAGTTTCTATTGTTTTCTCCTTCATTCACCCTTCAAATATGTGAACCTGTTGTCATGAAGGAGAGCACTCATTTGCAGCAGTTTGTACTTTATAGCAGCCTTTTGGAATCTAGTTTGGGAGACTCAAACCTTCCATGCTCTTCACAGGAGGAAGAAGAGAAACAACAAGAGTTCCACCATTCCTTCCACGCCATTCACCCAAAGAGGTCTACAAGAAGACTCCATTTTTGGAGTGGAAAATTAGAGCAATGGGCATATCAAATGGATCAGACCTTTCCCAATCAGGTATTTGGCTTCATTGGAGCCAAAGGAGAAGCCAAATCTGGTCATGCCCATTTCAGGGCATGAGGATGAGCTACAAAGCACCAAGGATCAATGTCATACCTCTTCAATCCAAATGCAGAGCAACTAAAAGAGGTATTGGTTTTGTCTTCAGTTGATACTTTGGTGATTTGGGTGGAAGATCAGCTTGTAGTTAGTTTTTCACTCATCCAACCAGCCATGTTTAGTGCCAAATCAGTTGCATGGCTGCCATTTTGAGGAAGGGAAGCTATTTCTCCCTACCAATTGCAGGCTTTGTTTGAGCTCCCTTTGCTCTTGGTTAGAGTAGTGTAGGTAGGTTTGTTTTCATAGAAGAAGTGCTTTTGCACACTCTGCATGTTCCATTTGGAGCATGTATAATTTTCAGTTTGTACATAGTTTTTGGTGTTGTATTTCTCTTGCACAGTGCATTCAGTTGGCTTTTGGTGAAGTTCAACTTCAAGTTTCAGTGGGTTTCCAAGTGATTCAGAGGTCATATTTTCAGAGTTAGATCAGAGAATTGGTTATCAAGCTTGACTCCATGCCCAATGGATGCAAAAAAGGCCACTGATCATTCATCTAGCAGGCAGATGACCCCTGTGAGTTGCCAAAGTTGTTAACCAAAATAAGCTCCCCTTATTTTTGGGTTAACTTACTACCTTTTGTGCTTCAGTCCAGATTTTAGACATTTAAAGCATTCAAAGGTTTCTGGAAAATGCTCCATCAGATAGAGAATTTCTTCCCCTTTCCAGAAAGGTAAAGAACTCTTTCTAACTCCTTGTATTTTTTGAGTTATGGCTCGACAGAGTTAGAAGGGAAAATTTTCCCAAGGCGGACTTGCAGAGCTTGGGAGAGTTTTTTGCCAAAGGAACTCGGACCGGTGGGGCATCGAGAGGAAAAAGTGAAAAATTGCCTTTTCTTCCAAAAGGCATAAAATCAAAATGTGACCCGCGGCCCCATCAAAAAGCTAATGCGGGGATGCGGGACTTCGGAGGTAAATTGGATTTTTGACTTTTTGTCAAAAATGTAAAATGGAAAAAGGAAGCCCCGCCTCCGTTGACCCCAATGGATGCCACGTCATCAGTGGATTTGCGGGAAAAAGTTCAAAATTCGCCCGAAAGCCAAATTTGTAGGAAACGTAAGGAAAAAACGCAAAAGGCCATATCTTTTGATCCAGAGCTCCATTTTTGACAATCTTGGTACCAATGGAAAGATTTGGAGATTCTCTTCATCATGGAGTCTTACATTTTTATTTTGGTAGAGATTTGTGGGAGAAAATTGCAAAACACGATTTGGCATGGAAAACGCAGAACCAGTTTTCAACCACCAAATTTAATGAAATATGGGTCTTTTCTCCCTCGAGCAGACAAAATGCATTTGGGAATGGAATTTGCAGATGGAGCCTTGACTTTTTGACCAAATTTATGAATGTTGTCAGTGGTTGGAGCAGAGAATTAGATTTTCTCGTGTTTTTCCCTCTCTTTTCGCATTTTGCTATATATTGTAACAGAGGCACATTTTCAAGAAGTTAGTTAGTGGTTGTTCACTCTTATTCTCTGCTCCCTCCTCAACTTTTCTTCCCCAGGGTCGAAAATGGAGTTAGAACCTCCTCCCCGCTTTGTAATGGTGTTTTTTTTGCCTCTTGCCCGTGAAATGGTGCACTGTGTAAATCTGGAGCAATAAAAACGTGTTTTTGTGATGCATTTGTCCATCCTTTGCTCATTTTTGGTTGTTTCTTCTTGCCTCTCATTGTTGTAGGGCATCTGTGCATGTTTGAATGTCATTTGTAGGTTTTGGAGTTGTGTTTTTAGGGATTTTGGAACATTTTCTATGTGAAGTCCATCTCTGGTCTGTGATGCACTTGTCCATCCTCTCCATTACTCACCTCTCTTTGTTTCCATGGCAGTTTTGATAGATGATCAACATTTTCCTTCTCTGGTGTATCACTGTTTTAGTGTAGGCTCTATTTTTTCCAGTTTTCTTTCTCTCCTTATCTCCTTGGAAGTTAGATTAGGATTAGATTATCTTGTTTGCCTTTGGAATAGCTTGTGGCGGTAGTTTAGGAAGAGGAACCAACCTTCTCCTGGAGGATCATTCCCATTTACAAGTCCCACACTTGGGAATGATCCAATGTTATGCAAATCACACCAAATGACCTCGCCTTAGAAAAGCAAATCGATAACTCATTCGGGGGTGCTTTGTGATTTCGCACTAACGAACCTTTTGGTTCAACAACTGGGCTCATAACCTTTTACAAACATTAGTTGGTTTCAAATCCTAAGCTCTTAGCCTTAGCTTTTGCTTCTCAATTTCCCACATTCAAAGGATAAAGCAAACTCTTTTGGCTATTGTTAGCATGCAACCATGTGGTGTGGTGGTTAGGTCACCAAGTTGGGCATGACAGGTAGGCGGTTCAAAGCTCGCGACCTCTTTTGGCTTGGTTGAGTCATGTTGTGGATGGGATGTTTATTTCACATCCGTCGCATGGTGGAATAAGCAAGGGTTTTAATTGCCATTTCTATGACATGTTAACTATGGCTTACGCCACATTGGGCTCTCTTTTGTTACCGCATCCATAAGGTTCACCACCTATCTCGGTCATGTAGACTCGAGCTTGACATTGGTTGTGTTTGTTGGTCGATTAATTGAGCTCGGTGCTCAAGTCACCGCGTGGACTTGTTGAGGTGAGTTGGAATGAATATCGAGTGGTACTAGTAACTCGACA
This sequence comes from Taxus wallichiana var. yunnanensis, assembly GCA_018340775.1. Classification (NCBI taxonomy): domain Eukaryota; kingdom Viridiplantae; phylum Streptophyta; class Pinopsida; order Cupressales; family Taxaceae; genus Taxus; species Taxus wallichiana. The sequence goes on from CM031239.1 coordinate 814,983,081, forward strand.
TATGACTCGGTTGGAATATTAGTTAATCCACCCATCTCAACGCTAGATGAGTTATCCATGTGTCTTGACATTGATGACTTAGCAATTATGATGAGCTCGATTAGCTCACCCTTCACTTGACTCTAGATCGCTTCCACTTTCAATAAGTTACTTGGAGAACTTTGGCAATACTTGGTACTTAGTCTCGCATGCACCAAAATGTGAACCTTTATGAGGTATATATGAAAAATCACATGCAATATGATGTGAAGAAAGGCGACAGGGTCTCCCTCATGAAAAAGAGTGGACCCCACCACTGTTGGGCCCCAACCGAACATACCATGTGGGAGCCACTTCGACTGTCAAAGACTGGAGGTTGCAAACCATATTTTTTCTCGAGAAAACTTTGCCACTTGTCGCTCACACATTCTGCCACTTGGCACATTCTCACCATGCCACATGAGCACCGTGCAACTTGCACTCAATTTTTGCCAATTGAACTTGAACTTCAACTGACAATATCTTCCATGTACGGAATTTGTTTTGCCTTGTTCAAAAGACGTTAGAAAGCTCTCGACGAGCTCTTCTGCGTAAGCAACATGTTTCATGGAGTTTAAGGAACAAATGAATCGCGAATATCCTCCGGATCACACCTCTCCACTGAAAAACTTTTACACCACCAAAAGTTTCCACTCTCAAAAAATCTTTGAATGATTAATTACTTCATTTTCTAGCTTTCTCATCTCTTATATGAAGTAGAACCTCTTCTTGCAAGTTATTACTTACTCATAGGCAAAACATCATCAAAAGGAAAATTTAACTTCTCACCTTGATTAATTATCACAAGTGGTTATCTCTCTTTATATGAGGTTGTCTCTCTTTGTATGAGGCTATCTATCCCAACATGGCTATTTCTTCCAATTATGGAGCGATCTCTCCTAATAGGTGTCTCGAAATGTACCGAAACAAGTATTTTTTTGTCCTAGTTTTGGAATCCAACTTTCCCAAATTGGAACCTGCAACCAGTGACGAAAAGTTTATCAAACTCCCTCCTATCTCTACCATCTGACCCTTTGCACTCACAGTGTCTTGGTCTCTTCCTAGCAAAGTTTTCTTAGCCACGACATTGTTAGAGGCTAGAAAGGATGCTTATATTCTCCTTGTTGTACATTGTTATCAACAAAGACAAAACAATACACGGTAATAAAAGCAGTTGCTTTATGAATGTATGTTAACATCCTTATCTTAACACTGAAATCTACTTGTACAATTTTCCTTCAATGGGGTCTTATTATCAATTACAAATAGACATGGATTTTATTTTAATACTCTTCCATTACAAACATTGCCCGATATAGGGTCTTACAAACATGCATTTAAATCATTACACATGTATTACAAATACATTTTCAAATGGAAGGAAAGAATGCCAACGTACATTTAGAAAACAACAATGCTTATTATATACCTTAAACACTGATCTAGATAATCTCTTTACCCATCTTGTCACTGCTTCAAGCAAGGTAAGCAAACATGCTAATTTTACCTCCACATGAAATTACAAAGTGATACAATTGTTTAGTTAGTTTCTCATCTTGTCTCTTCTCATTGGATATATCCTTTGATTTCTACCTCCACATTTAACTCCAACAATGAGTTAGTTTTCTTCATGTTTAAGAAACTCAAAAATGTGAATAGGAGGTGCAAAACATACATGCTAATAAATTTCAGCTATGTAAATGTGCTATCCATAAAGGCAAGCAATGTCTTACCGAACCATTTTGATAGATGCTCCTATGTGGGTTTTCATTGGATAGACTAGTTCTTGTTAGGTAAATCTTAGTTTACCTTTCGCATTTCTTGTGGTAACTAGGTGGTTTCATATTATTGTTATATGGCTATGAGATTATAACCATTTGTATTGTTTTATTATATTCACGTAGGTTATTTGTTGCATAGTTGTAACAATCACATTTAGTTGTATTACTTCCCGTATGGTTTCTAGTTGCACCTATACAAATTCTTATTTGTTTGTACTGGATTATGTAATATCTATAAATATTATAGCCATCACTATTATAAGTTGATGATTGAACATCAATATAATTGTGAGACTTTCGTCCCTCTTCTACATTTGGTACTAGAGCAGGTTAGAGGACCTGTGTGAGCAGAGGTGTGCGAAAAGAGAGTGCAAAGAGATAAAGGAGCTTGGAGAAGCATTTGGAGAGCTTGTGCAACCTCCTGCAACTTCCTAGCCCCATCCCTACATCCCCAAAACCTCATATTTAGTTCCAGGTGTTTGAAAAACAATTTATTTTTGCACTAGTGCCTCCCCGCACTGGAAAAATTTCTTCTTTAGAAGAAATTTGGTTCAAAAAATCATATCGGAAAAACAAAAAAAATCTATTTTCCCCATTAGGGGTTTCTCCACTAATTTTAATGGATAGTTTTGTTCTTGCTATAGTTAGCAAACTACGCATTTGGAGGTCTGCTAACATTGTTGGGTCAAGGACACCCATCAAGCTAGTTGAAAGCATCGGGTTGCATTGTACATTACTCGGCGAATGCAAAGGCTCAACGAGCTCTGCAAAGTTAGGAGGCGGGCGAGCTCATATTGAGCTATGCAAAGTGAGTTAACGTTGCATCCGAGCCTTTGGAGGAGACCGAGTTGAAGATTGCATTCCCTACACTGGGTGAGTTCTTTTGTGTATGTCATTCACGTTACATCGGTTATGTTTGCTTTGATCGAGCTAGAATCATGTGCGGCGAAAATTGAAACGTCCATCGAGCCGAGCTCTAACAATCGAGTTGAGTTTTCACACATTGGTCATATATACACCCCTACCTCCAAACGTGCGATCTCCAAGCATTGATGCATTAATCCACATCAAGTAACAAATGGCCGAGTTGCTGCGAGTGTCAATTCAACAACCGTCTCTCGAGACCTGCAAAACAAAACCAAGTTAGGGAAAATCAAACAAAATGACGAATTCTACTCTAAAAGAAACTAAGCGCGTGGAAACAATTTAAAAAAAAGCTTGGAGACCAAGAATAACATATGACGAGATACAAAAGGCAGATCCGGATTACCCAAAAAACCTAGAATTCTCCTGACCACAACGACAACCACGTGGACCTCTCCTCTTTACACCACGTTGTCGTTTTTAAAGGTTAGTCCGCTTTTATATAGTTTAAATAAACTTTGCTTCAAAGTGTATTGTATGCATTCTAAGCACTCTTGTGGCCGGGTAGAGAGTTTTGAGAGAGTGCGGTATAGGGTTCGAGCCTTCCCAAGCCATTGCTATTTTACAATTGATGGAATATTGCATTTAACGACATATTTAGCGGCAACTGCCACATTTAGTGGTGAAAACTGTCAATAAACCCGCTTAGCTATAACCCCCCCCAAATTTAGTGGAGAAAACCCTATTGAAGGGCAATTTTTTTCTCCCACTTAGCTTAGATTTTGATTATGAGCATATTTTTCCAAAGGAGGGGTATCGAAAAGTGATTTTTTCCATTTTTTTAATGATTTTCAGTGTATATTTCAATGGATTGTACTAATTTGCAGGTTGCCATATTCAACCACAAACATTATAATTGAAAAAAAAATGGCAGAGATTTGAAAACAAAAATAGTGAAATTTGGTTCTGTAACACTCACGAGATCTTCGGATCTCTTTCGCAGTGTTCGGTATATACAGTGCCTCTAGGAAGCGCTTACGGGTAAAGTCATCGTGACTACTACTGCACTTAATGCCTAATATAGCTGCAACAACATCGTCTGGGCATCATCCCTATAAATTGACGGGGAGAAATAAGGACACAATGCACACACTTTGAGCCCTCCCATTTGTATGTGAACGATTGCACGACATAAATTCAAACACTGAAATTATCTGAGTATATAGCAAAGTTACATACGCTTATGAGGATATTTCTTTGAATCAGTGTCAATAATCACATAAACCCCTTTTAGTACTATCTTGGTACCACACATCAAATTCTTTCACGTACGTTAATGCCTCTTTCATGTACCTCTGGGTATATCGAAAGGGCGAGCTTCTTCCACGTACTGACGGGTATATCGAAAGGACACGTATATAGAAAGGTTCGATATATCGGACTGATGGTATATAGATTAGGAGACCTTATACCTAGAGTGATAAGATCCTTACCTTTGTTAGTTGATTCAGAAAATGGGCACCAATGCCCCTAAGTTCTTTCTTCCATACAACTCCTAAGAGGAGATAATTATGTTGATTGGAAGACTAAGATCAAAAGACAACTTGAGTTTGAAGAGATTTGGCTTGTTGTGAATGGTTCCACAACCAGATCACCAGATGATGCAACCCAACAGAGACAGTTTGACAAGGCCAATCAGAAGGCCAAAGTCATAATCTTGTTCACAGTGTCTGACGACGTGCAACCCCACATTCGAGATGCCAAAACAACCAAAGAAGCATGGGATAATCTAAACACCGTGTATGAGGCCAAAAACAAGAACACAATATTGAATTTGCAGAGTCAGTTGCATACACTGAAATTCAAGCCGAATGAGAAAGTGGAAGCTTTCTTGCGGAGAGTTACAAAATTGAGGGCTTCACTTCTATCCCTGGGAGAGGAGGTTATTGATACAACTCTCGTGCCCATTGTTTTGAGAGCACTTCCTCCTTACCACATTTTTGTGACGACACTAAATTTGTCAGATCAAACAATTACTTTTGACAAGCTAGTGAATCTATTACAACAAGAATAAGTAATGTACAACAAAGATGATGAAGAGGAGCAGGCATTATCTTCTCATCAAAAACGAAAAGGCAAAGCTCATTCTTCTCAAAAGTCCCAAAAACAACATCAACAAGGGGACAAACAAAAGAAGAAATGTCCTATCTACAAAAGAGGACATGAGTTGAAAGATTGTTGGTTCAATACATACAAGAAAGGTTCATCAAGTAATTCTGGACCTCAAAATTAACAATCTCATAAAGGACAATCATACTACAAACAAGGGTAGAAGAAGGGGAACTAGTGAAGGAAACCCCATCAACAAGGTAATGTAGTTGAGTAAGAAGACCATTCAAATAATGAAGACTTCTTGTACATTTGCTCGTTCCAGTGAACCATCCATATCATCTAGTGTTGTTTGGTACGTTGATTCGGGAGCCACTCGACACATGACCGGGCACAAAGACTAGTTTACTACCATGAGGGACACACCTTCGAAAAACCATGTTTTGTTAGGTGATGATTCTTCGTACACAATACAAGTATTGGGAACATTTCTCTACCTCTTGGTTCACGAAATTGTAGATTAATAAATGTATTATATGTCCCTGGCTTAACAAAGAATCTACTATTAGTTAGTTAGCTTCTAGATCATAATCTGAAGATTGATTTTGATAGTCATTCTAGTAAGAAAGTGTGTTTGATTCGAGACAAATCAAGAGGCTCAAAAATTGTTGCAAAAGCCTCCAATGTGGGACGTATGTTCCATCTTGACTTTGTCCATAGGGATGATCAAACACTTGTGGCTAAGAATTCTTCCTCTGCACAGTTGTGGCATCGGAGATTTAGTCACATCAGTTTCAAATTTCTCGAAACACTTCACCGGTACAACATGGTGAGAGGCTTGCTATCTCTCGAAGGATACATATAAGTGTCAGAATAGCGCTAGCAGGTAAACAACACAGAGCTTCATTCTAGAAAATTACTTATCGAGCTCCAGGTAAGCTTGATTTGGTTCATATCGATATTTGCGGTCCGATGCAACCTAGTCATTCTGGATTTCAGTATTTCATGCTATGTGTTGATGATTATTAAAAAAATGGATATTTTGTCTTTGTAAGAAAAGTAAAGCTTTTGAGAATTTCAAAAATTTCAAAGTGGTTGTTTGGAAGGAGACTGGTCGTGGTCATCATATCATATCTCTTCGCTCGATCAAGAGGGGAATTCACCGATGTGAGTTCAAAGCCTACCTTAAAGCTCATGAGATTCGTTGACAAATGCCTCCTCCACACACACCGCAACATAATGGTGTTGTTGAGAGAAGGAACCGTATTATCATGGAGATGGTGGTTTGCATGATCGATAATTCTGGACTAGCGAGAACATTCTGGGCAGAAACAACAAAGACAACAATATATTTGTTGAACGAAGTACCCACAGTTGCTATTGATGGAGTAACACCACATGAAACATGGTTGAATCGAAGCCATCCGTTGCACACCTCAAAGTATTCGGTGCAAAGCTAACATGCACATACCCAAGCAAAACAAAAAGAAGTTGCATATGAAATCTTAAAAACTCATCTTCATTGCCTACAGTGAAGAGGCTCTTACATACAAATTAATGGATATGAAGAGCATAAAAGTCTACACCAACATAGATGTTGAGTTTTTGAGAAGGAAGGTGAGACTCTTTCTCCAATCTCACTTGATGTAGATATTTCATCCACATTATGAAAACATAAACTAATGTTCCCACTGATGATGATAATGATGATGGGGATGATGGTGATGATCAGACAAGACCATGACCCACGGGAACAATACAACGTATGCCCAAGTGGTATACTAATATGATTCGAGATGCAAAATTGGATGCTCCACCGGATACATCCACCATTAGACCACAAAATCGTAGTAAAGCACAAGAAGAGGTAAAATTTTCTTTGATGAGTAGAGTTGTTGAATTTGTTGAGCCCTCTACTGTCTAGGAAGCCCTACAATCGAAAGCTTGGAAAGATGTCATGGATGCTAAGTATCAGTCAGTGATGAAAAATAACACCTAGCAGCTTGTCGATCTTCCACCAGGGAAGAATCCCATTGACTGTAGATGGATATACAAAAAAAAGTACAAAACAAATGTGACAATTGAAAAGTACAAAGTGAGACTTGTAGTAAAGGGGTATGCACAAAAAGGAGACATCAAGACTATGAGGAGACATTTGATCCCACAACTAAGACCAAAACGATTAGGATGATCTTTTCTCTAGCTGTTAAGATTGGTTAGAAAGTCCATCAGATGGACGTGAAAAGTGCCTTTCTGAATGGAGTTCTAAAGGAAGAAGTCTACATGACTCAACCTTAGGGTTTTGTTGTACTTGGTGAAGAAACAAATGTATGTAGACTCAGAAAATCTTTGTATGGCCGTAAACAGCACCTAGGCTTGGTACATCAAAATTGTGAGCATCTCATTTAACATCGATTCGTCGAATCTATATGATCCTAATCTCTACCTCAAAAGGAAAGGAGAGAGATTGTGATAGTTGTATATGTCAATGATCTAGTCATCACTGACAACACAATGAAGATGATCAATGCTACGAAGAAAGATCTTAATCGATCGTTTGACATGACAGATCTTGGGCTCATGCACTACTATCTTGGATTGGAAGTATGACAAAAGGAGAATCACATCTTTGTTTCTCAATTGAAGTATACCAAGATAATGCTTGAGAAATTCAAGATGATGGATTGCACACCTATTGCTACACCCATGGAGACGAGATTACAATTATCTCATATAGATCCATCTCCTCTAGTAAATGCAACTCTCTATCGACAATTGATTAGGAGTCTCATTTACTTAACACATACTAGACCAGATATCAACTTTGCAGTGAGTTATCTTTCCAGGCTCATGCGGAACACAAAGTTTGTGATTTATCTTGAGATATCTCAAGGGTAAATTGGATCTTGGTCTAGAATACAAGAAGAACGATAACTTCTTCTTGACTGGATATTCGGATTCAGATCATGCAGGTAACATTGATGACAAGAAATCCACTTGTGGATTTTTTAATTTTTTTGGGATCTAGACCGATATCATGGGGAAGCAAGAAACAAAACTTTGTTTCTTGTTCTTCTACAGAAGCCAAATATCGTGTTATAGGATATGGCTACGTCACATACTGAAAGGACTTGGAGTAGCATAAGAGAAATCCACTATCCTGTATGTTGACAATGAAGGTGTTCTCAAACTTGTTCGCAATCTAGTGTTTCACAAGAGAACGAAGCACATCGAGGTACATGTTCATTTCATACACGAGCATGTGTTGAACAATTGAACAATGAGTATATATCTTCACAAAGTCACTTTGTCATGTGACAAATTTGAGATGTTTAGAGAGTTCCTCTCCACCTCACTTAAGACAATGCAAAATTAAGGGGGAATGTTAGGTAAAACTTAGTTTACCTTAGTAATTTAGCATTTATTGTGGTAACTAGGTGGTTTCATATTATTGTTATATGGTTATGAGATTATAACCATTTGTATTGTTTTATTATATTCACATAGGTTTATTTGTTTCATAGTTGTAACAATCATATTTGGTTGTATTACTTCCCGTATGGTTTCTGGTTGCACTGCAACTTCTTATTTGTTTGTACTCGATGCAATATCTATAAATATTGCAGCCATCACTATTGTAAGTTGATGATTGAACATTAATATAATTGTGAGGCTTCCGTCCCTCTTCTACAATTCTTTGCACAAGATTGGCTTGTTGATTTTTGTTCCACTTTCTTCCTACGAAGTTGAGGGTGGAGTTTCCAACATTTCTCAATCCAGTGTCCACTCATTTGACAATGAGTACAATAGTTTTTGTATTCCCCGTATCTTGTTTTGGAGAGTAGTCTTTGTTAATCCTTCTTTCTAAGGATTTCCTCTTCCAACACATGGCCACACAGTGGTTACTTAATCCACAAAAAGTGCATGGAAATAAATACCACAAATTTGGTGTTACTTGACCATCCTTCGCATAATCGAAGTGCACGTTGGAGTATTTACCTTGCCCAAACTTTTTAGGACTTTTACTTGTGCAAGATTGTCGAGGGAAACTATTTTCTCTCCTCTTTTGGAATTTTCACCTTGTTTAGAAGGTAGTTCCTCAACTTGCACTCACTCACACAATCACTTTGTGAGGCCTGCCCAATATTCAAAGCAATAACATCCTCATTAGTAGGATTATCAAAACAAATATTGTTTTTACCTTGAATAAGTTGTTTTTGGAGTTCTAGTGGTATATGTTCTTCTCTTAAAGTGTGTCTAGCTTCAATTGTTTTTGAGCATTCATCAATTTCTCTCTTACCACTTCCATATCCTAAACTTGCATAGTGAGGTCTTTCCTCTACCTGTATGGGATTAGTAATACCTTGGCCATTTATTCTAAGGCCCTTTCCATCAAAACCCATCCTATTTAGTAATTTGGCTCCAATACCTTTAGTATGATTCTCAAATTTACCAAAATCAACATCTGATTCATGATGGGAGAAAAGTAAACATGGTGATTCACTTATAATGCATACATCTATGGTAGAGGGTTGTTCCTCGATGATTTTTTGTCTCCTCCACTTTCTCACTAGTTTAATATTTTTTCAAGATCGTATCCTTGGCTTATAATTCAAATTGTAACGTTTTAATGACACCCTGAAGAATTTCTCTTTGGCTTGTCAATCTCTCTTGGAGTTCTTGATTTTCCTCCTCCAAGGATTGTCATCGTCTTTGCAGCTCAAAATTCTCTTCTTGAATATGGCGGTTAATGGCTTCTAGCTCCTCAAGTTGAAAGCCTTGTCCATGGTTATCTATTACAACATGTATCTAACTGCAAACTAAACCAAATGCAATAACCTCAAGCAGAAAACTGTTAGCAATGCTTCACAAATCCGACTTTGATACCAAACTTGATCCGATAAAATTTTAAATTGACTTAGTTCTGTTTTTATGGATAGTAAAATTATCTCAAATTAATATACTACGTTAAATTTGACACTTCTAAACTCTAAAATTGAAGTGTAATAAGTAAATTAAATTCATACACCCAATTCCACATTCATTTCCTTTGATTCTCAATTTCTTGTAAAAAGTGCAATTACATAAATTGGCTTATAAAATTTTAAATCAGATCAAAATTGATTAAAAACAACATCAAGTGAAGGAAATCGAAGACACAACTCTGCGCGATGATAACATAGTTCGTCCCACGAGGACTACGTCTTTGGGCTCACGTATACGATGAATTGATCCTATTAATGATACATAAATAAACACATTTCTTACATCAATTCTCCAAAATGGACGAATAAGACTTACAAGTATCTCAGGCCACCTCTAAAAAGTCTCCACAACCAACTCTTAGCTTTACAATGTCGTCTTCCCGCACAATAATAGTCTCCACTGCATTTTCTCTCTTAAAAGACATGTTCTCTCTCTATACAAGGAAAAATTTCTCCAAAAGTGGCCAAATATATCTCTATTATGTCTCCATTAGCAATCATGCATAAAATGTCACATAACAGGCCTAAATCTTCCTTTCTATGGGCTCTCTCCTTCAATAAGGACATAAACACTCTACACAATCCTCTCCAAAAGTATCTTTCAATAAAACTTTAGGCCCTATATAGTATTTTGAACCTTGTGGTTCAACGATCGTGCTCATAACCTTTTACAAAAATGAGTTGGGTTTGAATCCGATGCTCTTAGCCTTAGCTTTTGCTTCTCAACTGCATGCATTCAAAGGATAAAACAAACTACTTTGGCTATTGTTAGCATGTAACCTCGTGGTGTGGTGGTTAGGTCCCCGAGTTGGGCGTGACACGTAGGTGGTTCAAATCCCGACCTCTTTTTGCTCGGTTGAGTTATGTTACGAGATGGGATGTTTATCCCACATCCGTCACATGGATTAAACAAGGGTTTTAATAGCCCTTTCTATGACATGTTAATCGTGGCTTAGGCCACATTGGGCTCTTTTTTTTTTACCGCGTCTATCAGTTCGCCACCCATCTCGACCATGTAGTCTTGAGCTTGGTGGTGGTTGTGTTTGTTAGTTGATACATTGAGCTTAGTGCTCAACTCATCGCGTGGACTTGGTGAGGTGAGTTGGAAGGAATATTGAGTTGACATCGGTTACTCGACATTTGACTTAGTTGGAATATTAGTTAATCTACCTAAGTCGGCTCAGGCTTCGACGCTAGATGAGTTATCCATGCGGTGAGATTGATGACTTGGCAATTATGATGAGCTTGATTAACTTTCCTTTTACCTCGACCCCAAACTCACTCTCTAGCTTGCCAAGCTACATGGAGAACTTTGCAATACTTGGGACCTAGTCCCACATGCACCAAAATGTGAACCTTTGTGAGGTATATATGTAAAATCACATGCAATATGATGTGAAGAAAAGCGGTAGCCCCACGAAAAGAGTGAACCCCATTGGTTTTTGGGCCCCCAACCGACATACTGTGTGGGACCCACGTTGACCATCGAAGACTAGAGGCTCGAAACTATATTTTTACCCGGGAAGACTCGCCACTTGTCACTCTCACATTCTCGCCACTCTGACGTGTTCTCACCATGCCACATTAATTCAATGCAACCTATGCTCAACTTTTACCAGTTGAACTCGAACTTCAACGAATGATATCTTCCCCGTACGGACTCCATTTTGCCTCATTCAAAAGGTGTTGGAAAGCTCTTGATGAGCTCTTTGGTAAGCCAACGGTTTCGGGAAGTTTAAGAACAACCGCATCGTGAATATCCTCCGGGTCCGAAATCTCTTAAAATTTTGAAGGGGGTATATTCTTTGTATTTTCTCGATTTGAGGCCGACATCCTTGTGAAATCGTTAGGTCAAATGTTGTTTAAAGAAGTATGTTCTTGAAATCCTAATTTTTGTACATCGTGGGGATTAAATTTTTTTATGGAAATGAAGAGATTGATGTTAGAGAATGGTGGATCCAATTTAAGGAGAATTATTTTTCATCTAACATAACATGGTTAATATTTTTATTTTTTTCCTTTTAGTCTAACACAAAGTAGGGTCTCTCAATTGAAAAATGAGAGTTACGATTAGTTTTGGGAGGAAATAAACAAGTTTTCATAGCTCGACGAGACAAAAAAGAAGAAGAGGAAGAAAATAATGATGTTTTGGATGGGGAAGAAGAAGACAAAGAAGAAGAAAAATGATGATGATGAGGAAGCTTAAAATGATGCAAAAGGAGAGGGATATGATCAAGATGAAGAACAAATAGAGGATAAGAGTTCAAATAGTGCAACACCAAAGAAGGAAGTTTCAATGTTTCAAAGTTTCAATTTGAAGGGTAAATTCAAAGGAAAAAGGTAATTGTTTCCATAAACTCTAGTAACAAGTATAACTTCATCAACATGGATGTAGGTTAACATCTACATATTCAAGCAAAGAATATAAAGAAGGCTCAAGTGGATAGTAAGAATATTCATGTTTTAGAAGATTTGAAGCTCTCTATTGACAAATATGTTTTGCATTCAAATTTTTATGGTTTGGATATGTATGGTTTGAATATTGTTCTTGGATATCCTTGGTTAGAGACATTGGAAACAATTAACATTAATGTGCAAATAAAGTTCATGAAGATTTGGTACAAGAGAAAGAAGTCAACTTGTAAGATATTACATAGGTTGAGCATAAGAATGAATATAAAACCTGATGAAGAAGAGAATCAAGAAGACTTATAAGAAGAATAAGCATTTGAAGAAAAAGATGAAAAGAACAATTCATCTACTCTAGAGAGAAAGGCACTAGAAGTCGAAAAGGTGGAAGAGGAAAAGAAAGTAGAAGAAAAAGATGTGGATCCTAAGGTTGTGGCATATAGACACCCACATCATCATGAGAGGCAAAAATCATGAAGGCATATCAGGGAACATCAAAGCAACAACCAATATGGATATACATGTTATTAGAGGAACAATCACTATGGTTATACATGGAATCATTGGAGTACTAATTATGTGACAGAGAATCATATAAGTAATTACTATGGTTATGCATGGAAGTAGAGGACCAATTATGGACACAAATGGAATTAGAGCATCGTAGGAGATAATGGAACCAAATTTAGAGATGTATCACCCACGAAGATGACATATGGATGGTTGGATGATCTAACATGGTGACAAGTGTGCAATGATCAGGAGCAAACTCATTACATGATTTCTTTTCATGTTTCGGGAATGAGATATGTCAAGAAGGGAGGGCATGTTATGTACCTTGGGATATGATATTATAATGTATATGGGTTGATGGAGATGCCTATATGTAACACACATCTCCCTTAGTTAATTATATGTTTATAATATATGGGGTCACATAGTGATTTAATAAAAATAGAATTAAATCTAATTGCAAAGTAACTACTATAAACAATGATGTATAAATGATAACATACATTAAAGACTCAAGCAAACTAGCATGTACAATGTAAAACCCTAAGCAAGAGGGTGAGATATGAAGACTTAGTTGATTTTGTGCAAACTAGAGGTGATCTAGGTAGGTGAAATACTTGAAATAGGTCGTAAATAACGTCGTTAATGCTTCTTGAAATTATGGCACTTAGAACAACTCATGACATGGGCGCCCATAGGAGGGCGGGCGTTTAGGTGTTGACGATTGGATCTCGGGCGATGGTGGTGTCTGAACAAATGCTCAAGAAATGATTTCTTCGTCTCGCAAGAGGTTCGCCGTTGTTTCTGTTTGTCTCTTGATATTCACTCCTTGATCGCCGAAGATACATGTAACCTACAAAACAAAATATCTACCTACACATGTCCACAAACCACATCAAATATAATAAAAAATGCAAAATGTGGAGTGAGATTGACCTTGATGGTCACCCGAAGAGTGGACTTTTGCCAGCAGCACTTTGCACTACATCTCAGACCCCGTGTAGTTACGTGTGAAAGTTTTTGTAATGATGCCATTAGATGCCCTTGTGTAAGTTGTACTATGATAGTGGGATAGATCTAGAATGATCTAGATGCAAATGTGTGGGATGGAATAGAATCAACTCCCCCTCCTATATTGTGTATGCAAAAGTGATGCAACTCTTGTCCCTTGAGTGAGTGTGCTAGATGGATGCCTTTGATGTGCTCTTGTGCCTTTTAGATGCAATCTTAGGTGATAGTAAGTAATGCTAGTGCTTGGTCCTGATTTTTGAGAAGTAACTAAGTATATATATGATTCCCTTGTTTGAATTTCGTAATTGACAACTGGAAGGTCGATCCATAAGTGAAAAAGATGCCCAAAAGATAAAAGAGACCCAAAAAGAGTGAGTAAAGGTAAGGAAGGGTCATGAATGTCCAATATGGATAGAAGCACTGGGCGTTGGTGTCCTAACTGGGCACCAATGTTTGAGGCCATAAAAAATAAATCAGTCAAGTTACGACACATTCTTTAAGGCACGTAAGACCAAATAGATAGTAAGAAACAAAGAAAAGAGGTCAAAGATAGTTTCCAACCACTAGTTTTCTTGCTTAGGAATCATGTATACATTAGTATGCTTTAGGACTTAGAAATGTACCCAAGTGCGTGATTTTGTGTCTACACATATGAATTAGTTGTATTGGGTAATGAGTCCTGCATTAGGAGTAGGTGTTACCCATCCATTAAGAGTATTCTATGCATATATAAAGGAGATGAATGTCATTATGAGATATGTCATGTATGAGTCGAGTCTTCTATTTGGTAGAAGGATATTGGAGGTATCCCCTCAAAGTGGAATTTCCATATTGGGAGATCGTGGAGTTATTCCTTCCTTGAGGAGTATTATATGATGTTGCCCTACCTTAAAGGTATTGTTCTATTATGAATATATTGTTCATATTAGAGCATGTTGGCCCTCAAATATATCTTATGTGGTGTTTATTTATCTGGAGATAACATAGTGTGATTGATTCTCCGCAGCTCTCTTCTCGTATATAGCGCACGCAGTCTGATCCGATTGATTCTCCTCTCCCTCTATATACATAACTAGCGCAGCTCTCCCATATCCATATCCAGATCTATAGAGGGGGAGGGGGCTCTCCTGCCATATAGAGATAGGGGCGCCCGGGGAGATAGGGGGAGGCCCATATACCATATACCCCGCTCGACCCCGACTAGAATAGAGCCCATTTCTTCCTCTCCTCTGTATTGGATTATGAACGTGAACGTGAATATGGGTTCTTATATCTATATCTTGCTTGCCACCCCCTTTGTTTAGATGGGTATGCTTTGGACTAAGGAAAGTACGAAATCTCGATGAGGGGTTGGTGTAAGACGGACCAAAGTGACTATATCTATCTAGAGCCCATCCCAACTATTATATTGCTCACGTTGGGGCTCGCCTCGTCACCATAAACACAAATACCCGAGTGTAATGAGCTCGTTGTAGTGGCTCCAACCTGGGGTGCGCATGTTCGAATCCCTAGGAAATTTTCCCTGTGGGGCGTTGAACTTCCAACATAATAGTTCCTCTTTAAGAGGTTTACCTTATGCTCTACCTACCTTTCTTGACTCCCCCTTTGATGGGGAGCGTGGACCGAGAGCCCCCTTTGTGTGGGGGAGGGTCCCTCCAAAACCAAGTCCCAATCCAGATAGGGATGGGTGGGATGAGATTATAACATGAATCAATCCAGTGAATTGAACAAGAATATATTATTTAATCGGATCTCCAACTACGAGACAAATTAAAAGATGATTTTTTTTTTTGCTTTACTCAACATTCGGATAAATAGATAAAATAACAAACAATGGTAGAACTAAAACTTCGGTAAGACTAATTTATTGAATCAATATAAGGTAAATATTGACAATTATCTTCAAAAAGATTCAAGAGATTCTATTTGGTGAAGAACGTATTGATGAAATATACATCATTATATGGATCTAATGAATACTCTTTAGTATCGGATTATACATTGGATAAGTATGCTTTTACAAAAATGTACCAAAAGTACTATTTGGAATGGAAAAAAATAGTAAGAAAATACTATTTTGAATGGAAAGAATTGACAAATAGATTCCATCGGCCCGTTTTGCAAATGACAAGAGTATACTATTAACAAAATTTGGAATTCATACATAAATACAATTTGGAATGGAATGAATTGACAAATGTCTTAGATAAAATGTATTTAATCAAAAGTTTTAGTCGAATTTGAAAGATCAAATTCTAGCAAATTGGATAAAAAGACATTTTGAACATTGTAACACAAGATGCAATCAACCAACATTCATCAAGTTGGTCCTTATAATAAGGATTTGGGACATTCAAAACCTTATATCCATAGAATATTCGACGTAACATAGATAGGAGTTAATATGATTCCAATTTCCGCTATTATCGTAAGAATGATTCGAAAGGTGAAGAATATTTATTACTATTAATTATTCCCCATAATATAATAGATTCTCCTGAAACCACTAATTCCCAGCAATGCGAGAAGAAGCCATTGAAAAACTACGAACATAGTAAAGATTTCGTGTCTTGGTATAGTGATTCCTCCCATTTTGTCAAGGAAAAGAGTACATATCCTATCATAACTTGTTCTTGCCAAGAAAAAAGTGCAACACCAATTAATCCATGAGAAATCATTTGTAAAATGGCTCCATTGAGCATGTATCTCACATGGAACCAATTCCTATAATTACAAAACCCATATGAGATATTGATGAATAAGCTATCCTCCTTTTGAAATTGTGTTGACCCATAGAAGTTAGCGTTGTATAGATAATTTGCTTCACTCCTATTATTATCAAACATGGTGAAAACAAAGAATGAACATTAGGTAACAAATCCATATTGATTCGTATAAACCCATATCCTCCCATTTTCAATTGTACTCTAACCAAAATCATACATGTACTATAATGTGCTTCCCATGAGTATTTGGTAACCATGTATGTAAAGGGAAGATTGCAATTTTATTGCATAAACGATCAAAAACCCTAAATAGAATACTATTTTGAGTGTTATCGAATAACATTTTTTTACTTAATATGTCGAAATCAAATGTTGGTCCATGAGATCCATAAAGACCCATACTTAAAGCTCCCATTAAGATAAAAATGGAACCACCCGCATTATACAAAATAAATTTTGTGGCGAATATAGATGTCTTCCCATCTCCCCCACCACACGGATACAAGTAGGTAAACGAGAATTAGTTCCAAATCCCACATGATAAAGAAAAGTAGAATATCTCGAGAAGCAAATGGATGGATAGAGATATGTCCCCCTTAGTTTATATGGTCTCTAGTCCATACCTTACCTCATATTCCTCCGGGCTTTGGCTAAAGTATATAATTGGCTCTTCCAAATCTTCATCATTCAACTATACCAACATGATAGATATTGTGTCCATGCCTCCAAAGGCATACAAAATGAAATCCTTTGTGAAATTAGGATTAATAAGGGTAGTGGTTTGCGCTATTGCTTGTTTGATGGCTTCAAAACTAACCTTCCATTCCATAGCCCTCTTGAAAGGCACATTTTACTTTAACATAGATTACAATCGATTGACAATACTAGCAAAATCAAAAATAAATTGCCTAACAAAGTTGATTCTCCCCAAGAAACTATGTAATGCCTTCTTGTGACTAGGTAATGACAATGCCAAGATGACACTTACCCTTTTAGGGTCAATTGCAAGCCCTTTCTTTGAGACAATATGGCCTAGGAGTTTACCCTCATGCACTAAAAAGATA
Organism: Taxus wallichiana var. yunnanensis; assembly: GCA_018340775.1. Classification (NCBI taxonomy): domain Eukaryota; kingdom Viridiplantae; phylum Streptophyta; class Pinopsida; order Cupressales; family Taxaceae; genus Taxus; species Taxus wallichiana. Next base: position 815,000,561 of record CM031239.1, read on the forward strand.
CATTTTTGGGATTAATGGAAACTCCAAATTGCCAAACCGCCTACATCTATCCAAAACTTGTATGAGATGGAATAAATGATCGTTTGTATTCTTTGAGAACAATATGATGTTGTCGAGGTAAGAAACAACCCAATTATCGACTAGTCCTTTAAATTCAATGTCCATGGCTCTTTGGAAAGTTTCTCATGTGTTAGAAAGACCAAAGGGATTTTTTTCTATAGTTTCATTATATTCCATGTTTTATTCAAATTATTCATTTACTAAATGTGAAGATTTTATCAAAAATATTTCATATTTAGAATAAATATCAAATATTCCCATATGGTCTACTTTGCCCACGTAAGGAAATTTCTAGTACAACATATATTAAATGTAATGAAATTACTAGTATAATTGATTATGAGCAGCAGATAGAACACCAAATAACACAATATTTTAGAATAATGATCTCAATATGCAATTATAATAGCTTCGCCACTTCGAGGGGCAACCTCCAAACCATTTAATAAGACTCAAATGTTCAAATGATAATGAACTACTACCTACAATCCCATATATATATTATTCATATGTTATGGCCAACACCTAGGTTGACCTTATTAAGCATGAGAAAGTATAAATGATATAATAAAATGATATGGTAAGCCACAAGTCGAATACTTATATCCTAATACAAGCAATAGGTTAAGGGCGTAGCATGCCCTTCCCCTTCAAACCAACGTTGTCTTCAATGTTGAATAATCCCGGATGTCGCTCAAAAAACCTTCATCCTCCCGGGTTCGCATCTTCTATGCTCGATTCTTCCACTTGATCAAATATTCATTAATGTCTCTGGTTCTCACCTCTTAGTACGTGTTTGCGAGAATCTTCTCTCGGCTCTAAAATGATTCTTCCTTCCTTGTCAAGTTACGTAACTCTGTCTGGGCTTCAAATTTTGTCCAATAACCTTCTTTAGATATGAAACATGGAATCTTTGGGTGTATGTGTGAAGATGGTGGCAACTCTAGTTTATAAACAACACTATCAATTTTCTATATAACTTGATAAGGGCCATAGTATTTAGGAGCAAGTTTGTTGTCCTTTTTCTATTGCTTTAGAGACATGTTTGTAAGGCTGAGACGTACACAAACCCAATCACCAATTTC
>CM031239.1:815001805-815051805 GCA_018340775.1 Taxus wallichiana var. yunnanensis
ACTCAAACATCTATCATATATCATAGAATATATTTTACATCCAAACCATATTTTACACTACAAGTGGGGTTTGCGTATATATATGTACAATTCTTAACTTATTTAATGTTGGAGTTTACCAATGGATCCTAGATCGTGGTATTGTTTTGTGTGCATGATGGGGGAAGGAGTATTTCCATGCCTTGTACGCCGTGTGCCAATGCTGTGTTGCAAAGTCTTTTCTCCTCCTCCTTGCGTGATTTTACGTTCTTGGTATATCTCATCCGTGCGTAGCGTTCAAACGTAAAAGCTGGTTGGATTTGTAGATCGTTGATGGCACGAACTCTTGACATTGCTGTGAATGTTAGTCCTTGGCGGTCAACGTTTCCGATGTCTACTGTGGCCTTGTCAAGTGTTAGGCCCTGTGATTTGTGGATGGTAAGGCCCCAAGACATTTTTAGTGGGATTTGGCGACGATTTCCACGTGTGACAGGAGGTAGGGGCAAGTGTCTTGGGTTGAGTATGTCCCATGGGGGCCCTTGGTAGTGTTTGAAGTTGACAACAACAAAGGATGGCAAGTCCGGTGGTTGTGTTTCTGGGTTGTACACGATATCTGTCACTTGCCCGAGTGCACCATTAACCAATCCTGAGCTAACCCATAAGTTAGATGTCAACATGACCTCTTGTCCTGTGCATAGGAAAACTACCGGGTCTAGTTGAGTGTCGTTGATGTCTGAGTCAGAGTTATGTTTGCTTTGTTCTGCGATGCTCATTGCAATTGGTACGTGCAAGGATTTTAGCATTTGTTTATTGTGCTTGTTTGCTAGGTCCTTTGTTGCAAATAGGTGCTTCTCAGTCATGAACATGGATTGCTCTGAGGTAGACATGCACGACTTGGTACGTGACATGAGAAGAGACCAATCCTTAACGGTTGCTTCTGCGTTTCTGATGTTGGTCAACATTTCTCTGAATTCAAGTTGTGTCGAGTTTAATCCTTGTTGCCTAAAGTTTGTGTCCAAGGTGATCACGGTATCAAAAGCATGCCAAAGGGAGCTTCCTACTTTGTTGCCTACATATAATGGTACATCGTTGACCGGAGGGAGCTGGCCTAAGTCTCCCACCAAAATCATTGAGCAGTTACCGAACGCGTGGTTACTATGTCGGGGGAATGCCTCACGAAGTCTTTTGTTGATGTTGTGTAACATTGTAGGACCTATAAAGCTCATTTCATCTATGAGTATATAACATATGGGACTCATACGCTCTTGGAAGATTGCAGGGCTTGCCTTCAAGAGGTTTCATGTCGGATATGGGTATTCGGAGGGAAGAATGTATAATAGATGATTTTATATTGAATGCAAAGCAATACCCGTTGGGGCTAGTACAGGAGGGAAGATTTTAATTTGCCAATCATATTTTGAAGCCCATTTCGATGCATCAGATGATGAGGTATGATTTTCCTGTACCAGCGGTTCCCTGAATGATCATCTTCAATGGTGGGTGTTCCCCTTGTTGAGTTGCATGGGAAAGCACAATTGAGTAGGCAAGGTGTTGTTTTGATGATAGCTGCAGAGCGTCTAAATGGGTAGGTGGAGTAACAACTGGTGGTGAATTTTCAGTGCGGGCAATGTCTATGAATTTAGGTGCACTTATTTGTAAGGCAAAAAGGATTGAATGAACCTTCCAATCGTGGTTAATGTCAAAGTCACGAGGCCTATCATGTCTACATCATCAATTGTTGTATTGAGTGTTGGGTGCATGCGTGATATATGCTCCCATTCAAATAGTTGTGCATGCAGCGGATTAGATCCTTGCGAGTCATTGTCGTCGCTACTTGCCCCAGTTGTAGTTTCTTCTAGAGTAGTGGCTCTATTAACATGTAAAGGGGCGTAAGAGTTTTTCATTTTTTCCCATTGGTTAGTTATTTCAGATGTGGAGATGCCAATGTCTGTTTGGATATGTCGAAAGGGTTTATAAAGCAGAAGCTCTGTCCAGCAGAAATCCTCATAGTGTATCGCATCTAGGGCGGGAACATCACTATACCGGGAATACACTGACGACGATGCAGGGGTTCTTCTTTGTAGCCATTGAGTAACTTTCCTTTGGTTATTGTAGGACCAGGAACGAGCAGCTTCAAAGAGGGAGGTGTTCTCTAATTGTGTAGGGCGTTTTATGTATGCATCTATGAATGAAGGGAATTGGAATGTGTTTCCTAGGTCTGGGAGGACATGTTTGAATACCTGCTTACCGATGGATAGGGTAATAAATGTTCTGCTACAACTGGAAAGGGGGAGTTTTTGTAACATGTGGCATGTTTCTTGTGCACCAATGTCCCGGTCGACAATGGTTTCAGAGAGGAATTTGCTGTAGGCCGTCTTTGCAGGGTGATCGACGCTAACTTCATTAGATATCCTTGTCAACATGTGATGGTAGCTTTCTGATTTCTTCTCTTGCGCTTGGCTTCATATTTTGTAATGTATTGTAAGACGCATGTCGTGACACAACGGGCCGGTATCGACATTGGCTCGCCATAGTGCTAGCATGTGTCCGAGTTGTGTATGTTGACCGTGCATCATTGCGTGCGGGGTGTACTTTTTTTACCGGTTTCATCTAAGCCCAAGCTCGAATACTCTTGGAGTGGCCAAGGGGCTTTATATCTACATCAAGCGTCCCTTTTTTTTTTTCAAAGGAGGTTGCCTCACTACATTTTGTGTGGCGTTGCACACGCGGTTCAACAAGTTCTCATAGTCACCATCGGGTTGTTTGTAAGTATCCCGTATGTGTTTAAAAGCACGGGTCATCTTCTGCGAAACGATGTATCCGACGTTCTCCACTCTCGGGCCCTTGGATTCCATGCAGTTACTAATTGGTCAAAGTAAGTCTTCGCCACATCAAGTTCACGGGGGTTATCCTAGTTTAGGTCCTCCATGTTTGGCGCATTTGGAAGCCATATAAATCCGTGGATATGAGCCGAGCCTCGGTGTTGCCATTCGTACCTGTATTTTGCACAAAGAGGGTCCAACTTGGTTAATGGGGTAGGCAGGGTATTGTATTTAAATCTAAGTGGTAGTGAGCTCACCTGTACCAGTAGTCAGTGCAATGCATTTTTTTTTGAAGTACCTCCTCGCAAAATATTGTAAATCTTTTTTCCATGTATGAGACGATATGGGGGTGCATGTTCAAGTTCGCGTTTCTCCATTGCTGGCTAGTTGTTGAGGGTGGCGTCGGTGTTCCTGGCATTGCTTTGTGTAAATCTGGCCATTTAGTATCTGCTGCACTTAAAGTGAAGAAAAGTGTAGGGCTTTCTAGTTGGGTTATCATATATGTGAGTTCATGTCTGCGCTTGCACCAAAATGATTTAGTTCCTCGTAAGTTGGACCCAAAGCGCATTAGTTGCTCTGCAATGTGGGCATCTGGGTAGTGTGCAAGTTGTTGGCGTAACATCGAAACTGTGGTAGGCAAGTTGTCGCCTATATTTTTTTTTGTGAAAACAACAGATGTTGATTGGCTTCTGTGGCGCAACATAATGTTGAGAATGAAGTAACGAAAGCGCGGATGGCTTCCAAATCATTATCATGGTAACGTAGTAGGTGTAGTGCGTATTCATGCATGTGAACCCTCTTGATGCGTGCTTGGTGGAACAATGCAACCCCTGTAGGGAACAATGTTGGAAAAGCCATAGATAGCAAACCCTCAGTGTCGTATTCGCTGACCGCAGATGAACCAATGTGTGGCCACTCAATTGACTATAGCGGAGTTTTTTCCCGCCTTCGATGAAATTTGTTATTTGGTCAACTTCAAGTGGTGGGGGAGGAGGAGGACACAAAAGATGATGGTTGCCTCGCTCGTGGGTATTTGGTGGGGAACTTGGGCGAAGCTCTGCTTCTGGTTGTGCTTCAGCATTGTTAGCGATAGTTGAATTAAAGTGCGGTAGGGAGGTAGATAAATCAGTACTGTGATGTGGTAGGGAATGCAATGCAGGTTGGTCTAGGACAACATCCTTGTAGTAAGGGTCATGAGCTGTTTTGAATTGCAATGCGCAAAAAAAAACACGAGATCTCGCTTACAAAGCAAATGTAAGCTTTATTTGTTGCTCCGATTCTTCGGATGATTAAGATGTCCAAGTCTTCGACGCGCCGAGGCAAGTGTTTAGTTATGGATGAAACTTCTTGGGGGAAGCATATGGTGTGGCCCCTATATTTGTATTGGCCACCTACAGCGTGAGTCACTTGCAATATTGGGTTGACCCTTCTTTATCAACATTTCCTCAACTTGTGTAAGTGAAGATAACACCTTAGGTCATGCGTGCCTGGTCCATGTTATTCCAACTTGAGAAGTGGCGATTATCCTTTTCAAAGAATGCATTTGTGATGGTATGGGCACCTTTGTAAAGCCTTAGCACGTAGCCCAACATATAATTCATTACAACATGAACATGAGTTTGGAGGCGGGAGGTGATCTATTCTTTGGCGGAATTGGCGTTGTGTATCTTGGAGTGTATGCGTATTTGGTGTGTGATCTTTGAGCAGGTTGGCATGGTTGGCTATATAGGCTGGCGCCTGTGTGTTCAGCTTTTGTCGTTTCATGCAAGCTATATGGCGACGATGCTCATTGAGGTTGTTTTTGTTGGCTGCATACCTCAACCGAGCCTGTGCATTTTTCTCAGTCCGTGTTAGGCCTGCATAAAATGGGTTAAAAAGGTAACAGTAAGTAGGTATAGAACGTAGTTAATGCAAGCAAAAAAGAAAAGTTCTTTTGTTTGATTGGAGTGAAGTGTAACAATGTATGTTGAGAGTATTTGCATTGCTAGTATAAAGTGACTTTGATTGCACCCGAATATGTGTATTATAAAGACATATTAAGAACACAGAGTGGTATATAAATATAGGAAAACTTGAGCACAACATGCGTTAATATTAAAGGTTATATAACTTATGAATGCAAAAACCTATATGTGGAGTAGGTGGTATGGTAAGTATGTATTGGTAAGTTGCTCATATTGTGTGGGTACAGTATAATATGTTTTCTGAGGTAGTGTAGGATCTTTTTCATCAATACATAGTTAAGGTGTTGCGAGGAATGCATCTAGTGGGGATTCCTGCATGCTGGAAGTCATGTCCTTAACTGCAGCGACAACAGTGCACTGGGCTTTCTCTTCTGACCTGTAGACCTCTAGCTTCGTGGATATTGTGAACATATAGCGGTGGAACAGTAATGGCTAACTACAGCCAAAACTTGTCGTGTGTTGGGCAAGAAGTTGTAGTTCTTGTGATGATATACCCATGATTGATGTAAAGAACTCATCAAAAGCAAGCTTACCCATGTTGTTGATGTGCCATCCTCAATGATGAAGTGTAATGCATATTTGTAGTCGCAATGAGAGACGTCGTGCTTGCATTTTTGGCAATACCAAGAGGAGTTTGCAGTTAGATCAAGTTTTTTCTTGCATTGGGTTGTTAACAATCGATGGGCATCTTTGGATAGCTAAAGGAGGACATATTAATGTGTATAATTGTTGCTGCGGTGCAGAAGGTGAGCGGTTTACCTAGTTGCGAGGAGGATTTCATGCCTGCGATATCGGTTTTCTCAATTTTTCCAATGCTCACTGAAGGGTATGCAGTTGTAGAGGTGAGCGAAGTAAACCATGCACGCAGTGCATGAGCCTCAGTTATATCAGGATCTATGAAGATTTGTGTATTAGGGCCCGTGGCTAATGTTGTTCCTTTGAAAGTTGTAGTTTTTGCTCTCTTAATTGCAAGAACTGGTCGGATTGATGTTTGTGTAGCACATAATTCACTCAGAAGTTTGCCCTCATTGTCACTAAAAGCGCCCCATAATGTTGCCTCAATACATAGTGCCGAGTTATCACTTAGTACGACTGTGCGTTTGTGGTTGAAAGTACTATCACTTTTCCTGATAGTGGAGGGGGCGGTAATGGATAGTGCAATAGCTAGCAGGTCAATGGTGGATTTGGCGGGGTGGAGTTGATTTCTGCTATTGTTTTGAAGCGGAAAAGATATTGCGGTATGTTTACGGATTGGTTTGTACTAAGCTTTACAGAGGAGTCCAAGTCTAGAATGATGTCCCAAGGAGTTGTGGAGTTGTTGTAATCTTTTTTTGCAGTGCGCAAGGTGCCTCCTTTGATTGTGTATGTTTTACCTAGTTGTATTTGGTCATAGTAAGAAGTTGTAGCTAGGTCAAAAGAAGTCACCACTATATCCGAGTTGCTTTTGTCGACAATGTCGAAGCTGAAAACCTGCCCTGTGCGCTTTTTCCGTGCTGTAGTTGTTTAAGTTGCCTTTTTTGATGACCCTGCCTTCAATAGTCCAAACACTTTGGTAAGGATTTAACGATTTAATTGGCGTGAGTTGCATGTAGTGTTCAGATCGGCCTTTATGAGTATCCGGTGCCAAAGTATCTGTGCGGGATGTCGGCATGTGTACGGCCAGTTGGGGAGGAACAACGTTGGGGGCAATGGAGTCTGCGATGCTGGTGGTTCCTAAACAATAAAATAAAATGAAAATGAATTAGCAAATGCGGTAATGTTAAGTACTAGGGAGCATGCGCTAAACCATAAAGTGGGGAAACCAAGTTAAGGGCCACGTAAAGTGTTTTTTTAGAGAATAAGCACGTAAAGATATGTACAATGGGGAAGATGTTTATATAACACAACAGTTTATATGCTCATTCTTTAAGTAAAGTACGAAACATATGTACAGCAACTCTATTGTATATATCGTGATTGGAATTATACAAAACTTTTGACGACGGTTTCAAAATGGAACATGTACACCATATTTATGCAAGTATAGGTTTATCAAGTTAGACCTTCAAAAAGAGGTTACTGTGGGGTAGGATGAAAGAGGTGGGCATATGTATGAGCAGTGCAAAGTCGTAGTAGGGGTGAGGTAGGGACTTAAATTAAAGGGATGCAAGATAAGCTTTGAATGCAGCTCTAATGGAGTGTTCCTCGCCGCCAGAGTAGTACTGGTCGTAGCTGAGCGAACGAAGGAAAGTGTACAATGCGTCAAGCCTAAGGTACGTTGCATCTACCTTGTGCATCATGTCTAAGACAGTGGTTAAATCACTATCGAGAATCATTGCTGATGGGATGAGGGACTCTGATATTCTACCAGAAATGGTTGAGCATGTAGTCAGCAATGTAAGTAGCCAATGTATGGAGCATCGCAAGCGGTGGCTGGACACTTTGTATTGAGCGTTCGTTGGTGGTTGCTTGGGTTGCATATGACTGAGGTGTCCCATTTGAAGCGACCAGTTCAATAGGAGGGCTCCCGAAAATGGCACCAAAGGTATCATCAGATATTGTGATAATGGATGGGCTTCCACTGGAGTGGCCATAATACCTGGAAAAAAGCAACCAACTTTGTTAGTATAAATTTAGCAAAAAACATTGGCTTGCTGAAATTGAAATTGCAACTACATCCATAAATCATATATCATATATATCTCATCCATAATTACGTGATTATGGGAATGTCGACATGCTCATTGTAGTTTCAGCAGAGCTTACATAAAGATTATCACTATGATTAAGAGCCTTTGAACTATCAAAGAATGTAAAGCATATCGTTGCAATACAATTATTCTACCCGAGATGATTGAACAATTCTTGTCCACTTACAGTGAAACTATTTCATGATTATTATGTGCTTATTTATATAACATACATTACATATACTAACGTATATGGTGTATACTTTATATAAACATTCCTTTCATGTTCCCATACACTAAAAAGGTATCTTCGTTCCATAATAGTTTGAATAAATAGATCATAGAATCATGGAAGATGTGATTGTACTGCTTAGAGACCTCATCCAAATCTTCTTTTGTCTTTTTCGGAGGAAGTAATCATGTCACAGTTACCTGCACATTCTAGGGGGAAAAAATGGAACTGCAAAACAGAGAAACCCTAGGTTGAAAAAGCTCCAGGCTGCCCTTCGAATACAATTTAAGCTATTAACAACAACTAAGACACGAGATAGATGTCATAAATGATTTCAAAAAAATTAAAAGGTGTTTCTTTTGGAAAGCAATTACAAAGGGCTCAACAATAGAAGTGCAGAATAGCCTGTTAAAAGCATGTATATGATCTGAAATTACAACAATCTAAGATGATGTCTAGGACTTTCATTCCATGTTAAGTATCAGATCTTATAGAAGGCAATTACTTGTAGGGAATATGCTAAGACAGGTCGATTGGCAACATAAAGGGTTAGGTGTACTGATTGTATCTGGTTGCAAATGGTTGACTGTAGGTTAAAACAAGATATTTGGAAATTTCAAAGAATAAAAACAAACAAACTCTTCCTGATATAAAGCCAAACTCCGAGGTAACTTTAAATGAACTTATATGAATTGCAAGCAGGTGCTTTTTTGGAGGCTTCTAAACAATTCCCTCATTTTAAAATTTACAAGCTGCTCCTCTTATTCTGGGAACCTCATTTTATACTATTTGATACAGGAGCAGACTAAAATCAATTTACAAGTTGGGATTATATTCAAATACATCACATCATTCAAAGGAACTCCATTATATTTCTCACAAATACTTTATTTAATTTTTTTGAATCTCTCTCTGTGAATCAAACTTATATTTCATGTAGAAGACGTGCCTAATAATTATGCTTTTTTTCTGAAAATATAAAGCCACCTTTGTTTGTTTTCTAAGAAAGATGAAAAACAATCTATTTCCATCAAAATAATCTTCTAACTCTGAAAAATTATCACATTTCTAATTATGAAAAGCAAAGGGTTGTCGGGATGGGGTTTCCAGCATCAACTTGGGTTCTCTCTTCCAGCTTACATTTGCAGAGATAGAAGATTCGTAAGGAAATCAGCCATAATTCTCTGTATGCAACTATGGAAAGCAGTGTGATCATTGGCATTGAAGAGTGAGACATATATAGAAAGGCCACAATGGCATAGCAACAAAAAAATAATTTGCAAACCTGGTATATTTCTGAGCCGTGGTGTATAGCGAGAAGGGCGTTACAAGTGCTGAAAAAATCAAACCGATGGAGATGGTGCAGGATGAAAACTTACAAATGTAGGGGTGTATTTATAGGCAAAGATAGTTTAAACAGTCCTGTAAGAGAAGGACAACAGCCCGAGGAAAGATCTAATTGAATTTATTGCAAAGCGGTGGATGTATTTATGCAGTGTGGTGCATACGTAGCATGGGAGACAGACGGAACTGTGAAGCGGCAGATGGGATTCGAGAATGGACACTTATTTGTCACTGTAACAGTATAATTTATTTTCACTTTAATAAATGACTCCCACTCGTGTTCATCATGATATTGTTCTAATTTTTAAATTAACTACACTGCAGGCTTTTTTTTTCCGACGGCTATTTCCCGTGTTGGCCATCTAGCTTGTGCCACCGCTATTTTTCTCGTTAGCTCTGTTCCTTTTGCCTGCATACGGTGCACGGATTACGGGTCATGTCGCCTATTACGTGGTCTCTGGCTGCATGCCCTGGTCATGCAGGTGGTGGTTAAGCTGCTTGTCACCCATATGCTCAACAGAATGGGCCGACATAGAATTGTCAAACGTTTTCTCTGTATTTAGTGGCAGCTGCCAAAACAGTGTCCACAATAACTATTTAAAAGATCTAATTCCACCGGAAAAAAATGTTACAGGCAGGGTGTTACTGGAATTTGACACTTTCTAGCAATGCTTCTTCAAAGTAAACGCCTTCCTGAATTATTTGATTTAGAGGGATAGTTATTATTTTTGTAATTGATGTTGATAAGGGGTGTGATTGATTTTGTAAGTGTAGGAATATAGATGAAGCATTACTTATAAAGGTTTTATATCTACATTTAAAATTTGTTACAAATTCGTACATATATATTTGTAAATCTTATATCATGAGTGGTAGCGATTTGCGGACTATTTTATTTGAACTAAACATGAATACATGAAGACTTTTGTACATTTGCAGATTTTATATCGTGAGTGGTAGCTTTTTGTGGCCATTTTTGGCACTAAACATGAATATATTTGATACATTCGATACCACTTTGGATAGTTAATTACTTTTGTAGTTGATGTGGTTTGTAATTATTTGGGGGAAATTGTGTTAGTGTTGCAACTTGTTTGAGATGGTGGTTATATTAGTTGTTTGGTTGGTTTTTTGTTGAAAAATCTTTTTTTGTAATGTTGATAACATGTTGATAAGGGATTGATTGATAGTGGAAGTGTAGGAATATAGATGAAACATTTCATTGAAAGGTTTTATGTGTACATTTCAAATTTGTTACAAATTCGTACATATACATTTGCAAATTTTATATCATGAGATCTGAACTAAATATGAATACATGAAGACCTCCGCACATTTGCAGATTTTATATCATGAGTGGTAGCCTTTTGTGGCCAATTTTATTTGCACTAAACATGAACACATTTGATACCCCTTGAATGGCATTGTTGCTTTGGATACAATAAGTGTTGAGTAAAGTAGTTGTGGAGGTGCTATCAAAGTAGAGGGTAGCATTTACGACGGGTTGTTTTGGTTGAGTGATAGTAGTCTTGACTCCTCCTTTATTCTTGCAAAAAATGTTGGTACGTGCGCCATTTTTGAGAACCTTTTGAATGAAAAGGGAGAGGAAATGCACAGATTGGAAAACGAGGGAACTCTGGAGAAAGCTATGAATGTCAGACCTTTCCTTTCAGTGGTTCCAATGTCGACAGTTGCTCTATGCAAAGTAAGTCCCTAGGACTTGTGGATAGTTAATCCTCGGGCCATTTTAATTGGCAATTGTCTTCTATTCCCTCTCAAAATAGGGTATTGGAATATGTAACAGATTGGAGGGATCCCAACATGGGCCATTGTATCTATCCTTTTTTTGTTATATTAGTCCAACCAGGGGCTATTCATCACAAGATTAATATTGGATCTACATTTATGTTTTTCCATGTCAACATGACTTGGGATCATACAAGCATAGCATTTAAAGAGAACACAAGCGCAATAAGCATATTATTCTTGTCATTTATCTATAATTATATCTACAATTCTAAGCAAGTTCCTAGTATATGAACGAACCAACTGACCCCTAGTAATAATTACAGGAGGTATTTGGATGAATATGCAGATGGTAAGCACATAGATGTTACAGGGAGCACAAGCAACACTTCGATAGGAATTTATCTCGTGAGATCTTGTGAGGTGATTTCACAAAACACTGCTTGACTTATGTCACCATGGTCATCTAAAAGTTTCATGATAGCTACCATTTATTTTCTCATAATCTCACCATGATCATCTGAATGGCCCAGTAGTTTTGTGATTGCATTGTGTGCATTTCATGATAGCTACCATTTATGACATGTAACACGTTTGCGAGAATATCAAACTTGCTCTATCTATCCATATTCGGGAAAAGGGGAGAAAACAAAAATCTCAACATAAAATATAATGTACTTACATCTAAAAGGAAGCTTGATGCCCACCGGCACGAATCCAAGTGCTCTAATTGTTCTAGCCCTCGATATCCCATTGAAAGAGTATGTGTTACCAACAGAACCAACCGAATTGGAAAGAAAACCTATCTGATTCTTTTCATCTTTTCTTTGATCTGTACACTTTAGGATTGCATCCCATTCACTCTCACAAGCCTCTACTTGGCTACCCCTAAAACAATTTGGAAACCCATTAGGGTTTTTCTGCGCAGAAAATATTCTAAACCCTAAATCTGCCTTATACAAATCTGATCGAGTCAATAAAAACTATGGCAATGATAATTGGCTAAATTCGTCTGTTGGGAGATGCCTGCGGATGAAAACCGTGCCCCATACACGGCCTACTGAAAAAACGTTTTGCATTAAGGCACGCCTGCAGGAACCTCCCCCTCATAAGATTGAATTATATTACTCCCATACGAAAAAATCAAAGCATGCAACTGCCACATTTAGTAGCAAAAACAACTTAAAATAGCGAAAACGTCAGGATGGCCATCAAATTTAATCAAACAGTAAAAACGTCAAAATGGCCATCAAAATTAAACCAGTTACATGAACGACTGGAAAGGCCTTTCCCACAGGGAAACGCCTTTGGCGTAATTTAAATGAGTGCATATATGTACTATACGAAAAATAAAATAGATTACAACATTTCACCTACTCTTTTATTCATGTGAATGATGCATAAAAATTTATCTTCGATCAATTTATAAACAAAAAATCTAACCACCATATTTGAATGTATCAATACGTTATATCATTTCACTTCAAAGATAAAGTAGGAAATATTCCATTAGAGTGTAACTCTTGTACATAAAAACTAAGAATGACACAATATTATTCCATGTTGAGTTTATTTTTGATATAAGCCCCATTCCACTGTGACAACATAGATCAATGGGGAAATTGACACCATATTGATTAGATGAAACCATGATGATTAAATATGCATGAGTACTATTATATGAATTATACATGTATTGACACACAATGAAAAGATAGAAGTCAATTTTTAAAACGCGCGACCAACAAAAATCAATGATTATCATCTTGAATGCCAATCCAATTGGAAAAGAGATGTGGGCTTAACTTTGGTTTGGCTCCCTCCTCTGCCTCCCAACCGCAAATCACATGTTTTGAAGGAACTCTCTTCATATCAGAAATAGAAAAAATGAAGTCTCAGATTAGTTAACGTAACATTCTTTTCAATCATTCCACGCAGCTCAGAAGAAAAGAAGAACAAGATCTTTTAACTTCCACGAGGTTACCAAAGGTAGTCTGTGGGATAGTAGATCTTGCTCAAGATCTTTCTAGCATCCGGATCTCCTATTGGTGAGTTTGATAATCAACCCCCTTTTTTCAACCAATTCTCGCCGAAAATATCTTGAAAGGATGTAGTAGTCACCGTGTCTTTAGCAAATTGGGTCCTAATGTCATTATAAGCAATACACTCCAACATGAAATGTTTCTCTAACTCCATTGCACCATACATGCAAAAGACGTGTATTCTCTCTTCCCATGCCTCTTTAGGTCTTTTCCACCTTTATGTTTCATATTGAAGACGATGTGAATTAGTTCTCAATTGAGCTATAAAGATATTTGCTTTCTACGGGATATTAGCCCCTATAAAAGTCTTATGTTTATGATCACATGTAGAGTTAAAACTCCTCCAAATAATACCTCTTCTTTCTCTCTAATGACTTTCCCCACATAACTTGGCGGAATTTATCTAAAACAAAAGTTTTTGTCTCTTGGCTATTATTAGGAAATGCATTCAAGTAAATGTTCCATTGTTTAAGCCATTTTTTGTTTTGATTCATCCATGACTTTTTTCTTTCCTCCAAAATCTCATTGAGGACAATCTGAGGTCATCTACTACCTTCCATTTGCTCGATCATTTTTAAATATGAATTGTGAGACAAACCATAAGCAATAGCTTTTAAAGTCTGGTACAACGCTTGTTTCAATAAAGATTCTCATACGACACTTTGAGATCTTTAATTTGAACTTACTTGCAATCATGCTTTTGTGAATCCTCTCAAATTGTTTCCACCTTGAGTTTAAAATGCTTGCTAGCCCAAAGCTCACATCTCAGAGCACCATTGGAGTTACTTAAAAGCCTACAACCAACCAGAGCCGCCACATGGCATCGCGAGGTACCGACGAGAGGCGGTGAATCTTTACCCTCTTAGCCCTTCAGGGCATTAAACTAATTTTTCTCCCCGTTGCCCCGCCTTCTCTACGTTGGCTTAGGAGATGCCATGTGTCCCTTGTGGACTTGCGGGAGAAAAGTTGGCTTTCGCCTAGCGCGGGAAGATTTTTCAAATTTTCTCCCGCCGCCCCGCTCTCCCCGCGCTGACTTGGGAGGCACCACGTGTCCATAGTGGACTTGTGGACCCGCGCGTGCGCAGCGCAAAGTTTTTTTTTTCCCACGTGAGAAAATTTCCAAAGGTCTCCCACGGCCCGCCGACCCGCCCTTGGGAAAATTTTCACCCACAGGCTGCGGCTCACTCTTGGGAATATTTTCACCCCAAAGCCCTCTTGGCCCATAACTCAAAAATATGAGGAGTTGGGAGAACTTCTTTATATCAATGGAAAGGTGAGGAAATGTCCCATCCATTGAGAATAATTTAGGGAATTTTGAATGTGTTAAGTTTGAGAAAAAATCAAGTTGAACCTTTAAGCCTGTTAGAGAGTGGGTATGGTGAGGAATTACCCTCTGAACCTTATTGTACCTTCTAACCCTAAATTTTGGACCTTATGACCTCTAATAATTGTTAATAAAGGAAAAGTATGTTCTAGTGAATTTATAATTATTCTGGAACTTGTTAGTGACAGTTGTTGCCTTGTAACCTAGTTGTAGACTCTTTTAAACAAAAAAATTATTCCATAATTTTCCTAACTAATCCTAGGTTGTTCTTAGGTCTCAAGTGGGTTGTTTTTAGCGGGCGTTACACTTGGTATCGAGCCGTGGGTTCAAAATCTTGGACCTTTGGGCACACTAGAAAAATTGGGACATGAACTGTAAACCTAACACACTTTTAAATCTAGAAAACAACCTTGTTTGAAAATTGAAAAAAAAAAAAACATGTGAAGAAATATTACATTACTCTATTCATTTGAACTGCCATAATTAAAATCATAATAAAATAACAAGTTGTTTGAGTTATTGTGCTTGCTTAGTGGCATTTTGTCTAAACTCGGGTAACTAAGAATGTCAAATTAAATTGATGTTTGTGAACTTCTAGTGTAGTGGAAACTTGGTTCCCCTTTGAAAATGTGTTATTTTATAAGTCCTAAATCTTGATTTAATTATATGATGCGTTAAGCCCTTTTGAGAACCTTCCTTATTAAATTTTTTGGAATGATAAGTTGTATGGTGTGATTCTTGTGGTTGGATAATAGTGGTTGTGTTCTGGGTCGGGAAGAGTTAATTAGAAGTTGTTTAGAGCTTCCTTCCTTCAGTGGTTAGGAAAGAGGGTCTAGTTGTCAGTTTTCCATTTCGTTACCCATATGGGAGAGTGGACATTAAGTCTAGGTGTCGTTTAGGACCCAATCCTGCGTATGTGTCCTGGAACTAACCTCGAGGTAGAGTACCCCTATTGGCGGCCATGAAGGGCTACAAAGTGAATGTGGTGTTAAATTTTTTGTTTTACATTCATAATATTGTGTTATTTTATCAAGGACCAACATCTTATTTTATGATTGATTTGAGAAGCTCTGAGGATCTTTTATTTATTTATTTTTTGCAAGAATTTTTCAGACTTTACAATATGGCTACTTAGCCACTTTCCTTGATTATCGACATTTCTTAGATTTTATTTTGATTGGTGACTCAGAGCTCATTATGTTGTTTTCTACTTAGCTAAATGTTACGTGGTTTCCTTCTTACATGATGATGATTTGGTTCTATGATTTTTGTATTGTGACATTTCGTCGTATGGGGGTACACCCTAGGTGTCTTGAATGTCCTCTTAGGTGCTTAAAGTTATGCCTTGGTTTTGGATGCACGGAACCTTGAGGGTGTCTAGGATCTTAGAGTGAATTTTTCGTTGCTCGAACCTTGCTAGATAGAGAGCTCATTGTGTTGAGCGTTCTAGTTGGCAGTCTGTTAGTAGTGGTGGTGATTCTCTTACAATCTGTAAGAGCTTGAACCTCATTAGAGTAGAGGTGTTTAATTGTGGGTTGATGAATTATGTTAGGATCGGATTGCTTTTGGCTAGATCTAGGATGTTAGTAGAAAAGTGTGTGTCTGGTAGTGGCTTCTTTTCGATGGCATGCTAAGTTTTATCAAGATTTCCTTATTTCATTATATAAAGTAGTGACTTGAGGATTGTATGCATCTTGATAATTATGGTTATAATTAATCCCATTCGAGTATTGTGTGTGTAAATTAAGTGTGTTTGGTTTCCCTCTTGACCTATAAATAAGTCTACCCTTTCCTTAATTTTTTTTTTGAAGTTACTATGAATAACACTCTATGACCTATTAATTTTAATATACATGGAGACACTTATGGATGCCTTGAGTCTTTTGGACCATGCCACTAGTGATGTTAGTGTAATTAGACCTTGATGAATTAATCTCAATGGTATCTTATAATGGGATTCTTCTTGCGAAACTATAACTCTTGGTCGTAAAGCTGTATTGAATAGATAGTTGATTGGCTACTTACAATTGATGCTTTCTAGTGAGTATGTGGTGTTCTTATAGTTAAAATATTTCCTGGTCATTTTGATTGCTTGGTTGGTGGTATCATGTGGTAATATGGGTGTAGATTTGAAAACTTTCCTTGTCTTATCATGTGAGTAAAAATGTTTTTGCCAAAACAACAAACATTGTTAAACCCTAGTAGATCAGTAAAAGTAATTATGCTTCCTTAATGGGTCTTCCTTGTAACTTCCTTTAAGAACTTGTAGAAACCCACTAGGAATGTTTTATGATACTTGTAATTAGTGGAAAACTCTCGAAATATTGTAGTGATCCATGTTGGTTGATTGTTTCCTAGTTCTTACAAATTAATAATGTGTTTGCTATGTTGAATGTCCCTTGTTTCCTTAGAATTAAAAATGTGGTGTGTTGATTTACCTCTCTCTCCCATAAACGTGATAGTGTGATAGTTTACCCTTCCTTCTCATTAATTTTTTTTGACAAATTAACTCACCCAAACATCATAAAACTATAATTAAGAGATTTGGCCTCAAGCTTAATAAATAAACTAAAACATAGAAAGATAAAATGGTCCTTGCTTTAACCTTGGTAGATTAATAGAAGAAATAAAAACCATGTAGAAGAACAGAAGGGAAAAAAATTGTCCATCTACCTCCCCTAGGAGTAAAATAAATAATTTTTCTCTTTTCCACCTTTACAGAATGGCGAGATATCATGCCCCTTAGTGGTCCTTATAACACAAACTTGTGATGTCATAATAGGAGGAAGTTTAATTAAGAAAACTCATAAAGGAATGTGCTTAACAGAAAAAAACTACAACTTTTGACTTAATGAGTTGATTTATAAATAAGTAAGATTTATGTGTATTGAGTACAATGTATAGTTGAACCTGTAGTTCTGTCACCTACCCTGAATTGTGAAGCACTTGGTGGATAGTAGTGTGTTATAGTTGCTTAGTACCTTCTTGTTCATAGAGGTATGTGCCTTTCTTTGTGGGATTTTTGGGTCATCATACCCTTATCATCCCATAGCTCGATGAGTGTGAGTTGTGGCCTTTTTGGTTTGAGACTTATCTCTTGTTTAAGCAACCTCCTTGTGTGTTGTCTTTCCTTGAGACCTAAGTTATTGTAATTTTAAGGCAACATATGTTAAGGATATAAAATAACTTTGGGAAGTCTTATTTTCTTCTTATTATTCTCCCTAGAGACCTTGAGTGCTCTCTGGTGTTATGATTTATGCTTTTGCTCTCTTTGTGGTTATTCCGAGCTTGATCAGGAAATAAGATAAATGAATCCCATTGTGTTATTGTGAATGGTACTTCTTGTATTGATATGTTAGTTGCTAGGGGAGATATATATTTTTCTTTTGCTAAATGGTCGGCGTGTATAGATTTGATTAGTGTGGTGGTTCGATTCTTAAAACAAAAGTGTAAAAAAATTAGACTATAGGAAACCTTGTGGTCATGTAATTTCTTAATATTACCATGAAAAGTTAATTGTGCCCTCTCGAGTTATAGAAGTGTTTTCCATAAATAGTTCCTTGATTGTAAATGCTTGATGATTTAGTCATCCTTCCTTGTTGATTAACCTCGTCTTATGTGACCTCAAATTTTGGGAACTTGAGTAAACATGTCTCTCGTACAAAATTGTGGCCTTGGTTGATTCTGCTAGCCTTGCCTAAACAATGAATTATGAAAGCATAATTTAACCCTAGTGGAAACCTTAATTTTTGTTATCATCGTAAGTTGTATTCCTTGGGAAACTATGTGGTATTTCTCAACTCATGGAATTCTCCTTATTATTCCTCTACTTGGTGGTTACTCTTAAGACTCTTTTGAACTCTTCATGTTATATTGCTATGTGTTGTATCTTGGTTGATAGTGTAAAGTTACTCTCTAGATTTAAATATCATAGCCTTACATGCAGAAATTTTAGAACTCATCCCTTACAATCTCCCTTTTTCTTGCTGAATTGCATTGGACCAAACTTGGGATTTTGTGGACCCACACTTGTTTGAAGCAAGAAATCCCATAATGGGAGTGATCCTTTTTCTGTTGCATTTGTTCTTATCTCTCTTTCCTGTGACTTCCAGGAGGAAGTCGAGTCTAAGGGGAGGGGGATGTAGTGCCCACTTCCCTTTGACACCTTTTGATACTGATCATGACACTGTTGACTATACCATGGACATTGTTATAGTTTTGATTTAGTATGATGATTAGGTGTTAGAGCATGGATTATTGTTGAATATGATTCATATATGATTCATGATGATTATATGTTAGCGTAACATATTACATATTACATTGGTTGGTTAGATGGTTTCATGTAGCCGTTTACGCATTGTATATATTGTGGTGCTTGCATCATTTTAATTCAAGGCATTCATTCATTTGTGCTTATATTTTTGCTTTCATTGGTATCGAGCAACCTTTGCTCAGTGAGTGGAGTTTTTTTTTTTTGGAAGTTTTGCTAAGAGCATTTTTGTGAGCAGTAGAAACGTGGAGATCCTTGGAGTGACATGTGTAATTTGCATCTTGTAAAGATAAGGACGTGACTGTTGTTTTGGAAGCGAACACCAATTACTCGACGCATGGGGAAGAAATTTGTTTTGGCATTTTGAACCCGAGATTGAAAGTTTCATGACCATTTTGCATGGGAAATGAAATCAAAGAGCATTAGGAGGAGTGACCTATTTTTCTTTTACCCTATGAAGTGGATCGATCTATTTTGTTGGGCATCCCTTTAGAAGAAGAAGAGACATGTTGGACATGGCGTAAAAAATTGAAGTGCATAACCTACAATTTGCTTTTGTGTGGAGCTTTACGAGACCTTTGGTGTGGCATTTTAGGAGTTTGTTTTATCTTTGTTGTCTTTCAAATCATACTGGTGCGTGTAACACATTGGCGCAACAAGTCTTCATTGGTTTGTCTTTGCGTGGAAGACATTACATTCCCAGCATGGCTATTTTTGGTTACTCCACCAACTCACGAGTGGTTGCATAATTGATTATCCTTCTCTCCTCGCAAAAGTTAAGGGGAGGCTCGTCGTTGAAAAAAAAAAATGTTGTGAAAGATAAGACCATGCCTTTGCCAATAGAAAAGGGTGTCAAGAAAGTAGACAATGGAGAAGTGCGGAACATATGACAGAGAGTCCTGACTGGTAATTTACTTCCTACTTCACCATTTTTTATTTCTTTAGTAGTTATTATGGACATTCACTTGGAAAAATACTCGGGGTTAAACTTTCATACATGGAAGGTGAAGATCCAAATGCAACTTATGCATAAAAACTTATGGGGTATAGTAGATGGGAAAGAGAAAACGCCCACAGATGCTGCCAAATTAGCAGAATGGCAGTGTAGAGATGATAAAGCAAAAGCCATTATTGGCCTTGCTCTCTCTGATTCTAAACTCCATCATGTTGATCTCAATAAATCTTCCAAGGACATGTGGGATAATTTAAATCAATTATTTGGAGCAAAAGCAGTGAACGTGAAGTTTTCCCTAAAACTTCAGTTATATAGATTCAAAATGGAAGAAAGCATTTCTATGTGTCGCCACATTAATAATCTTTAGTCTCTACTCGACAACTAGCGAAGTCAAAGGCCGTGATACAAGAAAAGAGGATGCCAAAGCTATCCTATTAAGCGATCTATCTTCCAAATACAACAATGTTGTTTTTACTCGACCAAATTTAGTCTAAATCTTTAGATGACATGATCGCAACTCTTCTCACAGAGAGGAAAATGCATAACCGACGATGTTGTAGAAGGTGATACTCAACAAGAAAGTGCACTTTATTCCAAAACAAAAATTTCACAGTGATCAAATCAAATAAAAATAAACAAGGGCCTAAACAAGAGATTGAATGCCACTATTGTTAGAAGAAAGGTCATACAATGATTTGGGCTCGTAGTCAAGAAAGAGATGTTCTACAAGGAAATATAAAACACAATGGAGCAAATACTACTCATATAGAAGATCCACAAGATTTTGATGAGGGTGAGGAAGTTTTTGATGAGATTGGCTTCACATCATCTCTAGTACTTTAAGCGAAGAACAAAGGAGGGCGGAGGACAACGAGGTGAAGGAAATCCAACGACCTCGTATAAGTTGCACAAGCGACGAGGCCGATAGATATTATGGCGAATAAGGTATTGAGGACCAATTCCTCAATTTTGGTTTGTTTATTTCAGTCTTGTGTTGGTTGTTTTGTTGTTTTTAATAAAGTGCGGATATTGCATAGTTTCTTATTTGGGACCTCCTAAATTGAAAAGCGTCGTGGGGAACAAAAAAACCGAAAGCAGCATAATGGTACTTGCACTAGGTTCGTGGTAAACCCGTAAAACTACCGAGGTAAAATCCTCTTGGTTCGTGGTAAACATGTAAAACCAACGAGGTATCATCCTCTCTTGGTTCGTAGTAACCTGTAAAACCACCCGTAAACAATTCATCGGAAAGTGCTACTTTGTCCCTCTAGGTTTATGGTCAACCTTATAAAAACCATGTGTATTGAGACCATGTAGGCACATGCTCATGTGAAAACCCTCTTTATGGTGTTCTCATTAAGGGGGGACATCCGGTATCGTAGAAATGTATGTTTGTATGAACAATGTAATAAGGGGGAATGTTAGCATAACATATCACATATTACATTGGTTGGTTAGACAGTTTCTTGTAACCATTTCTACATTGTATATATTGTAGTGCTTGCATCATTTTAATTCAAGGCATTCATTCATTTGTACTTATATTTTCACCTTCATATTAGAGATATTTTATATATTGATGTTGATATACTGTCTGACATGGTTACATTATAGATGTTGTTCGAACATGTGATATTTGGATATTTTGAGTAGACCTAGAAAATGAAAATTGAATTAAAATTGATGATGATATAGTTGTTGATGAAATTTTAAGGGAAACTATTGATTGGCTTGATGATTGTTGTGATTCACATATATATTGATGACTTTGGAAGTATATTATATTCATTTGGATGTTCTGATGCGGCCACGAGGCCAAAGGAGGTATTTGTGTTTTGCAGGTTAAAATATCACAACACACATCAAGGGATTGGAGACCAACCACTTTGGAATTCTAGATGAATTCAACAAGGTCACCATGGCAACTTTATTTGTTTGTGTGTGTTTGATTGTTGTTAGGGATTCCCATGGGGGGATCACCTTCAAATGTGACCAAGGGGTTTTATGTTTCTTTTATTTATTTTCCTTGGTTTAATGTTGCATGTGCTTATTAAAGGAAATCTTACTTGTATTGTGAAATTGTATCCTTGTAAATAAGAAAGGAGAAATATAGAAGTTGTAATATGTAAAAACATGCATGCTTAGTAAACTTGTATGTAGAGTTAAGTTGTTAGTAGTTGTTTGAGCTAAGAAGTTGTAGTGAAAATGGAAAGAGACAATAAATTTGAAGTATGTTGTTATAATTGAAATGTTACATTATTGTAGTAAGGAAAAATAACAATACTAAAGTAGTTTTAGATCTTTTTACTCTAGGAATTGAAAGAAAATTAGTTGAACAAAATGATTCATTGTTGTTGCTTCTATTGAACAAGAAATGCTTTCAAAATAAGTAATTTTAACTAAGAATGAATAAATGAAGTTAAATCTTACAACTGGAGACTTTAGGCATATAAAATTTAGCTCAGAATGAATCTTAGAACATTTTAGCAACTTTTGTTTTTGGAAAATATCGGGTTTGATGGTTATGTTTATAAGAAACAGGACTTCCACTGTGCGAGTAGCGGTCTCATAACCACCGCTCGGGTAAGTCGGCGGTCTCGAATCACCACTCCATAAGGTGATGGTTCATGGTTTATCACCCAGTGGGGCGGGGGTCCCAATACCATTGGCTGCTTTCTAGGCGGCGGTCCTGTCACTTACGGCGAAAGTTCCGAGTTCCGCGTCATGTAATTTTCTAAATTTTAATAACTAAAATTTTAAACTGGTAAATTTACTAAGGGTACTTCCAGCAAACAAACAATGGCAAATCTCATGGTTTTAAGCAATATAATCTTGAAAATGTAAATTAAAAGCACTCTTTTTCATTTATGTTAATGGGGGTAGGGTTTGCCCCAAATAGAGAACCCCAAATACAAATGGCTTGAAATAAAACTAGTTTGGAAAGGAAAACCTCCACCAATCCTTGAATGAAATAGATTACAACAATACAAACTTCAAACTAAACTACCCCAAGCTTGATCTTGAATAATTTCTCCATAGTTCTTCCTCTCTTGCTCCCATGGCTTCCTTCTCTCCAACCTACAATTTAACAAAAGAAAATAGACCAAATGAGGAGTTTAGAATAAAGGAAAGGTTTTAATAAGAATTCATAAGGATTTTTAGGGTTAGTTTGGAACCCTAGGATCTAGTGGCCAAGATTGGTTTAATCTAAGGGTTGAGGATCAACCCTACATTTGTTTGGTAGGAATATATTTTATAGATGTTTAAATAAAATTAAAGGTATGTGTAGATGAATGAATGGGGCCATTTAATTACCTTGGTGTGCAAGTATCATTTTCCTAGTTCCTAGTATGTTTTAGTAAATTAATGAAATGTGGGATATTAAAGCTAATGGGATAATGAAACAAAATGACTAAGTATAAGGTTGACCATGTTGGGATTAATCATTGATTAAAGAGAAGAAATAATTTAACCAAGCAAAGTAAATTATGGTACCTTCCTAGATGAATGTTAATTAATTGACTTTAGAGATAAATTAAAAATATTTAATCTTTGAACTAGACCTGGTTCCCCAATCATAAGGTTGAGAATATTGGTGTAAGTGAATTTAATGTACCCTAGGGGTTGACACCCTTGTAACCTTATAACTTAAAAAAAAAAAATTAGTCACAACTTTCGGGATAAGTGTTTAGGGTTTCGTGTGTTCTTGGAACGTCGTTTTTGTGGGCGTTACACTTGGTATCAGAGTTGTGGGTTCAACACTTGGACCCTAGGATAAATTTGAAAACAAAAACTAGTTAGCAATACTTGAACCTCTATGATTAAAATAATAATAAAATAATAAAATTGTTCAAATTGTTGAACTCGCCTAGTGGCATTTTGTCGAACCTAGATAACTAAAAATGTTAAAATTAAATGGATATTCTTACAAACTTCTGATGTAACAAGAACTTGTTTTCCTTTGAAAGATGTTGTTTGATGAGTACTAACTTTTGACTTTAGTCGTATGATGCGATAAACCTGTGAGAATCTTCCTTGTTGGAATGATAAATTGTATGGTGTGAGTCTTGTGATTTGGCATTTGTGGTTGTGTGTTGGGGTCAGAAAGAGTAAAATAGAAGTTTTTAGTCATCTAAAGTTCCCCTCTTTCCTTCAAGTGGTTGGACGAGTTAGTTTTGGTTGCTGCTTTGGTGACTTAATCCCCGTATGAGTAAATGAATATTAGGTCTTGGTGTCGCTTTTGATCCAACCTTGCGTATGCATTCTTATAACTGAGCTCAGGTATAGTACCCCTATTAGTGGCCATGAAGGGCTGTGAAGTGATTGTGATGTTGACTTTATATGTATTTTATATATTCGTAAATTGGTGTTATTTTATCAAGGACCAACATTTTTTTATGATTGGATTGAGAAGCTCTAAGGCTCTTTTAGTTATTTGTATTTTTGTGAGAATTTTCAGACATTGTAATGCAGCTACTTAGCCACTTTCCTTGATTTCCAATATTTCTTGGATTTTACTTTGACTAGTGACTCGGAGCTCATTTATCTGTTGGCTACTTAGCTAAATTTTACGTGATTCTTTCTTACATGTTGTTGAGCTAGTTCTACATTGTTTGTATTGTGACATTCCATCATATGGGGTACACCCTAGGTGCCTTGAATGTCTTCTTAGGTGCCTTAAGTTATGTCTTGGTTTTGGAAAGACAGAAACCTGAGTGTGCCTAGGATCTTGGAGTGACTCTTTCATTACTCAGTCTTCTAGAGTGAGAGATTTCGTGGTGTAGTGCGGTCTTGTTGGTAGTTTGATAGTTGTGGTGGTGATTCTCTTACTACCTGGTAAGAGCTTTCCTCCTCGTCAGAGTAGATGTGTTTGGTTATGAGCTTATGGTTTGTGTGAGGTCGGATTGACTCTTGGTTGACTGTATATTTTGCTAGATAAGTGTTTGTTTGGTAGTGATGTTCCATGATGGCATGCTAAGTTTTATCATGGTTTCCTTGTATCATCTTAAAAAGTATTGACTTGTGGATTGTATGCATTTCGATAGTTATGGTTATATTTAAGCCCATTCGGGCAAAGTGTGTTTTAATTAAGTGTGCTTGTTTTTCTCTCATTGACCTATGAATAAGGTTACCCTTGTCTTAACCCTTTAGATTGTTATGAATAAAACCTTTGACCTATTAATCTTTGGATTACGTGGAGACACTTATGAATGTTGTTGGGTCTTTTGAACCTTGCTCTTAGAGATGTTAGTTTGGTAGATCCTAATTTTTTTATCTCGGTGGTGCTTATATTGTGCTCCTTCTTTTAAAACTATAACTCTTGGTCGTAGAGTCCATGTTTGAATAGATTAATTGATTGTTCTCTTGTATTTGATGTTTTCTAATGGAATGTGGTGTCCTTGGAGTAAAATTTGCATAGTCATCTTGTTGCTTGGCTGGTAGTATCTTGTGGAAATATGGGTGTTGATTTGAAAAATTTCCTTGTCTTATTATGCAAGTAAAATGTTGGAGCCTAAACAACAAACATTGTTAAACCTCGTAAATTCGTAAAAGTAAATATGCCTCTTTAATGAGTCTTCCTTGTAACTTCATTTGAAATTTGTAGAGACCCACTAGAAATGTTTAATGATGCTTGTAATTATTTGGTAAACCCTTGAAATATTGGTGTGGTACATGTTGAATGATAGATTCCTAGTTCTTATGAAATTAATGATGTGTTTGCTATGTTGAATGCCTCTTGTTCCTATAGAATTAAAAATGTGATGTGTTGATTCATCTCTCTCTCCATGAAAGTAATAATGTGATTTGGTTGCCTATTCCTTCTCATTAAAATCTATTTGGTAAAATGATTAATTGATCATAACGAGACCCTAATTATGGAACTTGGACTTTGAGACAAAAATAAATAAATAAAATAGAACATTAGAGAAAAAGGAAATGTATTATTGATATAATCTTGGTAGATTAACAAAGGAAATCAAACTATGTGGAAAGAAAATAGAAAGGAAAAATTTGCTCATTTTACCTTCCTTAGAAGTAAAATAAATGTTGTTTCCACCTATTCAGAATGGCGAGAGATCATGCCACCTTAGTGGTGCTCTTTATAACACAAATTTGTGATGTCATAATAAAAGGAAGTTTTAATCAAGAAAACTTGTAAGGATTGTGTTTAAAAGCAAAACTATAACTTTGGACTTAATAAGTCAATTTATAAAACAACTAAGATTTATGTATTGAGTATAGTTGAACCTTTAGTTCTTCCGCCTACCCAAAATTGTGAAACACCTTGTTGATAGTGATGTGTTCTAATTGCATAGTACTCCCTTGTTCATAGATGTATGTGCCTTTCCCTTGTAGGATTTTGGTTCTTCGTACTTGTTGCCTTGTATCTCGATGAGTGTGAGTTGTGGCCTTTAGGATTGGGTCTTATCTCTTGTTTTTAAGAAAACAACCTCCTTGTGTGTTGATTTAGTCCTTGGTGACATAGTTATTGTAATTTTAAGGAAACATATGTTAAGGATATGAGATAACTTTGAGAAATCCTCTTTCTTCTTTTGCTTAAGTCACCTTGTGGTTGTTTCCCTTTTTCCATTGGGAAGGGAAGTGCAAGTTGTTTTTGTAAGGTTTTATTTACTTTTGGTATGATGCTCTTGGTTGCAGTTGGACCCCCTCTCGTTACTTTTTCTTCTCTCTAGCTCCCTTGAGTGCTCTTTGGTGTTATGACTTATGCATGTGCTCTCTTATGGATTTTTTGAGCTTGAGATAAATAAATCCCTTTATGTTGTGTAGAGTGGGTGGTGCCTATTGGATTGATATGTTAGTCCTAGTGTAAATTCCTTCTAAATGTTTGACATTTCTAAATTAGGTTAGTGTTGTGTGTTCATTCTTGAATGTAAAATCAAGTTATATAAACCTTAAGGTCATGTTTTCCTTAGTATTTCCATGAAAATTTTATCGTACCTTCTTGGGTTATAGAGTGGTTCCCATGAATAGTTCTTGATCATAAATGTGTTGGCTAACCTAAGTGTCCTTCCTTGTTGTTAAACCTCATCTTGTGTGATCTCAAAAAAATGGGACCTTTGAGTAGACATGTTTTCTCATATAATTGTTGGTCATGGTTGATATGTGCTAGCCTTGTCTAAATAACAAACTTTGAAAGCGTAACTTAACTTAGTGTAAGCCTTAACTTGTGTTGTTGTAGTATGTGGGATCCATGGGAGACTATATGGTCATTTCGAGTTCACGAAATTCTCTCAGTCCTTCCTTTTCTTGGTGGTTATCTTTGAGACTCCTTTGACCATTTAATGTTTTGATGTTATATGTTGGAACTTGGTTGACCACGTAGATTTACTCTATAGAATTATATGTTTGCAACCTTACTTAAAGAAATTTTAGGACTCATCCCTTTCAATCTCCCTTCTTCTTGGTAAATTGCATTGAACCAAACTTGAGTTCTGTAGACCCACACTTGTTGAAGCAAAGGAATTCCACAAAGGATGTGATTCTATTTCTTTTTCTTTGTTTCCTAACTCTTTCTCCATGACTTCGGGAGGAAGTCAAATCTAAGAGGAGGGGGATGTAATGCCCACTTCTCTTCAACACTAAATGAAACATGATTATCTTTTAAACCAAGGAAAATAAGTAAAAGAAACATAAAACCCCTTGGTCACATTTGAAGGTGATCCCCCATGGGAATCCCTAATAACAATCAAACACACACAAACAAATAAATTTTCCATGGTGACCTTGTTTAATTCATCTAGAATTCCAAAGTGGTGGTCTCCAATCCCCCGATGTGTGTTGTGATATTTTAACCTACAAAACACAAGTACCTCCTTCGACCTCGTGGTCGCATCAGAACATGCAAATGAATATAATATACTTCCAAAGTCATAAATAAATAAATGTGTGTGTGTGTGTGTGTGTGTGTGTGTGTGTGTGTGTGTGTGTGTGTGTGTGTGTGTGTGTGTGTGTGTGTGTGTGTGTGTGTGTGTGTGAATCACAACAATCATCAATCCAATCAATAATGTCACTTAAAATTTCATCAACAACTATATCATCATCAATTTTAATTCAATTTTCATTTTCTAGGTCTACTCAAAATATCCAAATATCACATGTCCAAACAACATCTATAATGTAACCATGTTAGACAGTATATCAACATCAATATATAAAATATCTCTAATAATCATCATGCATCATATATGAATCAGAGTCAGCAATAATCCATGCTCTAACATCTAATCATCATACTAAATCAAAACTATAACAATGTCCATGGTATAGTCAACAGTGTCATGATCAGTATCAAAATATGTTAAAGGGAAGTGGGCACTACACCCCCTCCCCTTAGACTCGACTTCCTCTTGGAAGTCACAGGAAAGAGAGATAGGAACAAATGCAATAGAAAAAGGATCACTCCCATTATGGGATTTCTTGCTTCAAACAAGTGTGGGTCCACAGAATCCCAAGTTTGGTCTAATGTAATTTAGCAAGAAAAAGGGAGATTGTAAGGGATGAGTTCTAAACTTTCTGCATGCAAGGCTACGACATTTAAATTGATCTGAAAACGTGATGTTGTAATTTTTTCACTTTTATAAGTTTCCAAAGATCGTGATTTTTTTAACCAATTTTAAGTATTCTTGAATCCAAAATTGATTAAATTCTGATTATTTTGCATCCATAGAAGTGCGGAAAACTTGTGTAGCAAAGAAATAATCAGAAAACTGAAAAGACTCAGATAACAAAAGAGATTGTTTACGGGGTTCGGAATTCCTACGTCCCCGGGTTCAGATTGAACCGATCCATTAATAATATTGAAATGCAAGTACAATAACTCTTACAAACAATCAATAATGAATCAAAACCTGCAAATGAGCTGATCAATGTCCCAAGAACTCTGAAAAATAACAGAAAACTGTCCCAAGAATGATCCGTGGCTCCTACAGTGTTTTCACAATGTGATCTCCCTGCAACTGTGTTAGAAAAACACCTAAAAATGGAGATTTAAAAACATTCCATGAAAACAAATCATATGTCTGAGATCAGATCTGAATTCTGAACACTTTTCATGTTTACACCAAGTCACAATTCGGACTAGAAGTGCATTGAAATTCGTGTTTTCCAACCGGCTTGTCTTTGAAGATCCTGTTAAAATCTGCATTCAAAGCTTCCAAAAACAGGCTAAAAATCATCAAAAAGATCAAACCTTATATCGTTGGAATCGTCTCAGAATTCTCTACATTTCATCTTTTTACTCTGAAAGCCCAATCTGAGTGCACGGCCTTCAAAATGGAGTTCTCTGCAATCTGGTCCTTAAGCTCTTTACACGAGACCTATACCTCTTTGTATAAGATTGGAAGCGCCCCATTTTATAGTGCGCCCAAGCCCCTAGGCGAGTTGGTTGGAGGATTTATCTTGGATCCATGAAGTTAGGGGATCAAATCCCAGCGGCCTCTCTTTTGGCGGATGTGCATTTTAAAATGGGATAAAATCCCAATGGAGGCGGCCTTAGCTTATGAAATGGGATTAAATCCCTATTGAATAGCCAAGGTAAGTGGGGCAGTTTTT
The DNA here is from genome assembly GCA_018340775.1 of Taxus wallichiana var. yunnanensis. NCBI lineage: Eukaryota > Viridiplantae > Streptophyta > Pinopsida > Cupressales > Taxaceae > Taxus > Taxus wallichiana. Next base: position 815,030,729 of record CM031239.1, read on the forward strand.
TTCCACCATTTTCCACGCATGGATTTGCCCCATAACAACCGCTTCCTCCTTATCTCCTCCACGTGGAATTTGGAATATATGGCGGTTTTTGTGAGCTTTAATATAAATGTATAAACATTAATATATGGAAAATGGACTTACCAAGTAAATATAATTTCAACCCATGTAATAATTAACACTTGGTCAAATATATATATTCCACTTGTCGTCACCCGATAGGAAAATCGATCGAAAACCAACAAACAATTCCCTTTGCCTTTTCGCCACGTGTCGCAGCAACAAACAACTCCCTTTTGCGATTGGTCCATTATTGACCAGTTGACTAGAGTTGACTTTCCCGTTGACCGAACTTTGACCGGACATATCTAGAGCTCCCGATGTCCGTTTGTCGCGTTCTTACAGTCGTTGGAAAGCTCTCGAGATGATCTTCTGCACTGACACCATTTAGGGATGTTTAGGGAACGTTTTCAAAAATGATCCCCTGATCACACCTCCCCACTGAGAAAGGCTTTTTGTCCACAAAAAGTTGTGTATCAACCCACAAAAACATGCTATCTCTTCCTGCATTGCACAAACACATACAAGAACCCAAAATAACATTATAGGTTAAATAATTGCAAATAGTTGATTAGCTAGTCACATAACCGATCAGATAATAACACCCAATTAAGCTAGTGTTCAACTGAAACGCTGCAACCCTGTCAACTCTACACACAACTATGAACTATCATACCCCACTCGTAATGACATCACAAATAATCGACTGTATAATAACACCCATTCTATTACGAAAGCTAGTTTTCAATCACACTTTGTGATACGGCCGATTACCAAGAATTACAATTCCATAACACGGATCAAGATACAAGACATCTAAATCGCCACAATTAGGCTAGTGCCCACCGTCCATCTCGAATCAGAATAACCACCTTTGCAGTATTCACTATCGAATATAATAGACTATCAACGCCCAAAAAGCTATAGTCAATAACCGATTCAACATGAATATGCCAAAACACTCGGTATCGCCATCACAAATAATAAGTCGATAATAACACCCATCTATAATGTGAAGCTAGTGTTCAACTAACACTTTGTGATTATGTTGATTACTACCGCAAGTTTCAAATTTAGACATGCTAACATGCCTATCCTCGCATAGTGTTTTCAACAATGGAACTACCAACCAATGAGAGAAAACAAAACATGAGTATGATGAACCTATCACTCAAATCTTCTCTTCAAATTGCTTCCATTTATTTTCAAAGCTTAAATATCAACTTAGAACAAATCCTTATCAATCAATAGAATCCCTAAAATATAGCTCAAAAAAATTTTTTTGCTTGCCTACTATCAACAATTTACTTCAGTAGTGCAAATATAAAGTTGAGGAGTCTTTTTCCCAACCAATCACTTGGGTTTTTCCGCTTTGGTTGTTTTACCTCCTCGAAGTGCCACAATGAGTTTTAGTTAAGTTTAGCATTGTTGGTTTTACAATACTGTTTCTTTTTAACAACTTTCCAATTTTGTTGTTTACGAACAAACCAACAAACCTTAACGTCATGACCATTCCTATTACAATGGGAACAAAATTTAACTTCCCCTGTTTTTAGGAGTCTTACCCGTTTTACCATTCTTAGAACTCGTCTACAAGAATGATTCCCCTGTTTAGGAGAGATAACCTTCTTGCCATTTCTCGTCTTTCCTTGGTGAGATTGGTCTTTAAGACTCGCCTTATCATTCACAAAAGGCGTTAACTTCTTAATCAAATTTTTTCTCTTCCAACAATATGCAATGAATGATTAGTACCTTCACAAAATGTGCAAGGGAAAGCATATTTCGCCTACCAAAGCTATATTGTTCCAACCGAAAGAGTGTATTAGAAGTTTTAGGATTTGATTTTCCCTTAGTGCTATTTTTAGTGTAAGTGGAAGGAGGTGGAATCGATTACCTCTTTTACCTGTTTTCTTACACCTTTCGTTGTTCCTCCCGATGGCGGAATCCTGCGCAATTCTAGTGGTGTAGATCCTTGGTCATTGGAAGCTTGTCTTCCTTCACCGCTTTCTGGAACTTTCTCCAATTTCCATTTTCCCACTAGAGTAACCAAACCCGCAAACCGAGGCTGATCCTCTACTCTGTATTGGGTTAGCATCACCTTGTCCATTTTTACCAAGGCCCGTTCCATTAAATCCCATCTTAACCATTAGCTTAGACCCAATTCCTTAGTGTGTTTTTCAAATCGACCCAAAGGAACATCCGGCGAATGAGAGGAAGAATTAAAATGTGAACAACTTACAAGGTGCATTCGGTCATAGTACACTCGCATCTGATTTGGAAGGCATTTCCTTCTTGTGTTCACCTTGTTGCAGCTTTTCCAAGAGGGCATCCTTGGTTCGTATTTCTTCCTGCAACTCTTTCACAAAGCCCATCAACTTCTTGCTCTCTTCAAGCATCTTGTTGACATACTCCTCTTTCTTGGTTATAGAGGATTGTGGCTCAGATTTTAACCGCACGATTTCCTCTTCTAAGGAATAAAAATTAGCTCTCAAGAAAGATTTTTCTTCTTGGAGTTGGCGGTTTATGGCTTCAAGCTCATCCAGATTGCTCTTGTTTGGATGACTTGCCCATGATTCCCGTTTCGCAAACACAACTCGTACTTCCAAAACGCACACCGCAAAAGAAGATTAACAAGCCCCAAAATGTCTCGTAAACTGAAATCAATATCTGAAACTGAATCCAAACACAATTAGAAGCTAATCCGCAATCTAACTGCTTGCTCGATACCAAACTTGATCTCAAAACGTGTTGTAATTTTTTCACTTTTATAAGTTTCCAAAGATCGTGATTTTTTTAACCAATTTTAAGTATTCTTGAATCCAAAATTGATTAAATTCTGATTATTTTGCATCCATAGAAGTGCGGAAAACTTGTGTAGCAAAGAAATAATCGAAAAAACTGAAAAGACTCAGATAACAAAAGAGATTGTTTACGGGGTTCGGAATTCCTACGTCCCCGGGTTCAGATTGAACCGATCCATTAATAATATTGAAATGCAAGTACAATAACTCTTACAAACAATCAATAATGAATCAAAACCTGCAAATGAGCTGATCAATGTCCCAAGAACTCTGAAAAATAGCAGAAACTGTCCCAAGAATGATCCGTGGCTCCTACAGTGTTTTCACAATGTGATCTCCCTGCAACTGTGTTAGAAAAACACCTAAAAATGGATATTTAAAAACATTCCATGAAAAAAAATCATATGTCTGAGATCAGATCTGAATTCTGAACACTTTTCATGTTTACACCAAGTCACAATTCGGACTAGAAGTGCATTGAAATTCATGTTTTCCAACTGGCTGTCTTGAAGATCCCTGTTAAAATCTGCATTAAAAGCTTCCAAAAACAGGCTAAAAATCATCAAAAAAGATCAAACCTTACATCGTTGGAATCGTCTCAGAATTATCTACATTTCATCTTTTTACTCCGAAAGCCCAATCTGAGTGCACGGCCTTCAAAAATGGAGTTCTCTGCAATCTGGTCCTTAAGCTCTTTACACAGACCTGTACCTCTTTGTATAAGATGAAGCGCCCCATTTTATAGTGCGCCCAAGCCCCTAGGCGAGTTGGTTGGAGGATTGATCTTGGATCCATGAAGTCAGGGGATCAAATCCCAGCGGCCTCTATTTTTGGCGGATGTGCATTTTAAAATGGGATAAAATCCCAATGGAGGCGACCTTAGCTTATGAAATGGGATTAAATCCCCATTGAATAGCCAAGGTAAGTGGGCGCTTTTTTCCACCATTTTCCACGCATGGATTTGCCCCATAACAACCGCTTCCTCCTTATCTCCTCCACGTGGAATTTGGAATATATGGCGGTTTTTGTGAGCTTTAATATAAATGTATAAACATTAATATATGGAAAATGGACTTACCAAGTAAATATAATTTCAACCCATGTAAATAATTAACACTTGGTCAAATATATATATTCCACTTGTCGTCTCCCGATAGGAAAATCGATCGAAAACCAACAAACAACTCCCTTTGCCTTTTCGCCACGTGTCGCAGTGCGATTGGTCCATTATTGACCAGTTGACTAGAGTTGACTTTCCGCTGATCAACTTTGACCGGACATATCTAGAGCTCCCGATGTCCGTTTGTCGCGTTCTTACAATCGTTGGAAAGCTCTCGAGATGATCTTCTGCACTGATACCATTTAGGGATGTTTAGGGAACGTTTTCAAAAATGATCCCCTGATCATAAATCTAGAGAGTTACTTTACTGGTATCAACCAAGATACAACACATAAAAATATAACATGAAGAGTTCAAAAGAGTCTTAAGAGTAACCACCAAGTAGAGGAATAATAAGGAGAATTCCATGAGTTGAGAAAGACCACATAGTTTCCCAAGGAATACAACATACTACAGTAACAAAAATTAAGGTTTCCACTAGGGTTAAATTATGCTTTCATAATTTGTTGTTTAGGCAAGGCTAGCAGAATCAACCAAGGCCACAATTTTGTATGAGAGACATGTTTACTCAAGTTCCCACAATTTTAGGTCACACAAGATGAGGTTAATCAACAAGGAAGGACACCTAAATCAGCAATCATTTACAATCGAGGAACTATTTATGGAAAACACTTCTATAACTCGAGAGGGTACAATTAACTTTTCATGGTAATATTAAGAAATTACATGACCACAAGGTTTCCTATAGTCTAATTTTTTTACACTTTTGTTTTAATAATCAAACACACCACACCAACCAAATATAGACACACCAACCATTTAGCAAAAGAAAAATATATATATCTCCCCTAACAACTAACATATCAATACAAGAAGTACCATTCACAATAACACAATGGGATTCATTTATCTTATTTCCTGATCAAGCTCGGAATAACCACAAAGAGAGCACAAGCATAAATCGTAACACCAAAGAGCACTCAAGGTCTCTAGGGAGAAGAACAAGAAGAAAATAAGACTTCCCAAAGTTATTTTATATCCTTAACATATGTTGCCTTAAAATTACAATAACTTAGGTCTCCAAGGATAAGACAACACGCAAGGAGGTTGCTTAAACAAGAGATAAGTCTCAAACCAAAAAGGCCACAACTCACACTTATCGAGCTATAAGACGATAAGGGTATGATGACCCAAAAATCCCACAAAGAAAGGCACATACCTCTATGAACAAGAAGGTACTATGCAACTATAACACACTACTATCCACTAGGTGCTTCACAATTTTGGGTAGGTGACATGACTACAGGTTCAACTATACATTGTACTCAATACACATAAATCTTACTTATTTATAAATCAACTCATTAAGTCAAAAGCTGTATTTTTTTTTTTTTTTCTAAGCACATTCCTTTACAAGTTTTCTTAATTAAACTTCCTCCTATTATGACATCACAAGTTTGTGTTATAAGGACTTATCGACACTAAAATTTTCCTCCATAATTTCTATTTCATTAATGTATGTATTAGGAATAGGATGTTGTTAAGTATAATTAGTAGTAAGCGTCGATAGAAGATAACGGCGCCGTAAGTACGGTGCTTGCTGATAATGTGGAGTACTGTAGCAATAAAGTACAATAGGAATGTTGTAAAAAGTAAATATTTGTCGTAAGTGGTCCGGTAATGTTAAAATGTCAAAGTTTGGGTAATTAGAGAAGTAGGGTCTACATGATTAGGAATTAGAAATATTATATTGGTAATAAAGACAAGGAGTGAGGTCATAAATATTTTGTGTATTTTATTTGTAAAAAGTCTAAAAATGTGGAACCCATGTAAAATGATAAGGTTTATCTTATCTTAACAGATAAGCTTACATGTACAGATAAGAGTTAAGGTATGGAATATGATTCGTTAGAGTGGATTTCTTATCCTATCTTAGAGATAAGATGGATAAGCCTGGAAGTTCTATAAATAGAGAGGCCACCCCCCTCATTTAGCATAGAAGGAAGTAGTGAGAAATATTGTAGGAAGTGTGCGAAGGAAGCCATCAGTTTAAAGGTGTGTTGAAGAAGCCATTAAGAGGTGTAATTGTAAAGTTTCTCCCATAGTCTTGGTGAAAGGCAAGTGAAGTCAATAACACTTGAAGTACCTCATGGGTGAGATTATAACAGTTTCATGTTAATATTATAATTTATTTTGATATTTCAGATTTGTCATCATTCTGTCTTATCATAGTCGATGGTATTCTTGTGTTATGTTGTTGTTTTGTTTCCGTTTACATCCACCAAACTAAAAAGTCAGTGCATTAGTAAATAATCATAGCACGAGGAGTTCCCTGAAGAATTATCATAGTGCTTGGATTGGTGATGACATACCACTAAGGGGCATGATATCTCGCCATTCTCAGATAGGTGGAAAAGAGAAAAAGTATTTATTTTACTCCTAGGGGAGGTAGATGGACAATTTTTTTCCCTTTCTATTCTTCTACATGGTTTTTATTTCTTCTATTAATCTACCAAGGTTAAAGCAAGGACCATTTTCTCTTTCTATGTTCCAGTTTATTTATTAAGCTTCAAGGCCAAATATCCTCAATTATAGTTTTATGATGTTTGGGTGAGTCAATTTGTCAACAAAATTTAATGAGAAGGAAGGGTAAACATATCACACTATTACGTTTATGGGAGAGAGAGGTAAATCAACACACCACATTTTTAATTCTAAGGAAACAAGGGACATTCAACATAGAAAACACATTATTAATTTGTAAGAACTAGGAAACAATCAACCAACATGGATCACTACAATATTTCGAGAATTTTCCACTAATTACAAGTATCATAAAACATTCCTGTGTTTTCTACAAGTTCTCAAAGAAAGTTACAAGGAAGACCCATTAAGGAAGCATAATTACTTTTACTAATCTACTAGGGTTTAACAATGTTTGTTGTTTTGGCGAAAACATTTTTACTCACATGATAAGACAAGGAAATTTTTCAAATCTACACCCATATTACCACAAGATACCACCAAACAAGCAATCAAAATGACCAGAAAGATTATAACTATAAGAACACCACATACTCACTAGAAAGCATCAATTGTAAGTAATCAATCGGGCTTATCTATTCAATACGGCTTTATGACCAAGAGTTACAGTTTCATGCAAGAAGAATCCCATTATAAGATACCATTGAGATTAATTCATCAAGGTCTAATTACACTAACATCACTAGTGGCATGGTCTAATAGACTCAAGGCATCCATAAGTGTCTCCACGTAATTTAAAATTAATAGGTCATAGAGTGTTATTCATGTAGTAACTAAAAAAATTAAGGAAAGGGTAGACTTATTTATAGGTCAAGAGGGAAACCAAACACAATTAATTTACACACACAATACTCAAATGGGATTAATTATAACCATAATTATCGAGATGCATACAATCCTCAAGTCACTACTTTATATAATGAAATAAGGAAATCTGATAAAACTTAGCATGCCATCAAAAGAAGCCACTACCAGACACACACTTTTCTACTAACATCCGAGCCACCAAAAGCAATCCAATCCTAACATAATTCATAAGCCACAATTAAACACCTCTACTCCAACGAGGTTCAAGCTCTTACCAGATTGTAAGAGAATCACCACCACTGCTAACAGATTGCCAACTAGAACGCTCAACACAATGAGCTCTCTATCTAGCAAGGTTGAGTAACAAAAAATTCACTCTAAGATCCTAGACACCCTCAAGGTTCCATGCATCTAAAACCAAGGCATAACTTTAAGCACCTAAGAGGACATTTAAGACACCTGTGGGTGTACCCCATAAGACGAAATGTCACAATACAAAAATCATAGAACCAAATCATCATCATGTAAGAAGGAAACCACGTAACATTTAGCTAAGTAGAAAACAACATAATGAGCTCGAGTCACCAATCAAAATAAAATCTAAGAAATGTCAACAATCAAGGAAAGTGGCTAAGTAGCCGTATTGTAAAGTCTGACATTCTTCAAAGGGGAACCAAGTTTCCACTACACTATAAGTTCACAAACATCAATTTAATTTGACATTCTTAGCTACCCAGGTTTAGACAAAATGCCACTAAGCAAGCATAACAACTCAAAAACCTTTTTATTTTATTATGATTTTAATTCTAGTAGTTCAAATGAATAGAGTAATGTAATATTTCTTCACATGTATTTCTTTTTTTTCAATTTTCAAACAAGGTTGTTTTCTAGATTTAAAAGTGTGCTAGGTTTACAGTTCATGTCTCAATTTTTTCTAGTGTGCCCAAAGGTCAAATATTTTGAACCCACGACTCTATACCAAGTGTAATGCCCACTAAAAACAACCCACTTGAGACCCAAGAACAACCTAAGATTAGTTAGGAAAATTATGGAATAATTTTTTTATTTAAAAGAGTCTACAACTAGGTTACAAGGAAACAAATGTCACTAACAAGTTCCAGAACAATTCTAAATTCATTAGAACATATTTTTCCTTTATTAACAATTATTAGAGGTCATAAGGTTCATAGGTTCGTGAGGGTAATTCCTCACCATACCCACTCTCTAATAGGCTTAAAGGTTCAACTTGATTTTTCTTGAACTTAATGCATTCAAAATTCCCTAAATTATTCCTATTGGATAGGAAATTTCCTCACCTTTCCATTGATATAAAGAAGTCCTCCTAACTCCTCATATTTTTTGAGTTATGGGCCGATGGGCCTTGGGGTGAAAATTTTCCCCAAGAGTGGGTCTGCGGGCCTAGGGTGAAAATTTTCCCCAAGGGCGGGTTAGCGGGCCATGGGGAGACCTTTGGAAATTTTCCCACGTGGGGCAAAAAAACAACTTTACACCCGCGCGCACCCGCGGGTCCACAAGTCCACTAGGGACACATGGCACCTCCCAGTCAACGCCACGGGGAGAGTGGGGTGGCGGAAGACAATTTGAAAAATCTTCCCACGTGGGGCAAAGCCAACTTTGTGCCCACGCTCCCGCAAGTCCGCAAGGGACATGTGGCATCTCCTAAGCCAACGCGAGGAAGGCGGGGGGAGAAAAATTAGTTTAACACCTCGAAGGGCTAAGAGGGTAGCATTCACCTCGCGCTCCACTCCACCGCACCTCGCGATGCCACGTGGTGGCTCTGGTTGGTGCGGGCGGCGGTGGGTGGGTGGAAAATTTGGAAAATTTTCCCAAAATTTTCTCGGGAGTGCTAAATTTAAAAAGAGATCCGCCCCTCCACCGTCGCCTCGTGGTGCCACGTGGCAGCTTCCAATTGGTTGTGGGTCGGCAAGGCGGTGGGGAAAATTAGAAAAAAATTCCCAAAAAAATTTCCTAAGAGCTAAGGAAAAATTTGGGCCACGGCCCACCAAAGAAAATTTTCCCAAATTTTTTTTTTGACGCCAAGGAAGAAAAACTTCATAAGGCCATAACTTTTGATAGAGAGCTTCGGTTTTGGGAAAACAAGGAATTTTTGGAAATCTATCAACGTCCTCTTTACTCAGGGATCATTAATTTCATATTTTGATAAATTTTAAGGGGTAAATTTAAAGAAAACGACCTGCAGGCTTTTACAGTGCAAACTGGTAAATTTTAACTTGTTAAATTTGTTAAATTTGTTCTTGTCCCTCTCTCAACATGTCAAATAGACATGGAAAATTGTTCTTAGGTGTATTTAAGAGATATTTCAAGATTCAATTTGTCTGATTGATTTGTAATTTGAACATTTACATTTCTGGACAACAACACGACTGCAAAACGGTTTGAGCCCAATTTTGCTAAGTTTTATAAGAATTTCCTTAAGTGTTAATGTCTAGATGAATTCAGTTAGATCTTATTATGCCCAAATTAATGTTTCATTTGTTATTCCTTTGTTGCAGATTCGGTCTGAGTATTTGGGATTAAATAATTGTCAATTGGAAAAAACAAGACAGAGTTCAAATTTTAAAAGGTCTATTTGTCATTTTCTTCTTCCAAGTATTATAATGTGTTCCAAACCTAATATAATGCATTCATTTGATTTAATTCAACTTATTCAAAAACTATAATACATCTCTGATTTCCAATTTTTACATATTTCAAAGGACAAAGTATTACATTTCCTTTATATGCATTTCTTTCTTTCAAATAGAGATTTCAATTACATTTAAAAGATCAGATTCAATGCCACTGTGTAATTTGAGAAAGGTGATACATCATTTATTGATTCCAAAAGACAACTTTGTAACATCCTTCTTTTATTCCTTCCAAAATCATATATATAAAAATAGGGAAAATATTACATTTTCTTCTCACGTGTTTCACTTTTCCTCTTTTCCAAACAGGATTTCATAGAACATGTTAAATACATATTTCCAATGGAAGAATATCATATGAACAAGGAAAACACTTCCATTAATTCAAATGAAACTCTTACAACCTCCTTTCCATTTGATTTCAAAATACAACATACAAAACACGTGTCATTCTTTCACATTCTTTCCAAAATAGAATACAGAGTATAACTCTTTTACATTTCAAATTTCCACTTTCATTGTCGATACAAAGTATCTTTCCATTATAATGAATACAAAGATCATCCACTTCAAGTGGGAAAGGGGCTACAATAATATTTCATTTCACAAGGGATTGTCAAACTGTCTTTATCTCAGCTCCAAAACAACAACATGCAAATTTCTCATTCTTCCAATTTGATCACAACAAAAGTAGGGGAAAGGCAATGCTCTCCACCCAACCAAGACATCCAATGAAGAGGAGAATCCATCCTTCTTCATTGGCCCCCGAGCCCCAACCACAAAGCAATAAAAGATGTGATCCAACTCATGGCAACAACAGATTCCACAAACACTCAAGCAACATAATCACAATAAAACACAATCCAAAATAGAATGTAGTTTTCAACTATATTAAAACATGACAAACATTATTGAGGCTTCATCAAGCAAGCCAAAGGAGCAAGAAACTATGGGGGATGTTGCTTATGCCTCCCAAAGGGGAAATGGGTATCACCACCTGAGAACAAACCACCAACATATATATATATATATATATATATATATATATATATATATATATATATCATTTCAAATCCCTAACATGCCCTTATGCCTCCCCCAAGTACCCCTTATTCCTCACATTTCCTTATGCCTCCCCAACCTCTTATGGCACCCCATAATGAGTAAAGAAATGCAAGCTATTTCTTTGTAAGGTGGAACCCAAATCCCAACTCCCTCCACCCTTATACCTCCCTAAAACACACTTGTGCCTCCCACAAAATATAACCCCATAGTCTTCTCCTACACCATTCCTAGGCCATCTACCCAACAACCCACAAACATGCCAAAACATTCATAAAAGAAGAGCATTTCAAGAGTCAAGCTCCTACCTCTCCATGATGAAGTTGTTCCAAGTTTTAAAACAACAAGCTTTATCCCAATGCAAGCAATCCAAAACAACCAAGCCCAAGCATGCAAAAATCTTTCAAAAAAAACTTCTTCAAAGCAAGAGCTCCCAAAACAGCAAGGAATTTACCCAAGAATAAAGTCTCCAAAATGAAGCAACCCCAAAACAAGGCAAGCCATTCAAATTTTATAGAAGAGGGAAGGGAAGAGGATGAGGCAGATCCATGTAGGATGCCATATCACACATCTTCAACCCCAACCCAAAATTCAACTTCATTCTCCAATGCATAATAAATAGGTGGGTGAATAATATGACAGTTTACTTACACACTCAAATCCAACCCACACCCCAAAGGACTGAAATTAAAACATGTAAGAAAAGTGCAATAAAAACATTCAACTTGACTTACAAAAATGCATAAAGAAGGGCTAAATTTAACTCTCCAACCATAGGTAAGGTTGGTATATAAATTTAAGAGGCATGGGACAAGTTTAACTTGTCCCACAAGTCTCCAAAATCAGCCTCCAAGGACAATTTTGAATTTCAAAGAAGATGGAGTGTTTCATACTCTAAAATCAACTTACACATCTCTTACACATCACTTACACATTTCTTACAACACTTTAATTTTAGGCCAACAACTCTAATAATTACTTTCTTATGACCTAGTTTGATTAATTAATTTTTTAACAATATGATTACTCACATTAATTAACACACCATTTAATAAATAAGGAAAGGGGTCAAAGCACCACAAAATAAACACATGCAACATTAAACCAAGGAAAATAAATAAAAGAAACATAAAACCCCTTGGTCACATTTGAAGGTGATCCCCCATGGGAATCCCTAACAACAATCAAACACACACAAACAAATAAAGTTGCCATGGTGACCTTGTTGAATTCATCTAGAATTCCAAAGTGGTTGGTCTCCAATCCCCGATGTGTGTTGTGATATTTTAACCTGCAAAACACAAATACCTCCTTTGGCCTCGTGGCCGCATCAGAACATCCAAATGAATATAATATACTTCCAAATTCATCAATATATATGTGAATCACAACAATCATCAAGCCAATCAATAGTGTCACTTAAAATTTCATCAACAACTATATCATCATCAATTTTAATTCAATTTTCATTTTCTAGGTCTACTCAAAATATCCAAATATCACATGTCTAAACAACATCTATAATGTAACCATGTCAAACAATATATCAACATCAATATATAAAATATCTCTAATAATCATCATGCATCATATATGAATCAGAGTCAACAATAATCCATGCTCTAACATCTAATCATCATACTAAATCAAAACTATAACAATGTCCATGGTATAGTCAATGTCATGATCAGTATCAAAAGGTGTCAAAGGGAAGTGGGCACTACACTTGCAGGTGATAATAATATCATCCCATTTGCAAATACATAGTTTTCCATGATGGTCTGCACCAAACCCATCTATCGCATTCAATACATTTCCTGCTAGCTTCGTGACTAGCTAGTATAAGTTGCTTCGATTTTAGGAGAAGCTTTTTTAATATAAATTTTTTTGAGGGGTGCGATTTGGGGATGGTGGTTATAGACAAACATATTTTTTTCTCTAATTAATGTCTCAAACCACCCCCTTGTAGTAGCATTCCTATTCTTTCCTCATAGTAGGGGTGCATTGAAGGTTTTTTTCTTCTTTGGTTAGTTGGTCTTCCCCAACTAACATTATTATGTTATGTGGAATGGGCCTTGATTCCATGTTGGAATTTTTTCGAAGTCATTTGACCTAACTTGAATGGATATGAGGAATGATTCCGTTCATAACACATTTTTGTGAAAACACTATAATCATTTTTATAAGTTATTTTATGGGAAAGTGGTATTACAACAAAAATGCAATGCATCTACCTATGTAATTAAATCTAATCAAACCTATAATAGTAATTATACTTAATTGTGCAATTATTTTTAACGTAAGAATAAAATAGAGGGAGTCTAAGAAGAATATATACTTTTTTAAAATGTGGAAATAGTTGTCAGCAACACGTAGAAAAAACATGGTTCTTAAAGTAAGAGAAAGGGAATCTATACAACATGTGTTGAATGAAGCGCTTTGCCAAAACAATGTATACACTCTTCTTGGATGGAAACTATATGGTTTTGGTAAATGTGTCACTTATGAAATATGTTTTGAACATTCTATTTATTAGGTCCATGGATCTAAATACGTGTCAATTCTTCAAATTCCTCGCAGATCTTTAGAAACCATCTCTTATTCCTCCATATCCTAATTATTAGGGAATCTCGGTCTAAAAAATGAGTAAGGAAAAAATAGTTTTGGGGCACATGTTGTATTTTAGCAAGGTTTTGGATATAATTGTTTGTGTATTTGGCCTCTCAATAGTGTACAATATAAAAAAAAAGTATAATGAAATTTATATAAGAATTTTCACTAGAATGAGTACTTGATAATGAAATAATTGCTTCATATTCACTCTTCTCTAAATGATTTAAATTTATAATGAGGAACTCTTGAATTATTTTTCTTATTACAATATCTTAAATGTATTAATACATCTTTGTATTTATAGACTTCTTGAATTCAAATTAAAATTATATTAGCGCTCAAGTCAACAAACAAAGCCCAAAAATCATGCGGACTAACAAAAGGTCGAACAAGCCCACATAATAGCTCCAAAATTATATAGCTATAGTTTTGGGAAACAAGACCATATAATACACTTACAAAAACGTAGAATCATTATGATGAAAAATAACAAAACACACAAGAGAAGAGAGAGAAAGAGAAGAACAAGATGAAAAACAAGAACACACAACATAAGAAAATATGCCAATAAAAACCTAATATAATTCCTATAATTTCTCGCCTAAATTTTTCTCTCATTACGCCGAAGGCGTTCCCCCTATGGGAAAGGCCCTTGCGGACGTTTCTCCAACTATGTAAAATTTGACGACCGTTTAGACGTTTTGGACGTTTTCATTTTTTCGGGTTATTTTTTGCGGCATTGAGAAGTCCTTGAAAAATAGGGAAATGAATGTCCAGTCTGCACCCATCTAACAAGTATGCCACAGGTGATACCCGGGATGGATAGCCATACAAAAGACGAGGAAGAGGAAAACAAGGAAGACCATGTTCGTGAAATTTCGTGCTCTGTATGTGGTGTCTGTAGATAGAGATGATGTAATGCTTCTCTGTGGGGATGAACACGGGAGGGGTTGTGGTATCGCAATGCATATTGATTGCTGCCAACCTCCTTTAGAGGAAGTCCCCGAAGAAGATTGGTTTTAATAATTCCTTGAGCGCCAGAAAAGTCAATAAATCCTAACCAAGTATGGATTCTAGGACATCGGACTGTCACCAGTTCAATTATATGAATAATTGTTTACCTGCCATTTTCTCGTTAAATATAGCATAGCGAGCAGTTCATACAACTATTTTCCTAGCGGCTGTAGAATCAGTCTGTACATTGTAACCTAAAATTAAGGAGCGCTTAAAACTTGTGCTCGTGTATATGGTTTCTGAGTGTTTGGTTGCCAAAAATGGATCCGAATACAGCTCTTTGTCTTCTAAATGACTGCATTCTTCATTTTTAATATCTAGAATGCCAGTTTATAAGTATTCTTAACTATGTAAAATTTGACGGCCGTTTAGACGTTTTGGACGTTTTCGTTTTTTCGGGTTATTTTTTACGGTTGTTTTTTGCATGTAATGGTTTTTTCCAGAAATCATTTAAATTGCCGGTTGTCAATGAGTAAGATTTTCGTTTTGTTAAGTAGAGTTTATGGGTGGGTTTTATGGATTCTCTTGAAGGGAAGAGGGTAGCTAATGAGATTGATCTGAGAGAGCGACATGGGGTTTGAGCATTGAGCATATTTGAAGCACCCACAACATGCTTTAGCACAAAGGTGTGCTCCATTCCTGTTTTAGGCTGAATTTGTTCTTCTTTTTTAGTTCTATGGACAGAAATTGGGAATATGGGCACTTACTAATTTGTACCCTTGAATTTTTTCTCCTGCTCTATAGGTCTATGCACTGAAATTGGGAATATGGACACTACGTAATTTGTACCCTTGAAAATCTTCTCCTGTTTTTAAGGTCTATGGACTGAAAATAGAAATATATAAGCGCTCACTAAATTGTACACGCTCACAATACTCAGAAAATATGCAGAAACAAAATTGTACCCTTCGGCAATAATAAGAATCTATAGAGTTTTAGGATTGGGATCAAAACATCCAGTTACTAATTTGTACCAGGGTGGAAGTTTCTGGATACAACCACCTGATACTAATTTGTACCTTTACAGAGCCCTTTGACAAGCTCTTTATGAGAAAAGATAATAGCAATCTCTTGAGCTCAAGAATTGGAATTAAGATAACCTTTACAGTAGAAATTAATAGGATCGAAGATGGACTTATTGAATCCAATAGCTTGCATAATGCATGACGTTTCACAAGAAATAACACCTAACCAATTGGCAAACGATAGTTTAGAATGCCGTAAACCCGGACAACTAAGATAGCCTACCTGCAAATACAAACAAAATAGAGATTAAAACAGGTCCACTTAAAAGAACAGAGAACTATCTGCTCAATAAGTTTGATTAAGATGTCATTGCAGTCATTGAGACCAAATATCTTTCAGGCATGCATTTTGTCAAACAGTTCGCATGCTTCCATTTCTTACTGTGCCCTTGGATTCGGCAAGAACGCCATTGGAGGACAGAATGGTAGATTTTATGTGTTCTGTTTGTTTATGGTGATTGAAGGTTGAGGAGATCACCAATACCAAGCCCAATGGTATAAAAAAGATGCAGGGGAGAGGTATTTACTCCAATGGACGTTTCTACAACTATATTAAATTCAAGAACTTAATATGTTTTGTATCAAAAACCTGGAAGTTCTGGGGCCCTGAATATCCTCGAATTCAATCTAATGAAAGCCAATTGTAATCAGTAAATACAAACTAGTGAATGGAAAAATGTATGCCAACGAAAAAGCTATTCTAATATAATTTTAGGTCTTATTAGTTGTACTCTAGATAGCTTTTAGAGATAGCTACTGCCATAAAAATGGGATAACTGATGTCTAACAAATAGAAAAGAAGACGAAAGCATATGGAATAGTTAACCTCGACAGCAACATTGATGACAAGCTCAGACTAAAAAGAACATAGATGAAATTCTCCACAGGTGCTAACAGGAACAGTTTGGTAAATGATATATGAATATAATTAATTTAGCCCCATTTTCAATGAAAGAGTAAGAAAGCAAGTAGCTTCATGACTAAGAGTGAGTGTAAGTAATTTTCAAAAAGAAAACCAATTCAATAAATCTTTATAATGAGCACTGTATTTTTTTCATCATAACTTATATAAAAAGATAACAACATAGATATTATATATCCCAAAAATCATAGCGAATCAAATGGATTTTAACTCTGGATTGGAATGAATTCCTTGTTTATACAAGTAAGGTAAATTTCTATAAGTGATTATGGGGTAAGGCTTATGTCAATGATTCGAAACTTTCAAGTTGAGAAATTGAACTTCAGGAAAAATTATAAAGTCTCTCTGTTTCCCATACCGTTCATGAAAATCTAAATTCAAGACTAATACTAAATTATTAAAGAAGAGGATTCAGACTTGGCATTGCAACCGGGTCTTGATCACATCAAGTGGCATTGTCACAACACTTGCTAGAGCTCCAACTACCCCGCCTGCAGTGATGTGAGCAAGTAGGTGCTCTTCACTTGCGTTTTCTGGAGAAAATTTGGTGAGGACTTTCTTGGCAGCTTCATAAGTTGCAAAATGAACAGCAGTGAAAGGGGCATTCATTACCACATAATCTGCATGCTTATCCAACCTGTATTGTAATTTTACTTCATATATTTTAATAATGAATGATCTGAATGATATCTCTTCCGTGGATCTAAGATACTCCCATATACTATTGAATTCTTTCCTTTGATTCTCACCAAATTGGATTTAGAAGCATCTCTCTGTGATTTGCTTGCGGGTATTGCCTTTGACCAGTCTTCCCCTTTTATCCTTGAAGCTTTTACAACAATCTACATTTGATGTGCTAACATGATGGGCATTTTGGTTCCCACCCACAATTTCACTACTTCCTTCTAAATCTCATAATGTGGCATAGGAGCCGGTATACAACAACAATTGTTATGAAACATAACATTGAATCTGGAATCCCTCCAACAATCAGGGACAACCACTGACATTTTCTATGACACATCAATGTTACCACCAACATTACCTTTATTTGTTATTGTCAAATTTGATAGATACAACGGCCCATGTTGGGATCCCTCCAACCCGTTACATATTTGGATACCCCTATTTCATGAGGGAATCAAAGACAATTGCCGAATAAAATGGCCTGATGATTAACTATCCACAAGTCCCAGGGACTTACTTTGCATAGAGCAACTATCAACATTGGAACCACTGAAAGGCAAGGTTTGACATTCACAACTTTCTCCATAGTTCCTTCACTTTTAAATATGTGCATTTCACCTCCTTTTTCATTCAAAAGGTACTCAAAAATGGCACACATACCAACACTCGGAGCAAGAAGAAAGGAGGAGTCAAGACTACTATCCCTCAACCAAAACAACCCGTCATAAATACTACCCTCTACTTTGATAGCACCTCCAGTACTACTTTAGTCAACACTTATTGTATCCAAAGAGGCAATTCCATTCAAGGGGTATCAAATGTATTCATGTTTAGTGGAAATAAAATTGGCCACAAAATGCTACCATTCATGATATAAATTCTCTAAATGTACAAAGGTCTTCATGTATTCATGTTTAGTTCATATATCGTGATATAAGATTTGCAACTGCATATCTACGATTTTGTAACAAATTTAAATGTATACACAGAACATTTCGATGTAATGTTTCATATATAATCCAACACTTCCACTATCAATCACACCCCTTATCAACATGTTATCGACAGTATAAAAATGGATTTTTCAACAGCCAACCAACCAAACAACCGATGTAACCATTGTCTCAAACACGTTGCAACACAAACACAATTTCCCCCAAATAATTACAAACCACATTAACTACAAAAGTAATTAACTATCACTCATGATATAAGATTTGCAAATGTATATGTACGAATTTGTAACAAATTTGAAATGTAGAGATAGAACCTTTAAATGTAATGCTTCATCTATATTCCTACACTTACAAAATCAATCACACCCCTTATAAACATCAACTACAAAAGTAATAATTATCCCTCTAAATCAAATAACATATGTCGTTCGGCGTTCACATTGCATTTTACACATGCGATTGCTAGTTTATACTCTTCCTAAAAAATGAAGTCTAAATAGAAAAGGCTCTCAAATTTTATCAACAACATCAAGTAAAGTTCTTCCCACATGAAAAAAATATTGACATCAATTGGCTAAAAACCATATTTTACACACATGAAAACTAAATGAATTAACATTTTTTATTAGTAATTTTAAACATAGTATGCTTATTCACTAAATATACGCAAAGCATGAGAAATCCTTTTGTGAGCCTGCCATGTAAACCAATCATCACCAAACTTATGTGCATGCCACAATTTTAAAGTTTAAAAAAACTTTTATAAAAGCCTAACTATATTATCGAATCATTTTTAAGAATGGTTTGAAATTAAACCTTTATAGCATTTTGATGGGGATGTCGAACACTAGCACTAACCACCAAGTAGCTAAAAGCGCATATTTAAAGTACTCTAACAAATGATCTACTTTATAAAATTAATTTCTAGTAAATATCTAATCATTTAGGTAGTAAAAGATCCTCGAGGAAAAAACATTGCAGGGGAGGGGGATGCGGATGGGTGCAAGACAGCCGTTAAAACAAGAGGTGTCAGCTGGGCGCAAGACAACCGTTAAGACCAGAGGTGACAGCTGGAAAGTAAGGGACCACAGGCAGATATGCACAAGGATGTATATAAAACCCCTTTCTAACACGGTTTATTTCATTTTTCTTTGTTTGTCTCAAAAAAATTTGAGCTTTTGCTGGTCTGGATTTGTATCGTCTGTCTCATGGCCATGTATGTTTTGTAACCACAGATTTTGTTATTTGTAGCGTGCTTTTTAAGTGTCTATTTTTTGTGCTTAGAGTGTCTTGAATCTTTTCTATCTGTATTTTTATTGTTTTGAGGTTTTTTTTTATTTGTGATTTGAGTTTGTTTGTTTGGCCCGATTTTTTGAGGTCGGAGTAGTTTCTGTATGTTTGTTAGTGCTGTGTTCGCGGTATCAGAATGATGCAGGGAGCGAATAAGACCAGGTGAAGCGGGCCACGCAGGGAGGATCAACATTTCAACACGGTAAGTGACATTGAACTTCTTTTATCACTCTTTTCTTCAGAAATTTGCAGATTATTGATGAGGTTTTAAGATATTTCACCTCGTTTTACATCATATGATTTGCTCGTTTTGAAACATTCGATTGCTGGTCGTTTTTAATCACTATGGACCATGAAGTAAATGCGTAGAGTTTAGATTTCCTCTGTGTGTTCATTATTGTTACAGTTTACATATAATTCAAATCTTTTGCTTAAGTTACCTGCGTATTGAGCGTTTTAGGGCACGATTTAGGGATTTTTAGTGGTTTAATTTGACTTCGTGCTTTTTAAGGTTAGGGTTTATAAATTTCAGACAAGGTTAAATTTCTTTGTTTATTAATGGCCTTATGCGTTGGCATTTCAATTATTAATTTGACGTTACCAGAAATTGTAGTTTATTATCTATAATTGAAGATGTCTGATTTTAAGTTGACATCGTGATCAGTGTTGTAGGATAATTTTTTGAGATATTTTTAGGGGTTTTGAAATAGGTTGCCCCTGTTTTTAGGTTTGTACGTTAGTGTTAGGGGTTTGACGTGACCTCTGCAATTTATGGTTTATAAATTTTATTTAATTCACAAGTTTCAGATCTGGTTAGTCTAGAAACTTTATTCAGATAGATGTACACTTCTTTTAAGCTTTTATTGTTTATGGTTCAAAACTGTTCTTGGATTTTTCCCCTGTTTAATGGCCCATGATTTGTTCTGTCATTTCAGATGGTTTACCTTCAATGTACTGTAGGGTTTATGCAATTTCTGAATGTAAATGGGCTTAGGGGTTTACAAAAGTATTTTTATTCAGGTAGATGTACAATTCTGTTAATATTTTATTGTTTATGGTTCAAACCTATTTATGATTTGTTCCTTCATTTCAGATGGATTATGCAACTATTGAATGTAAGTGCACACAATTCTGTATTAATGGTGTACTTTGTGATTTGGTGGTTTACAAATGTTCTGAATCCGTGAATGTTCACTGATTACTGGTTTATAATCTTTCATTTTGAATATATTCAAGGCTAGTTTTGTCCATAGCTTAGGTTTCAGATATGGTTGGTTTAATACGCAGATGTACTGTTGCTTAATTAGTTTGACATGTTTGAGATCTGGAAACATTATGGCATTTTTAGCCTTAGTAGATGTAAACAGAGTTTGTACATTTTTTGTTTTTCAAATAAATACATCCATGGATGTGAAGGCAATTATTGTTTTCAAATAAGTCCATATTTTTTCCCCTTTCTTCATTCATCTTGTAATGACCAATTTTTGTTGCACAACTACTTTTGTAGTTT
>CM031239.1:815054305-815071704 GCA_018340775.1 Taxus wallichiana var. yunnanensis
CGCACGCTTCGTTAGACATGGCGACGGCCTTGGGTGGTTTCAATACCCTTGGTTACCAAAAAAATTAAAATATATATATATATATATAGAAAATCTTAAAGAATAGTAGTAATTATATTTACGTCGAAGACATGTCTACAGTGGGTCCAATCTCAAATCTTCACGTGTTGGGTGCAAGCTTCGTTAGACACGGCGGCGGTCTTGGGTTGGTTTCCATATTCTTGGTTACCAAAAAAAAAAATAAAAAATAATATAGAAAATCTTAAGTAATAATAGTAATATTATATTTACGTCAGAGGCGTGTCTACAGTTGGGTTGCACCTCTTGCAATGATGTAGTGTTGCTTCTAGATTGTTGTCATCGTGTTGTTTGGGGATTAGTGGACATAAATATATAATATACTTTCTTAGGATTAGTGGGTCCAGCCTTAGACTTCCACGTGCTAGGCGCAAGCTTCGTTAGACACGGTGATGGCCTTGGGCTGGTTTCCAATACCTGTGGTTACCAAAAAATTAAAATATATATATATATATATATATATAAATCGTAATGGGGGCATGTCTACAGTGGGTCTAATCTCGGATCTTCACGTCTTTGGTGCAAACTTCGTTAGACACGGCGGCGGTCTTGGGTTGGTTTCCATATCCTTGGTTACTAAAAAAATAAAATAAAAAATAATATAGAAAATTTTAAGTAATAATAGTAATATTATATTTATGTCGAGGCGTGTGTCTACGGTTGGGTTGCACCCTTGCAATGATGTAGTGTTTGCTTCTAGATTGTTGGCATCGTGTTGTTTGGGGACTAGTGGATATAAATATAGGTCGGGAGGCATGTTTAGGGTTGCACCTCTTGCGACGATGTAGGTCAACTTCTAAATTGTTGTCATTGTGTTGTTTCTGATTAATAGGTTCATCCTCGGACCTCCATGTGTCGGGCGCAAGCTTCGTTAGACATGGTGGTGACTTAGGGCTAGTTCCCAATACCCTTGGTTATTAAAAAAAAAAATGAAAAATAATATAGACAATTTTAAATAATAATAATAGTAATATTATATTTGCGTCGGGCGTGTCTATAATTGTGTTGCTTTTGAATTGTTGTCATTGTGTTACTTGTAATTCTTGGTATGAACATTTTAATATTAATATAGATATATTAAATAGTATAAATAGATAATTAATAAATACCCTTGGTTACCAAATATATATATATATATAATCTTAAATAATAATATATAATCTTAAATATTTATTATATTTACGTCGAGGCATGTCTACAAAGTGGGTCCAATCTTAGATTTTCACATGTTGGGTACAAGCTTCATTAGACACGGCGGTGGTCTTGGGTTGGTTTCATATCCTTGGTTACCAAAGAAAAAAATATATATATAAAAATCTTAAGTAATAATAGTAATATTATATTTACGTCGAGGCGGCATGTCTACGATTGGGTTGCACCTCTTGATGATTTAGTGTTGCTTCTAGATTGTTGCCATCATGTTGTTTGGGATTAGTGGACATAAATATATAATATACTTCCAGGGATTAGTGGGTCCAGCGTTAGACTTCCACGTGCTAGGTGCAAGCTTTATTAGACACGGCGACAACTTTGGGCTGGTTTCCAATACCCTTGGTTATCAAAAAATTATATATATATATATATATATATATATCTTAAATAATAATATAATCTATATTTAACTATATTTACGTCGGAGGCATGTCTAGGGTTGCGCCTCTTGCAACGATGTAGGTCAACTTCTAAATTATTGTCATCGTGTTGTTTAGGGATTAATGGGTCCATCCTCGACTCCATGTGTCGGGTGCAAGCTTCGTTAGACATGGCGGAAGCTTTGGGCTAGTTCCCAATACCCTTGGTTATTAAAAAATAAAATAAAAAATAATATAGACAATTTTAAATAATAATAGTAATATTATATTTACGTCGGAGGCGTGTCTATAATTGCGTTACTTTTGAATTGTTGTCATTGTGCTACTTGTAATTCTTGGTACGAACATTTTAATATTAATATAGATATATTAAATAGTATAAATAGATAATTAATAATAGTATTATAATATTATTTATATAAAAATAATAATAGTAATATTATATTTACAGCAGAGGTGTGTCTATAGTTGGGTTGCTTTTGAATTATTGCCACCGTGTTACTTGTAATTCTTGGTACGAACACTTTAATATTAATATAGATGTATTAAATAGTATAAATAGATCATTAATAATAGTAATATAATATTATTTATATAAAAAATTTAAATAATAATAGTAATATTATTTATAAATAAAATCTTTGCACGATGTAGTCATGTTTACGGATTCTTTGCCACCGTGAATTGCCTCCATTATCGTCTACCCACCGTGTTTCTTGCAAATCTTGGTATGAACACTTTAATATAAATATATATTTAATAATAGTACTATTATCTATATATAAATAATAATTATATATAAAATCTTAAATATTAATAGTAATATTATTTTTACATCGGAGGTGTGTCTATAATTGGGTTACACCTCTCGCAACGATGTAGTCCTGCTTCTGGACGTGTCTAGGGTTGCACCGCTTGTGACGATGTAGGCCTGCTTCTAGATTGTTATCATCATGTTGTTTAGAGATTAATGGGTCCAACCTCAGACCTCCACGTGTCGGGCGCAAGCTTCATTAGACATGGCGGTGGCTTAGGGCTAGTTCCCAATACCCTTGGTTATTAAAAAATAAAATAAAAATAATATAGACAATTTTAAATAATAATAGTAATATTATATTTACGTCGTAGGTGTGTCTATAATTGTGTTGCTTTTGAATTGTTGTCACTATGCTACTTGTAATTCTTGGTACAAACACTTTAAACAATATGGGAGCTTATAAACAATGAAACAACAGTAACACAAAAAAACGTCTATTGAGATGACAATGTCTTGGTTAGGTTGTTTTCAAGTTGAAGATGAACACCTAATGAAAATTCCTTATGAAATTAAGAATAGGAATATGTACATAAAAATGTAAACAAGCAAGATTTTTTCTTTAAGATAAACATTTTGAGGTAGAAATCATAACTTTAAATATTTCATTCATTAATATATTCCCAGCAGGGGAAGGAGGCTTGCTTGACCAACGAAGTATATCCCTCTTCTTTCTAACAAGTCGATGTATGGGGCATTCCATCCATGTTCGATTTCGACTCATTTGATCCCTATCCTTATGTAGGGGTGGGGCTCTAAGTGGGGGAGGGGGTGTCGACTATGGATAGAGATATTTTCCCCCTCTAGAATCAATACAATATAGGTGTCCCGCCCTGAACTATAGATAGGGCCATATAGAGAGTTGGCCCCCCAATTCAACTCACTTTATTCGATGGAGGAAAGCAATCACTCATACAATACAATAGGCTCTGAACTATCATATGGATATAATTCTATGGAGGCCCCCTTTTAGATATATGTGGGGCCCTGAACTCAACTCTCTATAAGCGGATGGGTAAGATATAGAGAGAGGGGGCATAAATGCAGACTAATGGTTGCAGAGGAGGTTTTAATATGATACTTATCAATTTTGATTTTATTTATACTCTAGCTATGGTCGTATGACCACCTTTGATCATAGGCCGACCTATCAGCCACAAATCCATGACATGGCATGTGCGCGCTCACCATAAATTAAACAAAATAAAGAAACAAATAATATAAAACAAGTTTTGAAATTTATAAGTTTAAAAAAAAGAAAAATTAAAATAATCAAATAAATAGCTTTGAATATGTTGGGTGATGGAGTGGATGGAGCGTGTGGGTGAAGGCGGGTCTTGTCGGACATGACATGGCATGGGCACGCTCACCATACATTTACTCCATTCTCCAAATACATATCCAACATGCCTTTAGTATGATCATCTCACCTTACACGTGTCTTCCCAATTGTGCCAAGTTTCAAAACGATGAAATAGGGTAAAGGTGACCACCAAAGCATTGGAGAACTATTGTTTTTCCGGATGTTTTAGTTGCGGAGTGCACTAGTAGATGTATAATCGAAATTTATAGTGCCTCCTTCATCTCATCCTCTATATATAATGTTGTGATATTAAGTTTGTGGTTGAGATTAACAACAATTGGAATTGGATGTGTTTGATTTTGGCCTCAAACGTGTGCCCAATATTTCACCCTCGTTTGCCAATGCACCCCCTTTCACCTATATTAAAATGAATATTTTTATATATTCTTGGAACATGCAAACTTTTTTCAAATGCTTGAAATAAAAGTAGTCTCATGGCGCTCACGACCATGTATGCGAGTTGTGGGAGCCCGATAAGGCATCTAGATTGTTTGATAAAATGCCCGAGAGAAATGTGGTCTTTTGGGACAACAATTATTGTTGGAGGTGTTATGAAAATTAGTGTTCACATGTAATTAGTAAGTTTATTGTATGGTAAACTAGTATGTTAGTTTGGTTGGTTAGTTATATATATTGTTGTAACCAACAATATATTATACATAACATATTATTTGTTAAAACATATTATTGTTATAAAAAATATTAAGTTATTAGGTATGATATTTGTTATGAGGAATCTTAGGGAAATGGTTGAGATTTGCATGGAGATATGAACTCCATAAAAATAGGAATTCCTTTCTGTATAATTGTATAATTTAGAATGAATTTGCATCAAGAAAATACTAGTATAATAGTGTGTGTTTATTTACGTGTATTCGGTCTCAAGGATTATTGCATGAATTAAATCTTCATGTAAGCTCTTCTAAATACTATCATTGGTATCGAGCAATAATAGTTATGTGCTTGTGATGGAGAAATAATCTGGTTTATAAGGGCAACCAGATTTATTGTTGTCATGTGGATGGTATTAGTAGTGTGAAAGTCATTTTTTCTTACACCAAGCTCAAAATTTCATCTGGTTGATATCATTATGGACCGGTAAAGGCGTTTAGGATTCGGGACCATTAGATTCGTGCCATCTCTTTTTTTTTCATTGTGCACGTTCTGATAGAAATATCACACATAAATACACCAATCTTCTTCAAATAATAGATATCAGAGGCTAATTCAACTATGTAGGGAATGAGATTCATATATACATGCATGCGATGGTATTTTAAAGGTATTTACATCATTAATTAGCTTGACATGCATCCGTGATAACCTGCCTACGTCTGTCAATGGTTAATACATTCAAATTTGTTATCCACGTGGCCACATACTTCATGCACCGATCTGCGTTCAACCTATTGTTGTTTCCTTGATCGGCGCTCCAAGGAAATCATCAAGTCTCACCATGGTTGCATGGGTGTGTGTTAACATTCATCATTGTGGTCAATACCGTGGTTGAGCATGCAAATCCATCGACTGTCAAACCTCATTAAGGTCCTCCTGTCTACATTGGTTTTGGTGTTTGGTTCCATCAAATGGATCTCACATAGGCGTTTGGATGTATTATGTACTATTTTAATGCTTCTAGACATGGTATTATGTATTGTAAGAAAAGAGCACAAGATCTACTTGATGGTAAATTGAAGGATAAAGCCTTCATTTTTTATAACGAGAGATGAAGGAAGTGATTGGGATATGAATTACAAGCACTCGATAATGAGGAAAAAAAAGCTCAACAAAGTGATGAAGACTTCTTGTATTAAGTAAGGAGAGTATACACTAGAGGATGGAGGCATTGGAGGTGGAGGTCAATTAGCGACCTCTCGTCAATCACCAATGATAGGGCCGCACCAAGTTGTGGTGACAGTGTGTGTGTGAGTTTGCTTTTATTTCAAAGTTGTAGTTTTTTTCAGTTGTGTGATTCTTTTTCAGAGTTCTTGTTTTGTGTTGAATAAGTGAAAAATTCACATTGAGGGGGTAACATGGTCTCAATGTTCCATTTTCATTTTTCCCTCTTTTCAATTTTGTATTTAGTTAGTTGTGTTTCTTACATAATTCCTGAAGGAAAAACATAGTAGACAGATGATGAAAGCACAAAAAAAACAACATCATGATATTTGGGTTTGTTGGATGTCCTGTAAAACCATCTGTATGTTTTGGGTTGTTGTTTTCCTATAAAACCATCCTTTGTTGAGGTTGTTAGTCGTCTGTAAAACCATCTTTGTTGAGGTTGTTGGTTGTTATGAAAAACCATCTAGATCATGAGTGTGAACGGGTGGCAAGGTGTGAAGGAAGTGTGATTGTTTTTCTACCATGTTCACACTAAGGGGGAATGTTAGGAAAATTAGTGTTCACATGTAATTAGTAAGTTTACTTGTATAGTAAAGTAGTATGTTAGTATGGTTGGTTAGTTATATATATTGTTGTAACAAACAATATATTACGCATAACATATTATTTGTTAAAATGTAATATTGTTATAAACAATATTACGTTATTAGTTTTGATATTGTTATGAGGAATCTTAGGGATATGGTTGAGATTTGTATGGAGATATGAACTCCATAAAAATAGGAATTCCTTTCCTATATAATTGTATAATCTCGAATGAATTTGTATCAAGAAAATATCAGTATAATATTGTGTGTTTATTTATGTGTATTCAATCTCAATGATTATTGCATGAATTAAATCTTCGTATAAGCTCTTCCAAATAAATGAATAATATAAAACAAGTATTTAAATTTATAAGTTTTTTTATTTAAAAATAATAATCAAATAAATAGCTTTGAATACGTTGGGTGATGGAGTGGATGGAAGCATGTGGGTGAAGGCAGGGTCTTGTTAGACATGACAGGCATGGGTGCGCTCACCAAACATTTACACCATTCACCAAATACAAATCCAACATGCCTTTAGTATGATCATCTCACCTTACACACATCCTCCCAACTTGCTGCACCAAGTTTCAAACGATGAAACAGGGTAAAGGCATCCACCAAAACATTGGAGAACTATTATTTTTCCGTAGATGTTTTAGCTACAGTGCATTGGTAGATGTCTAAGAATAATTTATAGTGCCTCCTTCATCTCATCCTCTCTACATAATGTTGTGAGATTGAGTTCGTGGTTGAGATTAGCAACGATTGGCATTGGATGTGTTTGATTTTGCCTCAAAAATAAAATGGGGACGTGTGCCCAATATTTCAGCCCTCATTTTCCAATACACCCCCTCTCATTCTATATTAAAATGAATATTTTTATATATTCTTGGAAAAACGCAGACTATTTTTCAAAATTCTGAAAGAAAAGTAGTCTCATGGCGCTCCCCCGACCATGTATACGAGTTGTGGGAGCCCAAAAAAGGTGTCTAGATCTGTTTGATAAAATGCTTGAGAGAAATGTGGTCTTTTGGGACAACAATGATTGTTGGAGGTGCATAGAATGGTTTGTTTAGATTTTAGATAAATCCAAAGAAATACACATTGGAATGTGTTTAGCCAAAGGGCCTTCAAATCTTTGTTTGCAAATGCGTTGGAAAGTGCATAGTCCATTATTTTTGGTAGCCATGGAAGGAGCTTGGGTTTTTATTTTGGTAGTTTGGAAGATCGAGTTAAGAAGGAGATCTCTTGAGTAGGGTAAAGACGTGCACCAAGTTGTGGAGGTTAACACAACGCTCGTGAATGTGACAAAAATCCTCTTGATTGTATGGTCTCGTGGATCGTGAATGTGGACCTCTTTGAGCCGGTGCACCAAGGATCAAGTACTTGCGAGGCATGGTTTTCTCTCCTTTGACTTGCATAATTTTTTATTGATAGTTTCCTTTTTGTAATGAAATCGTAATTCTAAAAAAATTAAGGACAACCTCACGGTTTTATTAAATAAATCCTAGTACAAACGACAAAAGGGGATATTTCCTACACATCCTGATTGATTATTTTGATCATCAATTTTACTTGCAAACCACAATCTAATACGTTTGTAAAACCAAAGTAACGAAACTAGATATTTGTGTCCACTTGAATTTGCGAGGTTAAGTTGAGTCTTTAACTAAATCACCCTTTTAGTTTACCTTGTAAAATTAGTAAAATGTGATTTGTTGTGATTTGCAAAACACCTCTCCAAACCCCAAAATGGGAAATTCAAGTTGTGACTATGTTCCTGTCATGTGGAGTGTTGTATCAAACCTTAGAACGACCTCGAATGCCTGTTCGTGCATTTTTCGTCACCCCTCTAGAGCCCTGTTAACCCTTTTTGTAGTTTTGGGAAGTTGAAAGTCAAAAGTTGGGTTTGGTTTTGGCTTTCCATTTAGGCCCTGGGTGAAGAAATGGATATCGATCTTCATATACCTCTAGTATTTATCCATGAAAATCACTAAAAATCATCATTTATGATAAAATCACGTTGCAAACTAGTTTTTGTAGGCCTCGGACGTTGAGGGTAATAGGTCAAACTAGTCCAATTACAACCGATGGCTCTGGAAAATTAGTCTTCATTTATACCTTGTTCTCAGTTCTAAATTTCCTCAACTCCAATGAATTCCCTATATATAGGAGAGTGTATAGGATTTGTCTCATGGTGTGTTCACCCATCGGAAATCAGTTTTGAACACATCTTCATAGTCCTCGAGTTTTGAACATTTTCGCAAACTTGTAGAAAATGTGGAAAAATGTCGTGGGACCCTCTTCAAGTCAAATAACTAACAAGAAAACTTGTAGGCACTTATATATGACTGTATGGAACTCTCTTTTGTTGCTTGTTTGAGAAATTTGATTGTCGGGAAAATGGTGTTTCTTTCTCTCTCTCTCTATTTAGGAAATGAAATGAATGTGTATTTAACTCTCTCTTGTTGTGTGCTAAGTATTATAATCATGTGAATGGAAAGTTATGAAATCATGAATTATGCTATATTTTGGGTAGATGCCATGCCAATAGTTTGTGTTAACCATGTGGTGGTTGCAGGTACCAGGATAAGGAAAAAGTGAAGCATTGTTGGTGTTTACATAATAATATGTGATCTTGAAAACAATGTAATTGTATATGATATATCAATAATATTGTTATAAATCAAATTGTCATTTTTTTTTCCATAATGAATACGACATTGTTAGCATATTGGGAAAGTGTGTTATTTTCGTACATACTTGCACTTTTATATGTTGACTAATTTCCTACTTGATCGTACTTTTATAGATTTTGATTAGGTAAAATAAGTATATTGTATCATGTTGATATGGAAATTGATGTAAAAAGAATCCTATAGATAATATTTGAGTCATTATCGAAGAATGAATTTTAAAATTTTATTATTTACAATTAATTGTATCAAGCTAACTTTGAATTTTGAATGTACCTATAAATTTGATAGTAATAATTTGATAATGGTGTCTCTTATCTATTGGTTAGTGATGTGTTGAACCTAGAAAACCTTTTAGTCTTCAAGAGAATAACAAATTGTAGGTGCGTGTTTTCATTTTAGTGGAAAGCAACAATCAAAATTTTAGCATGAAATAATAACCCTTGTCGTATGGAATGGCACTCTTTGAGCTTACCTCGTGCCTTATTTCCATAGTGGAACCAAACTTGGTCAACTTTTAACTGTGTTGTTCCATTCCTATATCAATATTAGGTTTTATTGTATGCCAAGAAAATGGGTCTCACCTATGCCTTCATGATCATCTTATGGTAGGTAAACTTTGTACCTTGTCCATCCTTCGAGCACGGTCCATGAGAATTCTCCTTCTCTACCCTCGTGGGCCAATTTTTCTCCTTCATAAGTAATGAGCTAGAGACTAGTTAATGGTGTCAAACTCACATCATGTGAAGAACCCTGTAGTGAAATTTCTAAGCCTTAAGGATAGAGGTGTTACCTTGATAGGTAGTAACATAATACCTTGAACTCTTACGAGGGATTTTTGAGTTATAAGGATAACTGAATATTCTAGCTTTGACTTAGTAGGGATGGGGTAGAACCCTTGGGTGTGAATGGAAATAAATCAAGCCTAGGACCAATTAGGGGGTTTAATTTTAGCCAAAACCCATATTTTATAACTCATAGCTATCGATATTGAATTTCTTAAGATGATGGATTAGGAGTAAAAGGAAATTTGAGACTTGTCCCTTTAACTCCATGTAAACCCCTATAACATTAACACGGTGAAATTTATCATCCTATGTGTAACAAGATTTTTGAAAACAAGGATTCCTAATTGGGGAAATTGGATTGTGAATCACATCACGAGCGATGCAAGTTCTAAATAGTTAAATTACATAGTTGGTTGTAATAATTTGAAAGTGAATAGAGTGTTTTCTTAATGTTTAAACATTGTAATAAAAAAAAAATTTTAACATAGGAATTCATGTACTCTTGACCTAATAGTTTTCCTTTTACTTCATGTGAATCTCTCTTTTTGCAACAAAGGTAAAATACAAAACCAAGTAAACATGTTCCTTAAAAGATAATTTTAAAGTTAGAGCTCTATTAAGTGAATCCTTAGGAAAAGTACTAAG
This sequence comes from Taxus wallichiana var. yunnanensis, assembly GCA_018340775.1. NCBI lineage: Eukaryota > Viridiplantae > Streptophyta > Pinopsida > Cupressales > Taxaceae > Taxus > Taxus wallichiana. The sequence continues at coordinate 815,064,714 of CM031239.1, forward strand.
TAGACTCGTGTGTGTTTAAATTTTCCTCTTAACAATCAAACCATATAAATTAATTGCCATAAGAAAAAACATGCTCTTGAAAATAAAAATCAAATGGAACCATTATAGGTGAAATGTTAAATGAAATAAATAAAATGGAGTCTAGATAAAAGGAGAATGTAGGTTTATGTGTTAAGTGCTCTTTCAAATATTAAGGTCAAATAATGAAATATGATTGAAATATATATGTAACCATGAAAGTGTTGTGTTGTGGAAAGTGTCTATCCATGAGTTTATATTATGGTTGGATCGTTGTTTTGTATTTTCTTTTCATTTGGGAAAATGTGGCTTGATGTGCATCTTGTGTTATCATGTGGTATGTTTCCTTCTTATTTGGGGTGAGGTTTCATCATTGATTATTGGAGGAATAAGGTGTAGCTAGTGAAGGGAGGAATAAGGGGAGGTTTGTGTGTGTTTGTTTTGAGGAACCAAAGGAATTCATGTGGCTAGTCTTAGTGGAGGGATAAGCACGTGTTATAATGGAGGGATAAGGGGCTATCAAAGTTGATGTGGTGTGTATACTTTGGAGGAACCAAAGGCTAGCCAAGATTCCTTCTTGGAGTGATAAGGGGTAGTTGTAATGATGACCTCTCCCCATTGTAAGTCTCATAGGTAGGCTTGGAAATGTTTCATCTCTACTTGTGGTGCTTATCCTTTCCTCATCATGTTATATATATGGGTTCATGTTTGTGTAAACATCTCATGTGATGTTGAGTTGTTATGTGAGCCTATGTGGTGTCATTCAAGTTGTATCAAGTAAATGAAAAAAAAAAAAAATCCTGGTTTATTTTGTGTTGTTTTGGCCTATTTATGTGTGGCCTTACATATGGTATCAAAGTGGAGGTTCATGCTCTCAAACCTTTGGGATAGTTGGTGTTGTGATGATTATGCATGATGGTGGAGGAGTTGGAAGAGTAATGTGATATTATGTTGTGATGTGACAAATGTTGTACTTGTGATAATATGAATGCACTTGTTGTGCATACCACTTAGTGTGGATTATTATGATGTTGATGTGTTTCGTGATGAGAGTATTCACTCTCTCTCTCCCCCTCATGAATTCAATGTGAATTTCACGTGTGTAATCACCTTGTTGTGTGAAAGGAATGTTATTGTGGACTATGAAGTGTTGTAGTGTTTCATTATCTTGTGATATTGTATATGTGTACTAATGTGTTGTATGAAAAAAGTGCTTCGTAGTGAATTGTATCATATCATGTTGTTGCCACCGTGTTGTGATGTATCATGATGTTATGTCACCATGTTGTATTGTAATTGTGTATATGTTGTGATGTTAGTCACTATGTTCATTGTACATATGTATTCATACGTTATGTATGGATTCATGTCATGAATTGGGGGCATATGGTGATCTTATGACCCCTATTGTACTATACTTGCACTTTTGGGTGCATTATGTGGAAACGTGACATGTTATGAGCTATGGAAATAATGTTATGTTATACCCCATAAATATACCATGTGTAAGACACTATGGTTGTTGTGTGTAAATCACCATTGTGTTAGTAATGTAGTGATGTGTTATGTTGTGTACCCTACACTTATGATCCTATGAAGTAGTATCAAAAGTGTATGTGTGGAGTGAGAAATCTAGACCATTGTCCATTTTACTCAAGCCGAGTATAAGATAGGAAGTGGAGTCTAGCATAGACTTAAAAATCCACTTATGTTCATTTGGTATGTATGACATTTTCTCAACATGTGTTCATGTATATTGTGTTTTGCAGACACCTTAGGCTCAGTGAATGGAAACATGTACCTCTTTCTCTCTCCTTAACTAGTTGTCTTGGGACAATGTTTGTGTGGTTACAAATATGTTGAGCCTTGTGGGAGTTTGGAGGGATGATTTAGACAAAGATTATGACAATTATATTATTTGATCAGTTATTATTTATATTTCAAGATGGATTCTCGATGCCGAGATGTGCACTCGATGATATAATACTCCGGTGAGTGGCCTCTTTGGAGGTTACTATAGTGCTTGTGATGTGAATCTTTTCATATGTGTTTTATTTGTAAACTTGGTTGTACTTAGAACCAACAATTTTAATTGATTGTTGTTAAGCTTCAAGACTCTTTATCTATTTTTGATGATTTTTTTTCTATTTGAATATGGCTACTTAGCCATTTTTCTTGATTTATCGATATTTCCTTTGTTTTAGTTTCTTTCAAAACTCAAAGCTTCATGATTTTGATGCCACTTGGTTATTTTTTTGTCTAGTGGGACCTTCTTAAATGTTTGAATGAGCTAGTTCTACCATGTTGTATGTGTTTATATGTTGTCATCGACCTGATATGGTCCATGTGTGGAGTGTGGGGTACACCCAAAGGTCATAGGACTATATTTTCCAGGGCTACATGTCGTTAGGCCTTTGGTTTTTCAGGTGACAGGCTCTATGTGTTCATGTCCATAGAGTGACCCGACCTGGTTTTGATATTATGGTTCTCTTCTCTATTTTGGGAGGTTTATGGAGTTGTTTTGGGAGGCTTATGGAGATTGGGAGGTATATGGAGTTGGTATTTATGATTCATGAGTACTCATGTGAGTCTGGTTATATTTTATGTTATTGAGGATTGATGTTCCTCATTGATGATATGATATTTGATCCCATCTTGACACTATGTAGTTATAGTTGTGGTTTTTGAGTTATGTGAAAACCTATTGCATATGTATTGTTGTAATTCCTTGTTGTTATGTTAGTCATGTGTTATGTATATTTTCTAGACCAAGGATATGTGTATTGGGTGCTATGATTTTTGACTATACTTTTCTTTCTATGGTTGGGTTGGTGGTCTTTTTTTAGTTACATCATGAAAGTGTGATGTGTTAAGGGATAGGTTGTGTTTGAGCTTTGGAGACCTAGTATGGTGTTATGTTTTTTTATCTAGTACACCCATGAAAAAAATCAATGAAATAAAATCATTAAACAATGATATATTACAAGAATTGAATCAAAGAAATTGTATAAAGGAAAAAGATAATTTCCAATCTTCACAGAACATAAATAATTGAAGAAATTTATAAATTTTGATTGTCTTCAGTGGTGGCGTTGTGTATTGAAACAGTTATTTTGCTAAGAGACATGTTTCATTATTGAATTTCTTACTTACTTATTCATCTAGCTAACCTTACCATCATTTCACATAGAGGATGATGCTCTTATAAGGGGAGGGAAATGTAGTGCCCCACATCATTATGCCTAGTTGGTAAGGTTATGGACCCTCTTCGTAAGACTATGTGTTTTACCAAACATCACAAATAGGTAAGTGTGTTTCGTTGCAAGTTAACAATTATGAGTTATCTAATTCACACTTCCTAATGGCTTAAGAGACTTGGGGTAAGTATAAAGTTTCAAATACTTTTAATCATACCATGACTATATTTTTGATGTATGACCATGTTTTAAGTTCTTCATGGACATGTAAAATTTTAAATTTAGATATGCCCCAATGAATGTCATGGGTTTTCGTAAGTATCATATGAGATATTTTGGGTTTAGGACTCATGACCACTCATTAAATCGTTTCACTAGATGATAATAATAACAATTATTATTATTATTATTAACTATTTTAGCAATGTTCAAGTTTTAGTTATGGTTACAAACATTAGGAAAGTGATGAAGGTCTTGTTGTGAGAAGGAGAACATAAATCTTTGCTCAAAATGTCCATTTTAATGGAAATTTTTAATTTTTGGTCACCCTCTTAAGTACTTGCGAAAAGTGTGTTGTAAGGACAAAGAAGCATCATAAATTCTTATACCTTATCCTTTACATTTTATCTCATGAAATTCATTGGAGTATGAATATGACAATGAGATTATTAATTTTTAAATGAAACAAATTACTTGTACATTGACATGTGATTAATGAAGTGAGATTTTAAATTAAATGAAAATGATAAAAATAAATAAAATAAATGAAAATGTTGATGTTAAAATTTAGAAATAGTAATGAGATTAATATTTGTAGAATCTAAAAGTTAAATTAAATCATAAATTGAACAAAATAAATAAGCAAATAATATAAAACAAGTATTGAAATTTATAAGTTTTAAAAAAATGAAAAAATTAATCAAATAAATAACTTTAAATACGTTAGTGATGGAGTGGATGGAGGTAGTGTGGGTGAAGGCATCTTGTCAAAATGGCGGGGCATGGGCACACTACCAAGCATTTACACCATTCACTAAATCCATAAATGTCCAACAACCTTTAGTCACGATCAATGTCACTTTACATACATCCTCTTAATTGTGCCTAAGTTTGGAAATGTTTGAAACATGGTAAAGGCGTCGAACCAAAGCAATTGGAGAAGTTTTGCTTTTCCGAGATGTTTTTATTGTAGGTGTGTTGGTAGATGTATAATCAGAATTTATAGTGTCTCCTTCATCTCATATCTCTACATAATGTTGTGAGGTTGAGTTTTTGTCCAAGATTGAGATTGGTTAGTTGATATTGGTTGTGTTTGATTTTGGCCTTAGCAAAAAAGGGGGACAAGTGCCCAATATTTCATCCCTCATTTTCCAACGCACCCCCTCTGTCCTGTTAAAATGAATATATTTTTATATATTCTTGGAACACGTGGACTATTTTGTTAGAAAGCTTGAAAGAAAAGTGATCTTATGGTGCTCCCTGACCATGTATAATGTATGCAAGTTGTGGGAGCTTAGACAATGTGTGTGTAGACTGTTTGATAAAATGTATGAGAGAAATGTGTTCTTTTGGGATAGAAATGATTATTGGAGACACACAAAAATGGTTTGTTTAGATTTTAGATAAATCCAAAGTAATGCAGATAAATGTTTAGCTTGAAAAGGGCCTTGAAAAAATCAATTTTGCAAATGTGTTGGAAAGTGCATAGTTTTTGTTTTTGGTAGCCGTGGAAGGAGCTCTAAATTATTATTTTGGTAGTTTGGAAGACCAACTTTCCCAAGGAGATCTATTGAGTAGGGTAAAGATGTACACCAATTTTTGAGGTTAACACAACACTCATGAATTGCTTGACGAAAAATCCTCTTTAATTACATGGTCTCGTGGATCATGAATGTGGATCACTTAGAGGCTGCACCCAAGATCATTACCTTAAGACATGGTTTTCTCACCTTTGACTTGCATAATTTTTGTATTGATAGTTTTCCCCATTTTCAATGAAATCATAATTCTAATAAAATTAAGGATAAAATTACGGTTTAATTAAATAAATCATAGTACAAACGAAAAAAAGGGGAGCTTTTTCCTATGCAACCTAATTGATTATTTTGATCATCAACCGTACTCACAAACCATGACCTAATACATTTGTAAAACCAAAGTATCAAAACTAGATATCTATGTCCACTTAAATTGGTGAGATTGAGTTGAGTCTTCAACTAAACTACCCTTTTTGTTTACCTTACAAAGTTAATAAAACATGATTTTTGTGATTCACAAAACACCTCTCTAAACCCCAAAATGGGAAATTTTTGTTGTGACTATGTACCATGTCATGTGGAGTGTTTTATAAAACCTTATAATGACCTCAAATGACCATTTGAGCATTTTATCACTCTCTCTAGGAGCCCTATTAACCATTTTTGCAGTTTTGGGAAGTTATTAAAAGTTAAAAGTTGGGTTTGGTTTTGGCTTGTTATTTAGGCCTTTGGTGAAGAAATGGATATCGATCTTCATATACCTCTTGTATTTATCCATAAAAATCACTACAACCATCATTTAAGAAAAAATCTCACCAAACTAGTTTTCAAGGGGTTTTGTATGCCTCAAGTTGTTGGGGGACAAGTCAAACTAGTCCAATTATGACCAGTGGCCCTAAAAATAGTCACCATTTGTACCATGTTCATCAAGTTCTAATTTTTCAACTCCATTGAATTCCTTGTATATAGGAGATCATATAAGATTTGTCTCGTGGTGCATTCTCCCATCGAAATCAGTTTTTGAATGCAACTTCTTAGCCCTCAGTTAAATTTGGACATTTTTCGCAAACTTGTAGAAAATGTGAAAGAATGTCATGTGGGACCCTCTTCAAGTCAAATAACTAATGAGAAAAAATTTAGGCACTTATATATGACTGTATGGAACTCTCTTTTGTTTTTGTTTTTGAGAAATTTTATTATCAAGAAAATGGTGTTCTCTCTCTCTCTCTCTCTCTCTCTCTCTCCTCCTCCTAGTTAGGAAATGAAATGAAATGAAATGAATGTATCTTTAACTCTCTCTTGTTATGTGCTAATTATTATAATCATGTGAATGGAAAGTTATGAAATCGTGAACTATGCTATATTTTGGGTAGATTCCATGCCAACAATTTTTATTGACCATGTGGTCGTTGTAGGTACCGGGATATGAACAAAGTGAAGTGTTACTTGATGTTTATATAATAGTATGTGATCTTGAAAACAATGTAATTATACATGATATATCATATGCTATTGTTATAAATAAAATTGGCATGCGTTTTCCGTAATGAATACAACTTTGTTAACATATTGGGAAAGTGTGTTATTTTCGTACATAGTTACACTTTTATATGTTGACTAATTTCCTACCAATTTAACAAAAATAGATTTATTATTATTAAAACCTATTGTAGAGTAATTGATGTAAACTATGATATACAAATGTTAAGTATAATATGATGCAAAAATAAGCAAGTATGAAACCCTAAGGAAAAGATGTATAAAGAATGACTTATCTTATTTACGCTTAATCTAGAAATTCTCTGGACTGAAAAAATACTTGAATAGGAAGTGAACAGTGTCGTAAATGCTCAAAATAAATTTTGGAATGCGGAACAAGGTCGTACATGGGTGCTCATGATTGGAAAGGGGTGCCTAGGTGATATGTCCCTCCTTGGGCACTTGTGACTCAAAAATGGTCGAACCCAATCTTTATTGTGTTGCACAAGTGTCACAAATATTCAATGTTTATCACATGTG